>OZ022263.1:124582456-124592456 GCA_963978885.1 Nemotelus pantherinus
AATAGATTGAGCGCAATGCCAGGTGCAATGACCGACTGCACTTGCGGCAATGCACATTAATGAAGAAAGTGCAATGACCGGGAACTGAATGCAGCAGCCGAAATGCATTTGAAATGCATTGGGATATTTTGTTCAAACGGACAATCTAGGATCCCGTCTAAGCGGGATCAGGAAGCGGAGCCGAGGTTGCTTGCGAGGTGATCAAGACATGGATCGCTCTTTTTGGATGGACGTGGTAAGGATCAGATGTAATCTGACTATCGAGCTAAAAATTATAACCGAGATATTTCAAAAATTTCATACACACGTATCTGGCGTGGCTCGAAGAGGAAGAGGAGCGAAGGTCGTAATCTTTTGACTGATGAGTATGAAGATCTCAGACGAACGGTAGGCGAAATCGTTGGCGAACTTTGAAGTAAATTGACGGCGGAATCGAGTTGGAGAGATCGATAGGCTGAAACAAAAGGGGTTCCGGCGCTATCTGGTAACCAGAACGGTGTTAAACGAACTGACGGAGTGAATTGTGTAGCGAAACGGCGAAGGAAGAAGAAGTGAATTTGGCGCAAGATCGTGGCACAGATAACTACGAAGGTGTTGGCTGCGTGCGTGTAGGCTGAAGCATCTGTACGAAAAACCTGGTCCGGAAGTAGATGTTCGAGCGCTGGAGTTTCGGTCGACGCAAGAAGTAGAGTCCTGAGTAAGTAGGCTAAGATTTGAAGTGTACATAGGGTAAATTTAAGTGAATATCCAGTGCAAGCAAGTAGCTAGATAAATTTAAAACGCGGCGCCGTTTCGTACTTTGTGAATAGAGCTAGGTTAACGAACTACCCGAGGAAATAAAATTATTGTAAAGAATTGTGAACGCTGGCGTGTCCTTTCGGGCGATTTTCTTTCCATTAGTGCAAGAAGCCGTCGCAACACTTCTCGCTTCCGGGCGGCGGACGATAATTAGTTTCGGGATTGGGAAGCGAGTGGCGCCCACCCACCCCATCTCCGGTGAGTTCAGGCTCCCGAAACTAACCCCCTTCGACTTTTTGAACTAGAGGGGGTGCGTAGACGCGCGAGAGTTTTAAAAATTGTAACAAATTGGCGCCCAACGTGGGGCCCATAACGGTTCTGGTGGTGTAACGTTAATTTGCGGTAGCCGTATAGTAATTGATTAGCCAAGTCCCAAATTGTGGGAAGGCCTTTAGGCGCGGGAATTCATGTTAATTGGAATTCGTATCTAAAATTATCGTACACGGAAATTGCGGTACTGTTGTTAGTCGAAGCAATCGGTTTACGGGTTACATGAGAAGACAGATACTTTGAATATTTCCGAGCTTAGAATTTTTAAAATTGCATGAAACTTTTTCATATATACATATATATTATTGATACAAACTTATAAATATCTATCTGAACTCTGGAATTGTGCGAGTTAAAGGGTGTGCAGTGTGGACGGGTGTAAGTGTGCATGGCGAAATATATTCGTATGAATGCGGATCGAATTTGAAATGCATGTGTAGTGTCGGATAGCAATTGATAGGTTTTTTTTTTCCTTGAGGAAGGCGGCTGACATTGAAGGGGGATTTGGTTCTGTTGATTGGAGACATACGATATTCAGCTTTGGGAAGTGGATTGGGTAGCGAATGCTTACTAGGTAGAGATATTTCGTGGTCATAAATATATCTGGTGCATACGTATATTAGTTGAATCTTTTACACATTTTTGGTATATAAATTGAAGTATACATTCCGGAGTCACATGCTGGCTATTTGAATTCTGAAGCGTTTGTAGGAAATAGCGGGTTGAGAGTGGTGATAGAAGTAAGCTAGAGTTTTTGTGGGCAGGTTCAAGGGTGCGCGGAATAGTGGATAAGAGACTGCGTTTCATAGGTTTGATCAACGGAATCTTAGGGAATATCGTTAAAGACGTACAGAGCTGAGGAGGAGGAAATTTTACTAACAGTTTTCGGATTATAAGGAGCTATACGAGGAGCCTATTCGTCATGAAAATTTCGGTGGATCGTCTAAACAAAGACGAGCTTACATATGAGCTCGCTATCCGGGGTTTCCCAGCAGACACAGTGGACGCGATGAGAAAATCTTTGAGGGCGGAAAATCTTTGAGGAAGATACATCGTATGTCGCGGCAGACTACCCATTCGACTATGCGACGGACCATGCGGAACTGTTGGCAAAAGCATCTGAAGTTGAAGAACTGGTAGCTCGGGTTACAGGTGATAAGACGGCATCGGATTATCTCAAGGTGAGAGCGAAAATCGAATTCGGCTTTCGGCGGCTAGAGAACATGCAGGCGGTGACCATCGAGCAGAAGAATGAAGCGAGGTCACTACGGAACAGGTTTATCCTGGCGATGGGTTTCTTGGTGGAGAAGGTAGAAGATTCAAGCGGCGATGAGGCGGAACTGCCGAGCGAAGACCAAGCGGTCTCCGCAACGCCGACAACACGAGGCACTAATCTAGCGGAAGTGGCGAAATGGGGCCTTAAATTTAGTGGAGATTCGACAGGTTCGGTTAATGCTTTTTTAGAACGGGTCGAAGAGTTGCGTCAGGCGCATGGACTCACCAAATCGCAGCTTTTCAGGGCAGCCGTCGATCTCTTCGACGGGCGGGCTCTAATTTGGTTTAGGGCTAACCGGAGCATTGTTGGGTGTTGGGACGAGTTGGTGGCGGAGTTGAAGGCAGAATTTTTGCCCTCAGACTACGAGGATCGCCTCTGGGAAGAGATTCGGAGGCGCACCCAAGGTGAGAATGAGTCCATGGGAGTGTATGTGACGGTCATGGAGCGTCTTTTCGGCAGACTGAAGAAGAGTTGCTCGGAGGAAAAGAAGCTTCGTACGTTAAGGAGGAACATCACGCCGTTCACGCCGTTCTACCAGCAGCAGCTGGGACTAACGCAAATATCGACCATATCGGAACTGGTGAAGATGGGGCGTACCTTAGATGCTACGAGGGCATCGGTGGCAGCGTTTGTACCTCCAAATACGCGATCGAGGCGATGTCTGGAGCCAGACTTGGCGTACGTGAGTACCGATGTTACGGAACGGGTGGCGGTAGTGTCGGATCCTAGGCGGGTTATATGCTGGAATTGCAAGAGAGAAGGACATATGTCGAGGGAGTGCTCTGAGCCGAGGCGCTGCTTTGGATGCGGGCGGCCGGGAGTAATGCGGTCCACATGTCCATCTTGTCAGGCGAGAACTAGCGGTTCTGATAATCAAGAGCGGCGGGGCGCGCAGGGGTCGGGAAACGACCGTCGTGCTCGCTAGGCGGCCGAGCGAACACGAAATCAAGGCCGAAACGGGGAAGACACCGGGCTAACGTTGACTACGCGTTAGTACATAATAGTCTGGACAGTCGCCCGCACTTAAAAGTGGAGGTCGAGGGTACGATGATGGAGGGACTGTTAGATTCGGGTGCGAGTCGCACGATTCTGGGCCGGAAAGGTTGGTCACGATTGGCTGGTAAGGGGTTGGTACTGAGGCGAGACGGAGTTGAAGAGGTTCGGCTCGCGAACGGAGTGACGTGTATGGTAGACGGGATTGTGGGGTTGGAGTTTGTTTTGAACGGGCGTAGACATAGACTTGAAACATTGATCATTTTATCGATACCGCAGGAAATAAACTTAGGCATCGACTTCTGGCAGCGATTCGGTGTGGTTTTGAATATGGAAGGGCGGCAGTGGACTTCCGTGGCTTCGGTTGATGGGGGCTCGGGTCAAGCACTGCGGAGTTGGACTCGTTTATCGCCAGGGGAGGTAGAGACTCTAGAAGGATTGTTGGAGGAGCAATTCGGCTTAATGGGTGACGGGCTGGGCTGCGCAAAAGGGGTGAAGCATGCTATCAAGACTACAGCCTCGCCGATCAAGCAACGTTACTATCCGGTCTCACCGGCGGTACAGAGTCAGATAAATAAAGAGCTAGACGAGATGCTGCAGATGGGGGTGGTGGAATCGTCGTCAAGCCCATGGTCCTCGCCAATCTTGTTGGTCCGGAAGAAAGATGGGTCCTACCGGTTCTGCGTGGACTTTCGGAAGGTGAACGCGGTATCTGAAAAAGATGCATATCCGCTGCCGTACATCTCGGCTACCCTAGACAAGCTGAGGAATGCCAAGTATCTGTCGACGCTGGACGTTAAGTCTGCGTATTGGCAGGTGCCAATGGCAGAGGACTCTAGGCAATATACTGCGTTTACCGTACCTGGAAGGGGCTTGTTCCACTTCTTGAGGATGCCTTTTGGACTCCACAATGCGGGGGCCACTTGGCAAAGGCTGATCGACACAGTACTCGGACCCGCACTGGAGCCTTTCGTCTTTACGTACCTTGACGACGTAATAATTGTAACCGAGACGTTTGAGCGGCATTTGGAAGTGCTGAAAGAAGTATTTGTTCGGTTGAGAGAAGCGGGATTGCGTGTCTCGAGAGAAAAATGCCAATTTTGCAGGGCGCAATTGAAATATCTTGGCTACCTGGTTGATTTCGAGGGCCTACATGTAGACCCCGAAAAGGTGAAAGCGGTGAAAGAATTCCCACGTCCCACTTCCGTTAAGCAGATCAGGCAATTGTTGGGGATGGTGTCCTGGTACCGCCGTTTCATACCGGATCACGCAACTATGGTGGCGCCTCTAAGCGATTTGTTGAAAAAAGGTCGCAAGTTTGAGTGGACTGACGAGTGTGCCCGTGCGTTTGCTGCGTGTAAAGAAAGGCTCACAACGGCACCAGTATTATCGTGCCCCGACTTTACACTTCCTTTCAAGGTACAGACGGATGCGTCAGACGTGGGTATAGGTGCCGTATTAAGCCAGGCACACCCAACGGGTGAGAAGGTGGTGTGCTACCTGAGTCGTGCGCTCTCAAAACAAGAAAGGAAATACTCCGTGACAGAAAGAGAGTGTTTAGCCGTGTTGTGGGCTGTCGAGAAGTTTCGACCCTACATAGAGGGGACCAGGTTCGTGGTTATTACTGATCATCATTCACTGGTCTGGCTTAACAATCTTAAGGATCCGACGGGCAGATTAGCAAGGTGGGCGGTGAGACTTCAGCAATTTGAATTTGAAGTAATCCACCGGCGGGGGAAGGAACACCTAGTGCCCGATGCGTTGTCGCGAGCGGTCAACAGGGTAGATTGCATCTCCGTTTCTCAGCGGCCAGAGAAGCGGTATTCAAAAATGCTGGATAGGGTACGGGATGACCCAGACAGGTACTCGGAGTGGAAAATTTTAGGAGATGTATTGTGGAAACAATCCCCGGGAATAGTAGTGGGTGGAGAAGTCGACATGAATTGGAAGAAGGTGGTTCCTAAGGCAGAGAGGGGAGCTATACTCAAGCGATACCATGACGATCCGAAGGCGGGGCATATGGGGGCCGCACGCACGTTGGCTCGGGTCACGCAAAACTTTTACTGGCCGAAAATGCGTAACAGATATCAGTAGGTACGTGAAGAGTTGTAAAGTATGCCAGGCGTGCAAGGTGGAGCGTAAAGCGCCGATTGGCCTAATGTCCACTAGGACCGGCGAAGCAAGATCTCCATGGGAGATGATTTGCGTGGATCTCGTCGGACCGCTTCCACGGTCCACGAGGGGCCATGCTTATATCTTGACAATTATCGACTATGTCACGAAATATTCGGTGATACTGCCATTACGGTCGGCGACAGCATCAGCCGTTTTCCGGTTGTTGGAGGAAAATGTATTCCTGGTATACGGGGTCCCTCGGGTTTTAGTATGTGATAACGGAGTACAATTCGTTGGCGGACAATTTCGGCAGGCCGTGGAGGAGTACGGGGTACAAATTAGTTATACGGCGTTGTATCACCCACAGGCCAATCCGGCTGAACGTCGAAATCAAGATATTAAATGCATGTTGCGATGCTACGTCTCCGACAACCATCGCGCATGGGATCAGTACCTGGCTCAGATCGCGTGCGCCCTACGCACGTATAAACACGAAGCCACGGGTTTCACTCCTTGCTTTCTAAACTTCGGGAGAGAGATGATCACGTTTAGGGAAGAAATGGAGCCACCAGCAGGGGCGCAAGAAACGTTTTCACCACTCAAAAATGCGAGGAATTTAGAAAGGATACGGGAAGAGGTAGGCCAGAGAATGAAGCGGGCGGCGGCTTCCAGCCAAAAACGGTATGATCTCCGTCGACGCGCAGAGAACTTCCAGCTAGGGCAAAAAGTTTGGCGGAAGAATTACGTGTTGTCGGACGCCAGTAGGAATTTTTCGGCTAAATTGGCCCCGGCGTACGTCGGTCCTTTCACGCTGGGAAGGAAGACGTCGGCGTGGACCTACGAGTTAGTTGACGAGAAGGGGAAACCTGCTGGAAATTGGCATGCGAAAGACCTTAAACGGTATGTCGAATGCATTCCCGAACCTAAAGATAGCTAGGAGATTTGTTATAGGCGTCAGCGGAGACTTTTAGCTAGGAGCTGGCATTTTATTATAAGAGGGCGAGAAAGGGTTACCTTAGAATAACATAGTCGTAGGTTAATAGAGGATTCATGAATATGAAAAAACACGTGCGAGTGTATGATACCTTTCCCGGCTTTAGGTCTTGTACGGTAATGGTAGCAAATTAGGGGACTCGAATATGTGCTAGCTTAATAACCAGATCGCGAAATAAGGTGAGCTATGTAGACATTTGTCACCAAGTGGAAAGGCACTAGAGAGATTTTGATTAGGGATAAGATAGCTTAGTGGTGGTGGGTTAAAATAGATAAGCGGTGGTGGGTTAAGGTAATAGATTGTTAGAATAATTCGGAGGTGGTGGTTAAATTAACTTGTAGCTCAGCCATGTATTCGTGATGAAAGCGGCAGATAAGATTGGATTTAAGTTAGTAGAGAGGTTAATTGTATAGGATATTAGTATTAGTATGTTTATACAGGAAAGCAATACCGTCAGGTTGGTGGTGAATCAGATTTAGCTATTATCTCTTTTCCTTTTCTTTCCTTCGTTCTTTTTCTTTTCGTTGCGCTTACTTTCGGGGTTCCTTTTCGTGTTCATCTCGTTTCCTTCGCGTTTGCCCCTTCAATTTTCCCAGTGGGCGGTAGTGGGAATAGTGTTCCTAAAATCAAGTTCAGTACATGTTAGAATTTCGCATGTATAAATTAGACAGATACCAACACCGTTCATGCCACGAATCGAGACGGTTAACACTAACATGCTGGGATAGAGATAGTGCCAGAAAAGAAAGGGTTACAAAAAAATGAAATGATATACCATAGATAGGGCGTGACTTCCGTGCTTCTGTTGGGCGTAGTTGATATTTTATTTTCCTCCCGTGCCTCCTTTTCGTCCTGTTTTGCGCTTCTCGACTTTTTTTTTTATCCTGGATTTCCTTTTTTTTTTCCTTTCCTTGATTTCCTTTGGCTTTTATCCTAAAATCGAGTTCAGGTCGTATTAGAATAGCGGAATGTTAAAGATACAGATAACGACACTATTTAGAGCTATTAGTCGTGACAAATATGCATGCATGATTAGTTGTATACGTGATTGTTAGTGTGGATGCGCGCAGTGCGACGGACGGGGGTAACACCCAGATGACGTGAGGAGCAATCGAGAATTCAGATAGGGAATGTGAACAGCCGGAATAAATTTTACGAGAAGTCAAAGCGTACCGAAATCTCAAATTTTGAATCAGTATATAGTTTAACGCGGTGTCGTGGTGAAATAACGTCGAGAATTCCCAGGGAATTCTCTGAAGAGAGGGGGGTGTCACGGTCGATCATACTCGCGGGTCGTATCGGTAGAGAATTAAAGCTCTTGTTAACCTATAGACGCGGACACGCTGACGGTAAAGAGAAGAAGTAGTGATGTTGTAAGCAATGAGTTCAGGGGAGGAAATCGTAGCCTAAGTAATAATGTAGATTATAGGGTATCGTAAGTAATAATGTAGGTTACAGATTGTATGATTGTAGATTAAGCTTCGAGTCTCAGCGAACCCTGTCAAAAACGGCCAATATCATAGCCAAGGCGCGCATTTGCCAGGACCCGGTATTCCTCGAAGCTGTTGGTGGGGCCGAGTCGCCTCCATAACAGTCTCGAATAAACAATTTGATCAAAGAACTCACCTGACTGAAGTAAAAGATAAATATTCTTTTCGACGACTTGGTACGGCAAGCAGTGCAGCCGGTCCGTTTCGTTTGTGGGCAGTATCTGGATTTCAGGACCGGGCAAACGATATTGCGTATCGTTCCCCTATTATACGGACCAAAGATGAAGAAATAACAGCAGTTGTATATTTTGGTGGTGAGGTTCAGGACTTTCCCGACAGTATGGAGTTCGAAACGTTTAGATACGGCCGCCGTTCACGCAGAAGATGCATCGGTTTTTCACCTGCCGCGAAGATAGCGAAGATGCTGCTACAACGTATTCCAACGCCAGCACAACAAATGACATCAACGATATACTAGATAGCGATGCGGGTTCCCAGAATCTCCAAGCAGATAAAAACGATCAATTGTGGTGAAAGGGAAAATGTTTACATACCTGTTCCGGCGAGTGGGAGCTCCTGCCACAAGATACCTGCATTTCGGCAGCGCAGTTGACAATTTATCCCCATATTTCAAGGCGCTACAGGCATGCGGCCAGCATAGTCAGATGACCCGCCAGCAACAGCATCAATTGTATTAAGTCCAGCATCAGCACACTCAACAGAATCGGCACAAGGCGATTACCGACCCAGTAATGGATGCAAAATACGACAACGACAACGGCCATGGCGACAGGCAAAACACGGATTTGACAGTTCAAGTGTCTAGGGCAGTTCGGCGGAACGCCAGAGGAACGGACCGCGTTCCGGAACGTATCAAGGCGTTGCCATACATATGTTTCAATAGATTGAGCGCAATGCCAGGTGCAATGACCGACTGCACTTGCGGCAATGCACATTAATGAAGAAAGTGCAATGACCGGGAACTGAATGCAGCAGCCGAAATGCATTTGAAATGCATTGGGATATTTTGTTCAAACGGACAATCTAGGATCCCGTCTAAGCGGGATCAGGAAGCGGAGCCGAGGTTGCTTGCGAGGTGATCAAGACATGGATCGCTCTTTTTGGATGGACGTGGTAAGGATCAGATGTAATCTGACTATCGAGCTAAAAATTATAACCGAGATATTTCAAAAATTTCATACACACGTATCTGGCGTGGCTCGAAGAGGAAGAGGAGCGAAGGTCGTAATCTTTTGACTGATGAGTATGAAGATCTCAGACGAACGGTAGGCGAAATCGTTGGCGAACTTTGAAGTAAATTGACGGCGGAATCGAGTTGGAGAGATCGATAGGCTGAAACAAAAGGGGTTCCGGCGCTATCTGGTAACCAGAACGGTGTTAAACGAACTGACGGAGTGAATTGTGTAGCGAAACGGCGAAGGAAGAAGAAGTGAATTTGGCGCAAGATCGTGGCACAGATAACTACGAAGGTGTTGGCTGCGTGCGAGTAGGCTGAAGCATCTGTACGAAAAACCTGGTCCGGAAGTAGATGTTCGAGCGCTGGAGTTTCGGTCGACGCAAGAAGTAGAGTCCTGAGTAAGTAGGCTAAGATTTGAAGTGTACATAGGGTAAATTTAAGTGAATATCCAGTGCAAGCAAGTAGCTCGATAAATTTAAAACGCGGCGCCGTTTCGTACTTTGTGAATAGAGCTAGGTTAACGAACTACCCGAGGAAATAAAATTATTGTAAAGAATTGTGAACGCTGGCGTGTCCTTTCGGGCGATTTTCTTTCCATTAGTGCAAGAAGCCGTCGCAACACTTCTCGCTTCCGGGCGGCGGACGATAATTAGTTTCGGGATTGGGAAGCGAGTGGCGCCCACCCACCCCATCTCCGGTGAGTTCAGGCTCCCGAAACTAACCCCCTTCGACTTTTTGAACTAGAGGGGGTGCGTAGACGCGCGAGAGTTTTAAAAATTGTAACAATATATATATATATATATATATATATATATATATATATATATATATATATATATATATATCTATATATATATATATATATA
>OZ022263.1:124597456-124709956 GCA_963978885.1 Nemotelus pantherinus
AAATAAACCTTTCAAGCTTGGATCTCTCTCAAATCACCTCTATAGATCAAATTGATCTGCTAATCTCTGACCTTCTCACTAAAATTCAACAAGCCCGAGACGCATGTACACCACAATGCACGCCCCAGCCCCTATGTTCGGTTACTACGCCCTAAATAAAGGCGCTCATTACCCATCGAAACACGATACGTCGTCAATGGAAACGTACCCGTGACCCGAATATTAAATAAACGAACTAAATTCGCTGATACGCATAGCGTTGAAAAACCTGAAAAACGAACGCTGGAACAGCATCCTTGGCTCACAAGAGAAAGGATCTAAGAAGCTATGGAAGCTGCGTACAGCCCTCAAGTACTAATCTCGTCACATTCCTCCTCTCTACGATGTAGTGGGTTCGTTGGCATTCGCGGAAAGCGAAAAGGCTGATATCCTGCCAAAAGTTTTCACAAAGCGCACTTCATCACTCAGAACTTAGGCGACTCCGAAACCGAGACCATTGTCCAAAACACTGTCAGTAGTTTACCCGAGTCCTCTTTTGACTTTAAACCTTGTGATTTTTGCACTCCCGCCGAAATTAAGAAGCAACTCAAGTCTTTAAAGCCTAAGTCATCGCCCGGTGAAGATAAAATGCCCAACATATTGTTGAAAAACCTCCCTAACTGCGCAATCATAGCACTATGTCTCATCTTCAACTCCTGCTTGAAATTAGGCTATTTTCCAGACAATTGGAAAAACGCAATTGTAATTCCTATTTTGAAACCAGACAAGAGTCCCAACCATTCTCAAAACTATCGCCCTATTAGCTTGCTGTCGTCTCTAAGCAAACTATTCGAAAAAATAATTCTTACGAGGCTATTAAAAACAGTAAACGCACACAAGGTGTTGCCTGACTAGCAATTCGGCTTCAGGCCTGGCTTCTCCACTAATCACCAGCTTTTTAGAGTAGTCAATCATATCCGTAGGGGATTTTTGTCTAAGCACTCAACTGGCTAAGATCTATTAGACATTCAAAAGGCCTTCGATTCAGTATGACACCAAGGGCTTATATTCAAACTTATGAAATACTCCTTTCCTGTTTACGTCACTAAAATAGTTGGTTCCTTCCTTGAATCGAGAACTTTCGTTGTAAAAACTCGTGCTACGTTTAACAAATATAGCGTGCCTGCAGGCGTCCCCCGTCAATACTAAGCCCGACACTTTTTAATATATACACTGCTGATATACAACGCTGTTCTAATTGTGAAATCACTATGTATGCGGACGACACGGCCATTTATTGCAGCTCAAGCAACCCTGATGAAATTGTCAGCATACTCCAGCAGCAGCTTGCTCTTATCAGCGAATACTGCAATAAACCGGCCAAAACACAGGCCATATTCTTCAGTAAAAAACGACCATCAAAACATTTTCCCAATCCCCATATGAACATTTTAGGAGCGAATGTGTCTTAGACGCATGTGGTTAAATAAATGGGCGTTCACCTGGATGCAAAACTAAACTTCAAAGAGTACACCGATGCAGTAGTGGCCAAAGTAAACAAAAGTATCAGAGCCAATTACCCCTTCATTTGCCGAAATTCGAAACTTTCGATTGATAACAAAATCCTGTTTTTCAAATCAATAATGCACGCAATAATTCTTTATGCAACCCCCGTCTGGAGTAGTTGTGCTTCATGCCATAAAAAGAAACTGCAAATAGTTCAAAACAAATGCCTTAAAATAATCCTTAGCAAACCTTTTTATTTTTCAACTCGACTCCTCCACATTAAGTCGACTCCTCCGGCATTGTTAGTCGATAACAGAAAATTAAATTTTATTTCAAAATGTAGCGTCTCCACCAACCAACTCATCTCATCACTAACAAACGCTAAGGTTTAAAAACAAAAAAAAACATATAATAATCTTTTGCATAAGCTAGGTATAAGTTAGTTTAAGTTAGTACGTAAACTTTTAATATATATATATATATATATATATATATATATATATATATATATATATATATATATATATATATATACACTCCGTTTCATATTTATAACCCACCTGACAATTTTCAATTATTTTGGACTGAAATATTTGTTCACCCCAAACTTTATGGTAAACTGATTGAGAATCTGTGTAGAATTACATTTCTGAGAGTCATTTCTCGTTAGGGCTATTTTTTACAGCAGTCCTGGAAAATTCGGTATTTTTTGGCGTTTCATATTTATAACCCAGATAAAGTTTCCAACAAAATAAAATGTTTATTAAAATTAATTTCAAAATCAACAAAAGCTTAGTAATTAATAGAATCTCCTTTTGATTTTATCAAATCAAAAATCCGTTTTTTCATGGAATTGATCAATTTTTCTAATAATGCAGGTTCGATTTGCCGCCATTCATCAAGAATCGCCGCTTTCAATTCCGCCAGTGATTCATATTGCCGATTTTCAGCATATACCCGTCTGACAAGAATCCCCCAAATGTTTTCAATGGGGCTCAGGTCAGGCGAACACGCTGGCCAATTCATTACCTCAATGGAATTTGTTTCCATCTATCTCATTGTTTCACGGCTGGTATGAATCTTGGCATTATTCTGCTGGAAAGTCCAGTTTTTTTCAGGCTGTGCTGCCAGGAATGACAGTAAACTGCCCTCAAGTACTTGTATGTAGTCACTACTCCTCATACGCGATGAAGTAAATTTTACGTCCAAGCATCCGGATGCAGAAAATGCACCCCACAACATCATGGAACCGCCACCAAAATTCCGCTTCGAGAAATACCGGGGTTCCTTTCTCAAATCGCGCCAGTAAGAATTTAATCCATCAGGCCCATCTTAATTCCATTTTTTTCATTCGAAAAAATAATCTGGAAATAACATTTTTGGAATTAAACAAAGGGGGAATAAAAAAACCAGTATTTCTTACAGATGACCAATTTGTAGCCATATTTTTTTCTGCGAATTCTAACCGAGCTTTCTTATGGTGATCTATAGTCGTGAAGCACTCTTCATTTCAGCTCTTTTGATCTTATTATCATGTTGTAGCGTTCTCCAAATCGTTGTTTTTGACACCTTTGTTTGTACAAGAGTTGCCATTTTATTACAGCTTATTGTTGAATTACTGGCTGAACGTATAATCTTCCTCTCCTCCCGCGGAGAAAGTTTCCTTTCTCTTCCCGTTTGCTTTGTTTTCCCATATAATTCAGGTTTTTTTAAAAAGTTGTTAATTACACGGCGACTGCGTGCAACTTTTCTTGAAATTTCACTGATGTTCAAACCAACTTCTTTGTACGCCAAGATTTCACTCTTTTCAACTTCATTTAATGACGTACCTCGAGGCATTTTAAATAATAAACTTATTACCACACACACTTGTGAACAACTGTTGAAAATATTGAATAACTCGACTCGTAATTCTGCTAATTACCAAGTGGGTTATAAATATGAAACGCACAAAAATGACGAATTTCCAAGAAATGCAGTAAAAAATAACACCAATGAGAAGTCATTCAAAGAAAATTCATTGCACACAGTATCTCATTTTTATCAGTATTAGATTTGTGTTGAACAACTATTTTACATGAAAATAATTGAACATTTTTAGGTGGGTTATAAATATGAAACGCAGTGTATATATATATATATATATATATATATATATATATATAAAAACTACCCACAAGGTTTTGTTAGCTTTTTTCCTTAACCTCAAAACATACACTAGACATACCATTTTAAAATACTTAGGATTCCTTATAGATATAGTAACATAGATGTAAGGACATGCTGTTCAAGCTCTAGACATTATATTGGTGTAAACACAAAATTTCCTAATACTGAATAAAGCCATTATTATTATTATTATTATTATTATTATATATATATATATATATATATATATATATATATATATATATATATATATATATATATATATATATACATATACATAAATAAATAAATATATATATATATATATATATATATATATATATATATATATATATATATATATGTTTATAAACATACATATATATGTATATATACATATACCAAAAAATGTGTATATATTTATGTATATATATATATATATATATATATATATATGTATATATATATATATATATTTATATATATATATATATATATATATATATATATATATATATATATATATATATATATATATATATATATATATATATATACCTTAGAGATGTTCATTTAACATATATATCGATATTTTTTCCGATATGATATATCGAAACTCTATATCGATAGTTTGCGATATATCGAAATGTAAATATCGATTTTTCGATATATCGAAATCGAATCAAAAATAATATATATTGGATAATTTATTTTCTTTATTGCGTTGGGCCTTTGGTTAGTTTGGTTATGCGGTATTACTCATTAAATTTAAGGGGCTGATATTGTTTCTATGTATATCTTTTTCGTGAATATCTGCCACAATAAAATCTAAATGCTCGTTCAGATAAATTATGTCATTGTTCCAAAGAATGAGCACATAAATTATGAAATTTCTGGAAAATTTTCGAAAAGTACAAATGTTGGCATAATATGAAGTTTACTACTACTACTGGATAAAAAAGCAGAAAATATCCTTGGAAAAATTCCATGTGAAAAATTATATTTATTCTTAAACTCATAAATGAATGTACTAATTTCTGAACTTAAAGTCTCCTAACCCCCACCCACAATGAAGAGTTGACCATATCGGCTTCGAAACCGTTGTCTGTAGGAAATTAATGCAACAAACCTAAACCTATAATAGCGCAATTCATAAGGAAAGATAAGACTTCACTAACAGTAAATAGTTAAAAGAAGAAATTTAACATAAATCAATTATATTTAATATATGTAAAAAAAGAAATAGAATACAAATCAATCATGATAAAACGATTTTTTCAAAGTTCCCAATATTTTTTGCTTAAACCTTGCATAAATAAAAATTTGTTCGCCCGTTTAACTTGTAACCGATTTGTCTGTTGAGTTAAGACCTGCGTAGCCTTCGAAAATAATCTTTCAGAAGGCACAGAACTACCCAGTAAACAATTTAGTGAGCGTTCACTAAAAACGATAGTTTCTCGACAATCAACAGACATATCCCTCATACGAAACCGAGCCTGCTCATAAAACGATACGCAGCAATAATTTTGCTTAGGATGACCGACGCAATAAATAATGCAAGCCATGTGTATGTGCCCTATGGCCTATGCGGGTCAGTAGCTGATTTTACATAGATTTTTCTCCTAGTTTGCTGGTCGTGATATCCCAAACAAAATTTCAGTTTAATTCGACTGTGCTGTGAATTCGTCTATCGCTAATAATTTATAAAAGTATCACTTTTAACGAGTATATAGGTGATACATGCTCGCTAAAAGCTTTTTCTAACTCATTTACGAATCGTTAAAAATGATTCTTCCCGGATGGCCATTTTAGTAGGACCAATGAATCGTTTTCGATTCATTTGCGAGCGCGTTAACGACAAAAACATTCGTAAAATATGTAGTGATGGGCAAAATGGCTCTTTGAAGTGAGCCAGCTCCGTAAAACTCACTCACTTTAAAGAGTCGCTCTTTAAGAGCCACTCAAAAGAGCCACTTCAAGCAACTTTTTTATGGTGGCAAAAGTATAAAGTATTTACTATTTTTTGTTGTTTTATTAATAATAATAAGCTTAAATCTAATATAACATAACATTACTTTAAAAATATAATATAGCATATAATATAAATTCAAAAATAAACCATAAAATCATATCTGAAAATCTTTCCATATAAGTGGCCACTCTACTCAATCGTTGATTCACTATCTCCAGATTCTGGGATGTAAATCTTTCTTTTCCTTCCACTAATTGAGAGGGTCAGCAGTTCTGGGTATATTTACATGTTGTAAATACTTATCCATTTCGTTAATGCCTGCAGCTACATAGCTTTGCTGGGTTCTTACACTGTTGACTTTGTCATCAAATTTTCGCCATAGCGAATTTTGCGTTCCTTGTGCTGTGGGTACCGAAACTAGATGTATACAAGCAAGTTTGTACGTGGATTCATTTTGAAATGCTAGTCTTTTAAATCGTGGATCTAAAAGAACGCTCTCTAGGCAAAACATATTTTCTTTATATAATTTAAATCTGTTTGAAAGTTCTCTTTGGATCACATTTAAAAAACTGCGTTCATCAGCAGTTTTATTTTCGTTCAGACAGAGTTCTGAAATGTAGCTTATAATCGTTGATATTATAATATATATTTTAGAAATCGATACTGTTTTCTCACTGCTTATTTCTAGAGTAGCCTCATTGAAGATGCTCAATATATCAGGGGCTGTTTTCATAATATTCCATTCATCAGAAGAAGGAGTTGGTAGATTTTAGTTCAGGACACCTAAGGTGGCTAATAGTGGCTCTTTTACTTCTTGAATGCGCACAAGCATAGATTACGTAGAGTTCCACCTGATAATAGCATCAAGCTTTAATTTAAGCTCTACGTATTCCATTTGCCTCTGTTTTTGTTGTAATTTTGCCGTTATTTTCCTACCAAAATTTTTTCGGACGGTTTTCCGTCAGATTTCATTTTGCCGTATCTTCGAAACTAGTCCGCTTTTTCCCAGACTTGTATGGAAATTTCGCCCGAAACAACTCAAAAAGGTCCCCAAATTCATGCTAGTCAAAAAAAAAATATTTTGGAAAAATGAACGTTTTTGCCCAATTTCCCCTATCAAAATTTTTTTTTGCCCTTGAAATATCACTATTGTACTCCCCGACCACTTCCAATCATCGAAAGCGTCCTAAAGGCAGTTTTTGCCAAACTGTGGCCAAAAAACCCCTTACTCCCCTACAAAACCGAAATTTTTGTATCGTAGCAATAGGTCTTGGCCCGTTATGTCCCAAACCACCTTAACCCCAAATTGGCCGATTTTGTCAGATTTCAGCTACTTTTGCCCTAAAAGGATCTCAACCTTTTCCTACTTAGCACTTTTACTGGTACTTTCAGTTTTTCCGGACGGTGTTTCGGCAGATTTCATATTGCCGTATTTTCGAAACCAGGCCGCTTTTTCCCAGACTTGTATGGAAATTTCGCCCGAAACAATTCAAAAAGGTCCCCAAATTCATGCTAGTAAAAAAAAATATTTTGGAAAAATGAACGTTTTTGCCCAATTTCCACTATCAAAAAATTTTTTGCGCTTGAAATATCACTATTGTACTCCCCGACCACTTCCAATCATCGAAAGCGTCCTAAAGGCAGTTTTTGCCAAACTATGGCCAAAAAACCCCTTACTCCCCTACAAAACCAAAATTTTTGTATCGTAGCAATAGGTCTTGGCCCGTTATGTCCCAAACCACCTTAACCCCAAATTGGCCGATTTTGTCCGATTTCAACTACTTTTGCCCTAAAAACTTTTTGAAGAACGAAAATATTCGATACGAACCTGTTCCATATACCTGTTCTAGTGTATACGCTTCATCTCTAAAATCGACCTATGAAATGCACCGCCTAATAGCCAACATTTGGCTACTAAAATACTCGTGAACCAGAGCAAAATATACGCACGTAAACGCATACTGTGTGTTCACAAAATGTCGCCATCAATAACCGCACACGATCAGTATCCATCATTCGCACAGTTCTTCATTCAACGGAGTCGACTCTTTTATTCCTCACTCGCACAGTGTTCATTCAACGGAGTCGACTCTTTTATTCCTCACTCGCACAGTGTTCATTCAACGGAGTCGACTCTTTTATTCCTCACTCGCACAGTGTTGGCTCCGTGATTTCATTCATTCTTCATTCAACGGAGCGACTCTTTTCACTGTGCAATACGATAGTCGTATACATATGTTCGTGTTCCGACGTTAGAATAGCATAGATTTCGCTTCAAGTACACACGGTAGTCTAATGAAGTATTGCCGTGTGTATATGCATAAGCTTTATTTGGTCGGGTGGTTGTTTGAGTGGCTCCGCAATATCGCTATTGCCACTAAAGTGAAGGTATGAAGTGTGCGGAGCTATTCTAAATGATGGCTCACATAGCTCTTTCAAAAGAGTTGAAGAGCTGAGTCGCACAGAGTTGAAGAGTTGACTCACACAGCTCCTTCAAAAGAGTCGCTCTTTTTGATTGACTCGCTCATGAGCGACCCATCACTAAAAATATGACTCTTTTATGAATTAATTACGATGCATTTGGTTTGCTGGGTAGCGACCATAGCCAAGTACTTGTATGCAATATTGTATTACTTCGGAAATTGTACTTTATAATCAACCCATACTGCTAAAGGGATTTCATTTAATCTGCTAAAGATAATTCGTCTGAGACACTTTCATAAGTTTTATTTGTTTTCCAATGTCGTTGAACTAAATGATGATGCTCCAGAGACTAAAACCGGACTGAGTTTTGTCTGAGCCATCCGAGTCTGATCCCGCAGCTACACATAATTCATCTTGCTGATCTTTTTTCATTAGTTCTTTGATTTTAAGTATTTTCATTCGAACAAGCCAGTTGGTCTTCAAAATGAAGTTCTTTGAATCGCGGATACAAAGATAAAATCTATAAATAGAACAAATCGAGAGATTTACTAATTTAGATATTCCTTTTGATTTCTCCGCTACCTAAGTTCTACGAGCTTTTGGCGTTAACATCGAAAATTCGCGTACACACGGCTCACTATCTCTATTGTAAGACTTAGTTTTTTTTAAAGTTTTATTTAATAATAATAATTTAAATTAATTATTTAAAGTACTTTCAATCTGTAAAAAAAAGATAAACTTAAGTTTTGTCAATTTAGGAGGATGGCCAGCACGATGAACACGATCCAATTAATTAGACCAATTAATTAGAAAACAATACAAAAGCAAACAGACTGGTTTGAACGGTTTGCTTCTTTTCGTTCTCTTCTCTTGCTCGACCAGCGGTTAGCTTGCGTCTTGACACGAAAAATTGTTGACCAACTCGTTTGCAAGCACAATACGATATTCTTGTATCGGATAATATATCGATATTATAATAATCGATATCTGAGGATTCGATTATATCGGGAGTCGAATATCGATATTTCTTAAATATCGATATATATCGAACATCTCTAATATATATATATATATATATATATATATATATATATATATATATATATATATATATATATATATATATATATATATATATATATATATATATATATATATATATATATATATATATAAATTTATATATACATATATATTGTTACCCGCCCCGCTTAAAAGAGGGGGTAGTGACCTTCGGCTTGGTCCGTTTGGGTTCCGGGTTCGCTCAATGGACATTGGGCGTGGACGCCACTCACTCACCCCACGGTAGGACCACGAGCCGCCGAGTGAGGTTACGGCTCACCGAATTCAAAGGGACACGATTTGGAGCCACCTCTACGTTGCACCTTGCTCAACCGCGAGCAAACAACGGACTTCTTGCCTTAATTGCAACCGATCTAAGTTCGTCGAAACACAAAGAGATGTTAATCTACTTGAACTCTGCGATCGCGCAGTTCACACGCTAATGTGACCCAAAAGTTTAACTATTTCACACTACGGTCTTTTCAAATATCTTACTCCTCCAACCGTGGGCAAAACGACGAACTTCTTTCCTCAATGGCAAATTATTTAATTAAATTCAAATATAAATAGGTATTGATTCCATTGAATTTCACGGCCAAGAATTTCACACGTTAATCTGAGCAGAAATTTCAATTATCTTACACTACGATATTTTCGATCATCTTAACCTATCGCCGAATTCCACCACTTCACTATTACATTCGCTGTACAATTAAATGCGCATGCACGGTAAATACCATATATATAATATTTTAATAAAAAACCGATTTTTCCTTTCGAAGCTAGATATATTGAATTTTGTGACAAATATCGATATTTCGAGGGTAATCTGCCCTCTTCTTCAGTGTCTATCACACTGTCTACACTGAGTGTCTACACTGAAGAAGAGGGCAGATTACCCTCAAAATATTGATATTTGTCACAAAATTCAATATATATAGCTTCGAAAGGAAAAATCGGTTTTTTTATTAAAATATTTTTTTTTGAGCTAGGAAAAAAATGATACACATTAAATACACCATATATATAGCTAAATAAATTTTCCTGATTATCTTACTGATTTACTTAAGACTAATGTCTTCTTACTTACAACTTATTACTTTCGCCGTCGCACCAAGTATTTTCACGTGTGTACTGATATCACATCTGATTTCACATTTACAGAAAATCCAGCATATTAGCTTGGCTGTAGCACCAAGAATTTCCACGTGCGTACTGATTTCACATTTACAGAAAATCCAACTGATTAGCTTCATTTTCGCACCAAGAATTTCCACGTGTTACTGATTTTTCTTTTCATTTACAGAAAATCCAACCGATTAGCTTCGCTGTCGCATCAAGAATCTCCACGTGTGTATTGATTTCACTGATTTCACATTAACAAAACATCCAGCTGATTAGCTTCGCTGTCGCACCAAGAATCTCCACGTATGTACTGATTTCACTGATTTCACATTTACAGGAAAATACAACTGATTAACTTCACTGTCGCACCAAGAATCTCCACGTGTGTACCTGATTTCACATCTACAGAAAATCCAACTGATTAGCTTCGCTGTCGCACCAAGAGTGACCCGCTTCGCTCATCATCCTTCGCTCGTTCAGACTCCGTCCTCCGGTACTTTTCAACTACAGTTATTTCCCTCTTTCCGTCAGTTCAGGTGAATTTCCCATGCACGTGTTACGATCAACGACCCTATACATGACCCAACAACGACCATTCAACGCTGACGCTGACATCAATATTCATTCAACGCTGACGCTGACATCAATATTTCACCATTGGCCTCGATGTTACCTGAGACATCCGCCACGAGCAATCAACTCATCAATTTCATATTCAATTTTTCCAAATTCACAAAAATGGAATGTAAACATTCTTTGGCCATAAATTCAATCGAGACATGTGAAGAAAAGCTCAGTTTGTAATTCCATTCTAATCGTGCGATCGAATAAAACTTTGTAACGTTGAAATTGTTTGTTTTTTTTTTTTATCATTCCGGAGTCCATAACTATAACTGGCGCAGTCTTATAGGCGGTGAAGTGAACTCGGCTATTGAGAAATTACTCCGTAAAGTGCCAACGGTTTATTGTCACGGCGGAAGTGAAAAGTTCTCGAAGGAACAAATCGACAAGTGAATTGGTCGTGAAGTAAATTATTCCGTGAAGTACCAACGGGTTATTGTCACGGAGGGATATAGAAAACGGAAAGATCAAATCCACTAAGTGCGAAGTGCCCTATATCGCCGGATAAGCGGAAAATAAAATCGAATTCCACCAGATTAGTGGAAAGGAAGTTCCAGACAGCCGAAACACAATTCATCAGCCATGAACCGAACTTCCATGGTTTGCATGTGAGTACATATTAAATAAAAATTGAATATTATCATTCCTTTTACATGCCCCTCTATAAGAAATCTTCGCCAACGAAAAAACCTTACCCAGAATTCGACAACATTAGAAATAGGTTAAGCAAGCGATTTTTAAAATTTTATGAAATTAATAACAAAGTGACCGCGAGTGATTCAAGTGGTGTTTTAAATTCAATAAGTGAAGAAAAAATTTCAGACAGTATGACATCGAGTGGTACCGGTACTAAAGTTAACGTGACATCCGTGGACATATTCAATTCGCTCCGAATCCCGGATGCGATAAAGGATCCCCCGAAATTCGACGGGAATCCTCGACTTTTATACGACTTTCTTGACAATGTCGACGAAATACTCGGGTTGATAGCTTTTACGAACGGTACAAGCTATGGCCAATTACTTTTGCGGGCCATTAGAAATAAAATCGTTGGACCGGCCAACGAGGTTTTGAATATGTATGGGACACCTCTTAATTGGAGTACAATTAAGGAGCATCTCATATTACATTACGCTGACAAACGCAACGAGACGTCACTTATACGGGGCCTTCATAAAATGAAACAGACGACGGAAACCATCGAAAAAATCTATAGTGAAATAGTTGAAATATTTGCGAGTTTAACAAATCATGTAAGCATCCACGAAAAGGATGCTAGTGTGATCAGTGCGAAAAGGGTTCTTTTCTCAGAAATGTGTCTTAATGCCTTTCTATCAGGCATCAGGGAGCCTCTGGGCTCAACGATTCGGGCAATGAAACCACAAACCTTAGCGGAAGTATTCTCCTTCTGCATCAAGGAGCAAAATATTTTCTACTCGAAGAGTGAAAATAATAAACCATTTTCACAATTGCTAAAAGGAAAACCATTAAGTTTCCCACAAAGTGGCTTAAGTAGTCGATTGCCAACACAAAACAATAACAACCCTCAGAAACTTTTCTCTTATCCCCAACAAAATAACTTGCCTTTTGGATTTTCTCAACCAATTTTTAACGTACCACGACAAACATTTAGTTCGTCTTATAACCCCCAACGACAATTCAACAACAAAATAAAGCTAAACCTGAACCAATGGACACCTCATCTTGTCATCTCAAACCTAATACACAAATTCGCCCAAATTCTAATAACTTTTTCAGGTCCACTGGTCCACCCAACTTTGTTAGTAAAGAATTGTTCCATTTAAGTGAAAATGATAACACTGATGAGAATACTCATGACTACGCTGTTTTAAGTCCCTATCCAGACCCTCCACATGTTTTGAATCTTGACAATTACTATAATCTGCATCAAAATGATAATGAATATATTTCTGATAACTATGACAACAATCAACAAAATAATATTGAATATACAAACTGCCTTGAAAAGTCAGCCTCTTCATCATTTTTAAACCCGGAGTTTATCCACCCTGACGATATTGTAGAAACAAAACCTATTAACATTACTACAATTTTAAATAAATACGCTATTAACAAGGAGGTAGTCCTCCCAAACTTTAGTGAATTCAAAACACCTGGACTAACAAGATTTCTAGCATTTAAATTCCACGGATACTTTGACGGGCTACTTGGTCTAGATGCAATGACTTCAATTGGAGTTAAAGTAGATCTAGTAAAAAAGGTTCTTACTACAAAAAACGCAGTAATCCCCCTAAATTTTAAACCTAATTTCACCTCCGGGAAATATGTGATTCAACCTTATTCTAAAATTATTGCCAAAATCCCAGTTGATATTCAAAATGGAGATATCTATATTAAAACAACGGAAATTGAACGCGAACTTTATATTCCAGAAGGAGTATACTCAGCCCAGGATTGGTATAGTTGGGCAGAAGTGATAAACCAGTCCAATATTGAGAAATGCTTCTATTTAGATCAACCCTTAAAAGTTGAAAAATTCTCAGATGAAATCTATACTGAGATCAATAACTTTAACATACACTGCCAAGACCAAGAAAACTTCGACACCAAGAGTGTAATAGGTTCTTTACGAGTCAACCACCTAAACTCTGAAGAGAAGAAAGCTCTTTTAAAGATTTGTAGAGAATACGAAGACGTATTCTTCAAGGAGGGTGATAAATTGTCCTTTACAAATGAAATAAAACATCAGATAAAAACTATAGATGATTTGCCTATCTATACAAAATCGTACCGCTACCCTTACATCCATAAAGATGAAGTACGACAGCAAATCACCAGTATGCTTGAACAAGGAATAATCCGTCCAGAGTTCATTTCGAGCGTTCATTTGGTAAAGACGTGAATTGTGTCCAAGTGAAGTGGGAATCCAGTTAGATCCAGTGAAAAATTTTGCCTAACCATATTTTCTTTAAATTAAAAATCTATCAATCGTAATGGACTTAAAGTTAGTACCGAAAAGTGAGTAGTGCTGTGAAAAGGAAAATATCTTCGCTTGAAGGCGATGAGCATGACAATGCGGTGCGTGCAAAGCTCGCCTTAAATCAAAAACATTATAATCTAGTGAAACAAAAACACGAGACAATGACGGCTCACTCAAGCAATATGTTTGCGCCCCTCGCTAATATCGACTGCGACGACGAAAACGGGTCACAGCCCAATGAGCAAAGTGCCACAATTCCTAAACTTACTCCGATCGTGATCATAAACCAGACGAAAAATTTTGTTAGTGACCTGCTTAACAAAAACAGTGTTACTTTCTATAAAATAAAACTCATGTCGATAGGCATCAAACTTTTCTTTGAAAATGAGAATAACAAAAAAAAGTTCATTGAAGTGCTAAAAAGTGAAAAATGTGAGTTTTACACCCACCCTACAAAATCTGAGCTATTAACAAAAATATTATTAAAAGGATTACCAAAAGTCGAAATAATGGAACTCTATGATGAATTAAAAGAAAAAGGAATATTCTGTGAAGATATAAAAATGATATATCATCACCAGCCTAGATTTCATGAACAGACAACCTATGTATTGTATTTCAAACGAGCATCGATTCAAATGCAAGAGTTGAGGAAAGTGAAAGCACTTTTTCACACAATCGTCACATTTGACTACTATAGAAAAAAGCCAAACACACTCACACAGTGCAACAGATGCCAAATGTTTGGACACGGGCAAGCATTTTGTCATCGAAGCTTCAGGTGTAAGAACTGTGCTGGCGAGCACGAAATAATAAACTGCACTGTTACTAAACCCAAGTGCTGCAATTGCAACGGGAACCACTCAGCCTCTGATAAGCATTGTATCAAGCGAGCGGAGTACGTAGAAATAAAACGTAAACTCGCAGAAAAGCTTCCACGACGCAAACCATTGTCAAGCTATGCAGTTCAAACACTACCTACATCAGAGAAATTTCCCCGCTCTACTACAGCAGCAGTCACTAGCAACCACATCCAGGAGTGAACCAGCAAAAGCTGCTTCCACTCTCAGCTCACACAATTTCCCTGCGCTCTCTCGACAGCAACCGTCAGCAACAACAAATACTTGGCCTTGTCATCACAGCCAGACTGATCTTTTTACTGCAAACGAATTATTAAGTTTAACTACTGAATTAATTGCAAACCTTAGAGACTGTAAGTCTAAAGAACAACAGTTTAATGCAATTACATCACTAGCCATTAAGTACGTCTATGGTTGATCGAGCTACGAGTATGAAAATATGCACCTGGAACGCAGGTAGTCTAAACAATAAGGTTTATGAATTTAATAGCTTCATTACAGAAAATGATATAGATGTAATGATGGTTACAGAAACTTAAATCGCAAAGTAATTATTACTGCCCTAATTATACATCCTATCGGTTCGATAGGCTCAATAATAGAGGTGGTGGTGTTGCTATAATTATTAAAAATAGTATAGAGCACGAATTAAATAAACAAATTAAAACAAAGTTTATTGAAAATATCTCCATTAATATTAAGTTTCATGGAGAACCAGATTTTTCTCTGATTGTGGCTTACTTTCATGGAGGGAACACTAATGCTGAGAAAAAAACAGGCTTCAAAAACGATCTTATTAAATTAACTTCTGGTCCGAATCCTTATATAATTGCAGGGGACCTCAATTCTAGACATACCATGTGGGATTGCCAAAGGCACAATTTCTGGGGAAGAACTCTACATCCACTCTATATGACGAGAAATTTTACGATTTTGCATCCAGTGTCTCCAACTTTCTAACCATCTAACAGTAATATGCTACCTTCGACCATTGATTTGGTAATTACCAATAAGCCTACATTTATCTCGCAGCCAACAGTGAGTAACTCTCTTTGTGGGAACCACCTCCCAGTCTTATTTTCAATCCAAGGTGATATAATACACAAACCACGAATTTCAGCCTATAATTACCATTCCGCAAATTGGGATCTTTTCCAACAAGTTATGAACAGCAGGGTCAATCTTAAAGAAGTTTCACTAGATAAGTTATACTCGAGTGCACATATTGATAGCCAATTAAATTGCTTCATTACTAATATTATTGAAGCCATTGATACTTCAGTCCCCAAAACAATGAGAAAGCATATACCTGAGGTTTTTCCTTCAAGTTTGAGAAGATTAATAAAGTGCAGGAATGATGCAAGACGACAATGGCAAAGATGTAGAAACGAAGCAAATCAAAATATCTATACTGCATTGTATGCAGAAGTTAAATTCAAAATCAGCCAACACAGAAACATCTCGTGGAATATGAAAATTCGATCGTTAGATAAATCGTCAAAGCCATTTTGGAATCTAAGCAAGGCGCTACGAAAACGGTTTCACGTAATTCCTCCTCTTAAAGAAAACGACAATATGCTAATCCATCCGAAAGAAAAAGCAGAATTAATGGCTAAAACATTTGCGAAGTATCACCAACTTCCAAATATGCAACAAAACGATATTGAAGAAACAGTTGAATCTAGTTTGACCAACATACGTAGCTCTTCTGTGAGTTCTAAAGTATTTTTTCGTCCCAAAGATATCTCAAATATGATTAAAAAACTAAAAACAAACAAATCAGCTGGTATAGATGGGATAAAGCCCATAGTAGTTAAAAAATTCTCACGAAAATGTATAATTTTTTTGACCCACATATTTAATGCATGCATGGGTCTGTCTTATTTTCCAAACTCCTGGAAAGTTGCCAAAGTCGTACCGATACTCAAACCCAACAAAGACTCTAGTATAGCAGAAAGTTATAGGCCAATCAGTTTGCTTCATTGCCTGTCCAAAATATTTGAGAAACTGATACATAGCGAGCTGATGCAACACACATTGGCAAATAATATTATCCCTTGTTTCCAGTTTGGCTTTCGACCTGGTCATAACACAACTCAACAGCTTAAGAGGATCACGAAAACTGTCAGCCATAGTTTTACAAACAAAAAGTCAACTGGAGCAATAATGCTAGATATCGAAAAAGCTTTTGACACGGTGTGGCATGACGGACTGCTACACAAAATGCTCTATTACAAGTACCCAATGGCACTCATTAAAATCATACAAAGCTTCCTAGCCAACAGGAAATTTACTGTAGCCATTAATGCAGAACTATCATCGCATTATCCTTTAACAGCAGGGGTACCCCAGGGTTCTGTATTAAGCCCTACATTATACAATATTTACACTAGTGATATCCCCCGTGTACCAATGTGTGAGCTTGCCCTCTTTGCCGATGACACTGCCTTATACACATCAGATATAGACCCAAATAATATTATAGATAAACTGGAACAGGGCCTAAACAAGTTAGAAAAATATTATTCTACCTGGAAAATAAAAGTTAATAGCACCAAATCACAGGCAATATTCTTTACCAAACGAAGAGCCCAGAAATATTTGCCCGATAGACCAATACGACTAAATAGTGAAAATATTACTTGGAGCAATACTGTGAAATATCTAGGTTTCATTCTTGATAAGAAGCTTACCTTCAAAGCTCACATTCTGGATCGAAAGCACAAAAATAGTATTTTAGTAAAATCTCTCTATCCATTAATAAATAGAAATTCTCTGCTTAGCTTAGAAAATAAATTGCTTATCTATAAAATAATTTTTCAGCCAATGCTGCTGTATGCTTCTCCTGTTTTAGCTACTGCAGCAAAAACCAATCTGCAGATACTATAGACTGCGCAAAACAAAATACTAAAACTAATTTTTAACCTCCCTCCATGGCACTCAACCAGACACCTACATAAGATCTCCGGGTTAGATTATATACACGTCAAATGCAACAAGCTACTTATTAATTTCAAACATTCGTGCTCTTTACTAAACAATCCAATTATAAATAATTTATACAGCCAATGATCTAACAAAAGTTAAGCCTCGAATATAATTAGGTTCGTTTTAAGTTAGTATATTAATTTAGTATTTAGGTTTAGTTTTAAGTTTTATCTTAATTAATTTACGAGGTTTTTTGCATTATTAAATTTTTCCTCCATGCCGAGAATTCTGTATCAATCACAAAATCTCACTGCCAAGTACATAAAAATAAACAGAGTTGCAAAGACTAGGTAATTAAGTCTGATCTCTCAATAGCAATAATTATGTATCTCATCTTAATATTGTATTGTCCTGTTATGAGAAATAAATTAATTGAATTGAATTGAATC
Source organism: Nemotelus pantherinus (assembly GCA_963978885.1). Classification (NCBI taxonomy): domain Eukaryota; kingdom Metazoa; phylum Arthropoda; class Insecta; order Diptera; family Stratiomyidae; genus Nemotelus; species Nemotelus pantherinus. The sequence goes on from OZ022263.1 coordinate 124,615,493, forward strand.
CGTCCAAGTTACTCTCCTTGGAGCTCTCCAGTTTGGATAGTTCCAAAGAAACTTGATGCTAGCGGTAAACAAAAGTGGCGACTGGTGATCGATTATAGAAAACTAAACGAAAAGACAATAAGTGACAAACATCCCCTTCCTAACATTAATGAGATCCTGGATAAATTAGGGAAGTGTATGTATTTTTCCACACTGGATCTTGCGAACGGCTTTCACCAAATTGAGATGGATCCGAAAGATGTTCAAAAGACGGCTTTTACCGTGGATGGAGGACACTTTGAATATGTTCGAATGCTTTCCGGGCTTAAAAATGCCCCGGCCACCTTTCAAAAGGTTATGGACAATGTCCTTAAAGAACTTCAAGGTACGGTTTGTCTCGTCTACCTAGATGACATTATCGTATTCTCCACCTCACTCCAAGAGCATACTGAAAACCTTCGCAAAGTCTTTGCAAAATTAAGAGAAGCCAATTTCAAAATTCAACCTGATAAATCAGAATTTTTACATAAGGAAGTCGCATTTCTAGGGCATGTCGTAACTACAGAAGGAGTTAAACCCAATCCAGAAAAAACAAAAGCTATAAGAGAATTTCCTATTCCCCGGTCACAAAAAGAAATCACGTCCTTTTTAGGCCTCCTAGGCTATTATCGTAAGTTTATTAAAGATTTCGCCAAGCTAACTAAGCCTCTCACAGCATGTCTCAAAAAAGGAAAACAAATCACACTAGACGAAACATATGTTAAAACTTTTAATCTCTGTAAAGATTTGTTAACCAATGATCCAATCCTCCAATACCCTGATAATAAGCGTAACGAAACTTAAGTTGAACGAACTTGAAAATAAACTAGATTCACTGACTCCGAAATTCAAAACAAAAAGAGGATTTATAAATGGACTAGGGACACTTATTAAGGGAATAACCGGTAACATGGATGCAAACGATGCCATACGGCTGAACAAAGAAATAGAATCAATAATGACCAACGAAAATACTTTGAAAAGTGAAATGAATCAACAAGCCGCAATTAATAGTAAAATGATACAACGTTTCGAAAACATTACAAAGCATATAAACTTGCAGCAAGAAACAATAATACACTACTTGAAATACACTCAAGATCAAATACAAAATCAAATTAGAATCGATAGCAATGATATTAGACTGATGGAATTTTTATCACAAATTAACTACAATATTGATTTATTGTATAATCACTTAAGTAATATAGCAGAAGCTATAATCCTTGCCAAATTAAATATAATTTCAAAACAAATTTTAAGCACTAACGAACTAAACGAAATCCATTCCATTTTCGAAAATCAAAAAATTAATTTAATTTCCAGTGAACATATATATGAAGTATTAGAATTACAGGCATATGACAATAGTACCAATATAATTTTCAATGTGAGAATACCTATTATGTCGAATGTCAACTACTCCTTTTTCCATATTATCCCTCTACCAATAAATCAAACCAAAATGATCCATACCCAACCATTCGTAATAACATCCCAAGATGATATTCAATACTGTGATACAAGATGCCCGTAGATAGAACAAACGTACTACTGCAAACAAACGGCTGTACATCGCAACCAAAAACATGACGAATGCGTTGGAAACATCCTCAGAAATATACCGGCTAATTGCGAGCTTCAAACATTCCAGACAAATGGCGAAACCTGGCAACCTGAGCCTAGCTATATCCTGATTACCAGCCCAATCGATGTCAGCATAATCTCATCATGTGAACCCAACTCACAAAAACTCAAGGGTATAAAACTTCTCCACTTCGAGAATTGCGAAGTCAACATTAGGCGCGTTTTTTTGCTCCTCTATCCAGCGGAGAGTAGAGTAGACGCATTGAAAACAACAACACTCCTACACCAGTGAATTCACTAGTACAGAAATTCCTTGCCTCATTTTTAGTTCACGTGTTGAAGTGTAGAATGTGCTGATAGAAAAAAGAAACGCTCATGAGAAGTTGTATTTTTTTCTGTGAGGTGGCTTTCGGTTTTTCATGGTTATGTTGAATGTTTTGGTAGCTAGGAAATTAGAAAAAGCCCTCATAATGTGTAGAAAGTTAAAATAATTAATTTTCTGTTAGGTTTTTTTCTATTTTTTATCGATTGTGGTAGTGTATACTCGTTATTTTCTCCCTTTTTTTCAGCTGTTTTCTGCTACCACAGCGAATACCGCAACCTATGTCAGTCTTAGCGAAAGCACTGCTGTTTTATACTAGATCGTTGTTTTTGCGGCATATGTAGTTGTACTCTGCTCTGCATCGGAGCAAAAAAACGCACCTATTGATGGCATAGAGTACACCACCGTTAAAAGCATACATTGGGATGAAATAAGCATCTATCCTGCAATACTCAAGAACCAGGAAAACAATTATACGACCGGTATCAACTTAAAGAAATTAGAAGACTATACATTTTTTTAAGAATACTCCACCGAACGACTCAAAATCCTTATTGAACCAGAAAAATTATACATAACGGTAACCGTATTGGGCACTACTCTGGCAATTATCTTACTTCTGGCCGCATTAATCCTGATAAAAGACTTCAAACAAAAACAGTTCTACTTTTCAAATTCTGTGAAAGCTCCTGCCAATGAACCTTACGGATTTCGTTTCATCTGGCCATCGCTTTCGTCTACGGGGGGAGGTATAACGATCAACGACCCTATACATGACCCAACAACGACCATTCAACGCTGACGCTGACATCAATATTCATTCAACGCTGACGCTGACATCAATATTTCACCATTGGCCTCGATGTTACCTGAGACATCCGCCACGAGCAATCAACTCATCAATTTCATATTCAATTTTTCCAAATTCACAAAAATGCAATGTAAACATTCTTTGGCCATAAATTCAATCGCGACATGTGAAGAAAAGCTCAGTTTGTAATTCCATTCTAATCGTGCGATCGAATAAAACTTTGTAACGTTGAAATTGTTTGTTTTTTTTTTATCATTCCGGAGTCCATAGCTATAACCAATGCCTTCTAGAAGTACGGGCCGTCAGGCTACGTAATCGTTGTCGATGTGACGTCATGGCGTCAAACCATTTTACATTTCCGCGAGGCAGTGCCGACACACACCGAGATTTCACATGCGGTTTTTTAGCTAAAATACGAATAAAACGTTAGTTTTTTGTGCGTGGACGCGTTATAATAATAATATTTAGCCATAACTTTCATTTTGTATCGACCAATTGTATCGCGATAGTAAATCGACACGGAACATCACATAACCTAACAACACCTGATAAACATTTCGTCGCGAATTTTTCTAATTATGCCGCACGCACCGCATTAATATGTGTTTAAGCTGTTCACTAGCACTGTTTCGCATGTTACCACTTAGTTTTCATTAAACTCACTTTAGCATAACCCGTACAATTAACATTTTCCCGCGGACGTCCCATAAGACTACGTGTGTTTTTCGCGACATTTGGTCGGATGCTCTGACGTCATCATTCTGCATTACGGCCCGTACATATAGAAGGCATTGCTATAACTCACGCGCCACGAGAGTGCGTTCAATGTTATGCCCACATCTGCCACCCGAGACACTCACCAGCTGTCAGTGCACGAACCAGGTCAAAGTGTATAGAGAGCGAAGTAGGTGCACTCTTCCCATTTACATATTACCGTGTGCTTTTAATGAGTCAATTCCTCCGGCGTGAAAGTTGCGATCGATATTGATTTAACGCGGTGAGGTGGAGTGAGACTGCGCAGTACTTCGGAGCTGCGGGTGCACACGAGTTAGCCGATTGTCATGTGGTCGTAGGTGCCTTTTTTCGTCTTGTTCCTTACGTACTAGCGTCATATTAACCTTAAATCTAGCTTAATCGCCTAGTTACATATGCTACCTCGTCGGCACCCGGTAAGTATATGACACAAACTGGGTGTGACGATGCTCTATCGCCTTATGAGTGGTGGTTGCAGCTTCCCTTCAGAGTGGAATGGTGGAACGTTCGCGATTGTGGGAGGGATCGTGGCCCCCTAATGTTACAACGTAGCAACTCCCCCCTTACCGCAAGAGGATTTCCCGAAATCCAAATTCCATTACTATATTCGTACGTTTTCTTGCTCGTGGTTAGAGATTGTTCGACGCTACGCATGATGTATTATTACGATGAACTTTTATTCCCAGAAGAAATTTCTGCGGTTCAGCGCTTATCGCGTACTACCCGTACATCTACCCCTATAGCCTTTGAGCTTTGTTTTCGTTCCAGACTACTATATCCAGGTAATAGGTTTTATTCTCATAATACTACTCACTTCGCGTTATCCTGGTACCATTCCCTCTTGACAAACTTCCATCTTGAAATTAATTCGGTATGATGCGTTATCAATTCATTACTTCTGGCATTACTCCCGTGTTTCTGTTGGGCTCTTCAGGTGTTACTTTGTGCACCTACTACTGCTAAATCCCAACTGGTTGCTGATACTCTAAACGAGTTTGGATAGGTCACCTAGTTACCTAGTTACCTAGTTTATCTAGCTAAGTCGCTTGTCTCTTTCAGAGCCCTTCTAATCAAAAAATTCATTTCGCTAATTCATTTATCCAATTTCAGCTATTTCCACTTGATTGAAACTAATTCACTCTTATTCTACTGAATTCAATTTATCGGAAATAATAGTTAACTAATAAGTTGATTTCTATCTCTTAGTTATCTAGACTCATTGCTAGCCCGTTTTCACTGGTACTCTTTGTGTATCTAACTAAATGTGTTTTGCTGATCACTTATTTTTCCTCAAATGTACATACTAGTTCGTAATTTCGCGGATTTTGTTAGTTAATATCTACTGTTTGTCTAAGCTAACTTCTGACTCGTTTTCGCTGGTGCTCTTTATATTGTTATCTAAATGTTACCTAGGACTATCTAATTTTTTTTTCATTCCACCTAAATCTAGGGTCTCTCTCTAATCTTGTCGAATATTCCCTAACTCTGCTAACTTCCCTTTGACTCCAGGTGCAATTTTTATGTCCTAGCTAACACTCCCTACCTTAATTAAATTCCATTCAACTCGAAGTGCTACTAGCTAATCCAAACTAATATTCATTACTACTACTGAATTCTCATCTATCTCTACGCGTTACTATATCCTATTACTTTGTCCTTTTTCAAATTCACGTACTAATTCTTAATTTTACGGTTTCTTTTAGCTTTAGGATGATGTTGAAAGTCCAGCTAGGAGGGCCTGACCGTACACGGCAAAAAAGGAAGAAAAAAAAAACGAAAAACGACGAGCGGAAAAAGGTCAGAACGACTCGCCAATGAATTTAAAGCTTAGAAATTAGGCGATAAGGTTTAGATTGTAAGATTTGGTTTTCTTAGGTTAGATACTGTTCATTTTCCTTAGAGCTGAGAAGTTTAAGAATGTTTTAAGATTTATAAGTGTAAGTTTAGCTCTTAAGATCTAAATGTTAAAGGTTATATCGCCGGTCGTCGATTTTGAGCCGCCCTACTCTGGAAACTGTTTAGTCGACATACTTTTTCAGATCCTTGGCATGCCAGGTTCCCGCATTCTTGCCCTTTTCATCTACCAATAGGTAGGTCCATCACGACGCACGCTTGTTGATCCAGAAGGGTCCCAAATACTCAGGTGCCAGTTTAGCGGAGTAGAATTTCGCTACACCCGAGAGCGTATAATTCTTTCGCCACACCGGCTCGCCTTCGGTGTAACTTATGTTTCGTTTCCGCAAATTATATGTCTGCGCACTGGTTCGGGTAGCCTGACTCAGCCGTTTCAGCACATCCTCTCGTACTGTTTTAAGTTTCACGGCCCTGATCGTAGGGTCTAAGATATTTTGATTGTCTGGAGATTGCCCATCGCTCCCGTGCGAGGTAACCATCTCTGGGCCAAAGTTATGGAAGTATGGAGTGATTTGCGTCACTTCGTGTTTGTACGTCCGCAGTGTACATGCAATCTTCGCCAGACACCGCTCCCATTCGCGATGGTTCTCGGCGACGTACGAACGCAACATTCGTTTGATGTCCTGATTTCGGCATTCAGCCGGGTTGGCTTGAAGATGGTATAGTGCAGTGTATTTAATTTTCGTTCCATATTCCTGCACTAGCTGCTGCATTATTTTCCCCGGAACTGAACTCCGTTGTCGCACACTAATCATTTTGGCGCTCCGAACAACAAAAATACCTGCTCCTCAAAGAGGTGGCAGACAAAAGCAGCCGTCGCCGTCCGTACCGGGAACAGCAACGTAAATTTACTCACGTAGTCTACCACCGTAAGGATATGAGTATATCCCCGGATAAATCTAGGCAAGGGGCCAATCAAGTCGACACACACCATCTCCCAAGGCTGTTGTGGTTCCCCACTTTTGGAGATCAAAAATCCGGCCGGAGCTTGTCGTTCTACTTTATTCGCCTGGCATACTTTACATTTTCTCACGAAGCTACCCACGTCCACGGACATCTTTGGCCAATAATACTTTGTAGCCACTCGAGATTTTGTGCGACAGACCCCCATATGTCCCGCCGTCGGGTCGTCGTGGCATTGATGTGGAATTTCTCCTCGTTCCGCTTTTGGCACCACCCTCTTCCATGCGTCCTCCTCATCCAGCTCAGGGTATCGACCTGGTACATGCTTCCAGAGTGAGCCTCCCACCACCCGCCAATCTGCGAAACGTCCTGGTGCCGTCGAAACCTTCTGTTTCATCTCTTCAAGCCACTTATCCCCCGTGGTCACCAGCGCTGCTACCTCTTCTTGGGGTACCATCCGAGATAGTGCATCTGGCACGAGATGTTCCTTCCCCTTTCTATGGATTTTTTCAAAGGGGTAGTGTTGAAGCCGGATCGCCCACCTAGCCAACCGCCCCGACGGGTCCTTCAGATTGTTTAGCCACACGAGAGAGTTATGGTCGGTAACCACTGTGAACTTGGCCCCCTCCACATATGGCCTCAGCTTTTCCACAGCCCACAAAACCGCGAGACACTCCTTTTCTGTGGTGGTATACTTCTTTCCGGCTCTCGACAGTGATCGGCTAAGGTAGCAGATTACCTTCTCTCCTTCAGCGTGCTCTTGAGACAGAACGGCTCCCAAACCCAGATCTGAAGCATAGGTCTGTATGGAAAAGGGTAGACTGCCAACCCACCTAGCCAACCGCCCCGACGGGTCCTTCAGATTGTTTAGCCACACGAGAGAGTTATGGTCGGTAACCACTGTGAACTTGGCCCCCTCCACATATGGCCTCAGCTTTTCCACAGCCCACAAAACCGCGAGACACTCCTTTTCTGTGGTGGTATACTTCTTTCCGGCTCTCGACAGTGATCGGCTAAGGTAGCAGATTACCTTCTCTCCTTCAGCGTGCTCTTGAGACAGAACGGCTCCCAAACCCAGATCTGAAGCATAGGTCTGTATGGAAAAGGGTAGACTGTAGTCCGGGCAGGTAAGGATTGGGCAGTGTAAAGTTTCACTTTCGCCTGGGTGAAAGCAGCTTGAGAGTCCTGGGTCCACTCGAACTTTTGGTGCTTCTTAAGAATATTCATGAGTGCCGCTGTCAGCGTGGCAAAGTCGGGTATGAATCTCCTATACCAAGAGACCATTCCCAGAAACTGCCGTACTCCCTTCAGGCAAGGGAATCTCCATCCGACTCCTTGCCTTGTCCGGATCCACGTTCAAACCCCTCTCGTCTACGATGTAACCCAGGTATTTCAATTGGAGACGACAAAACTCGTACTTTATCCGGGACACTTTCAGACCCGCCAGCCTCAACCGTCGGAAGACTTCCCTCAAGATCTCCAAATTCTTCGCGAAATCCTGCAAGATAGGTGAACACACAAGGTTCGAGATCCGGTCCAAGCACTTGGTCAATCAGCCGCTGCCATGTCACTGGGGCATTTTGCAAACCAAATGGCATCCTCCGAAACTGAAAGAGACCTCGATGGGGCACGGTAAAGGCCGTATACTTCTGCGATTGTTCTGCCACTGGCACCTGCCAATAAGCTGACTTAATATCGAGCGACGTAATTTATCTAACGTGGCTGATACGTACGGGGTTGGGTATGCATCGTGTTCAGTGGCCCTATGCAGTTTTCGGTAGTCGACGCAAAACCGGTAGAAGGCGTCTTTTTTCTTCACCAAGAGAATGGGTGAGGCTCATGGACTCGCAGAAGGGTCCACTATCCCCTGCTCTAACATCTCGTTGAGCTCCGCGTCCGAATGCTTTTGTACGTCCGGCGAGATAGGATAGTAGCGTTGCTTCATAGGGGGTGAGTTGATCTTAATGACATGTTCCACCATGTTAGTGCAGCCAACACCATCCCCCATTAATTGAAACTCTTCCTGGAGCAATTGACTAAAGGCACCCTCCTCCAATCCTGTGAGGCGACTGCGCGGCTTCAACTGTTCGCCAGAGTATCCTTGCAATGCGCTGATAAAGCTCCAACTCTCTTTACACAGTGCCATTACCAGGCCAAAACGTCTGACGAAGTCCACCCCCAATATGAGCATCTCCGGTAGCGACGGAACAACAAGCATTCGAAGCCACTTCTGCTTCTTCCTTAGCTAGATTGGAACCATTACCGTCCCTGCAATTGCACATCGCTGACTATTGGCCATTCGGATCACCTTTTGGTTGGAGTCCAGAAGCTCTACACCCAGCTCGTTCAGCACCCTCCAACCTTCTTTCCCCTACCACTGTATTAGTGGCACCCGAATCCAAGAGACCCAAGAACTTGCGACAGTATATCTCCACCTCAAGGTGTAGTTGGTTATCTCCCTGTCTCTTCGCTGACAAAAAGCTTAATTGCGCCTCCGTTGCGGCCTCTCTTATATTGCTCCCTGTGTCCAGGCTGCCACCTACTGGACACAACGTCTGTTTCGCTGAGGCGATCGATTTCGACCTTCGGCTCCGGAGTTTCTGGCTATCGACCTCCCATTCGTTCCCGAATCCGGTGCGGCTCTGGCACTACGAGGATGGTTCGGTTGGCTTTGGCAATTTGGGCATGTCGCTCTTCTGACACCTTGCCGCCCACACCCAGAGCATCTCTGGGGCTCTCGACAGTCCCTGGACGTATGACCATTGCCCTTGCAGTTCCAGCAGCGCACCAGATTTCTCTGCAGGAGTGCTAGATTCATTCCGTCCGAGCAACCAACGTAGGCCAGATCCGGCTTCAGAAGGCGTTGTTATTTCCGAGTCAGTGGGGGTAAATATGCTTCAACTGAATCACCTCCAAAGAGTGGCCTACCCTGATCAGATCCACGATACTACGTACCGGAGTCAAGGCCAGTTGTGTTTGATAGAATGGGGCTATATTTTTCCGTAAGACTCGAAGTTTCTCCTCTTCGGAACACGGGACGGTACGACGCCTAAACAGCCCCTCCATTGCTGATACATATATGCCCATCGATTCCTCCGGGCCCTGTTTGCGTCTTCCGATTTCACTGAGCACGCGGTCCTCGTAATCAGGCGGTAGAAATTCGGCACGCAGTTCTGCCACCAGCTCCTGCCACGAGTTGACTCTCCGATTGGCACGGTACCATACTAGTGCCTTTCCTTCGAACATTTCTACCGCTGACTGGAATAACGTCTGAGATGACACCCCTCTGGCCTCCCGCAGCTCTCCCACCCGCTCTAGAAATGCGCTCAGGGATCCGGAGTCCCCATTATAGCGGAGTCCCCACTTGGACACCTCCTGCCCTTTTACCACCATCGGTGGTGCCCTGGGTGTCAGCAATAAAGGACCAGTGTTGTAATCCAGACCCTGGTTTGGTTCATGGAAGCCTACGGTTACTCCCGCGGCCTCATCTCCAATTACGGGTGCTTCCCCTCACTCGTTCCCTTCATCGCCGTCCGCTACTGCCTTTGATCCCTCGTTTCTCTCCTCACCCTCCGTCTTCACCAGGAGCTCTCCCATAGCCATGATCAAACAAACTCTCAGCTTGTTGGCTTCTTCTCCCATCTGCTCGGCCTCGTGATGTGCATTCTGCAACCGCCGCATCCCAAACTCAACTTTCGTCTTGATCTTAAGAAATTCCGACGATTGTGGAGTGCCCTTAAAAGTTGCAGTTAGACTTTGGATTTCCTCCAGCTTCTCTCTGACGGCCTCCAAGTCCTCTTGCAATGTATAGAGATAGTCTCGGGTGGTAATCAGCGACGCACAGTGGTCTATTTCGCGAAAAAGGTGAACTTTATTCATGAAAACCATTAGATGTATGAAATTGAGTGTTTCTTTGGTTTTTAAACATGGGAAATCCATTTCTGGGGTTGTGTTGGCTCCAACTTTTAACAAAAAGTTTCCAAAAAGGGTCAAAATTTGGAAAATTTCACTTTTAAGAAAAATTTTTTTCTTGTTAATAAACGAGTGTGACTTATCATTTTCATAGTATTTTTGCTGGCTGAACACAAAACCGCTGTCCAAATCCACCTATCGTGCCTCAATGTTCAGGAAAATATCATTTTTAGAATGTTTTCCTGCTGACGCAATTTTTATCAATATTGTGACGTGATAGCCAAATTTTGGATGACATTCGTGACAGCAGGCAAAAATGCTGTGGAAATGATTATTCAAATTCGTTTGACACAAATGATGTCGGATAGTATTATTAATTTGATTTGCACCCCTACCCATAAAGTTTAATCGAAATAATTGTAATTATTTTGAATAATTAAATCATGCAACATTCGCCGCGTTACTTTATAATTGGCAATTTTTTGAGGCAGCAGAGCAAGCCGAAATGAACAAAACAAATCGAAAGGAAACTTACTTTTGCAATAGCCGTTTTTTTTACTTGTGCAAAATTACATGAGATACCAAATGAAAGAACTGAATATAAGAGTGGATGAAATACAACAGACAAGGCCGAATACCAAAACTATCGCAGGCAACTCCTCTTTATTTCCTCTTTTATATAATATTAGATCGCACGATTTTTCTATGTTATACGATTTTATGAGTTTTGTGTAGTCTTTAAATCTTTTACACACAGGCCTTTCTGTCTCTAATTGACCAAAAAGGTTTTAGCAAAAACTCAGACTTTCTTCTAAGTTTATTGTATTTCTTTTGTTTTCTAAATGATATAAATCAAAAAATTGACCTGACAAATAAGTGCAAATAGACTTAAATACTATTTTTTGTAGGTGGGTGTTTTCCTAAAGGGCTAAAAAGGCCTATCTACAGCATATAGCAAAACATATATCGAATTTGCAAATATTATCATTCACTCATGCATCCATATTTACAATTTTAGCAATTAATACCTGGTACGAAATTATTTTGTACGGGTAAAAGTATATTTTGAAGCTTGAGTAACCTAGTGGGTAGAGCACTGGCTTCTTGCGTGTGGGGTCCCTGGTTCGAATCCAGGTTCGGACGAGGGTCCGCGCACCAAGCTTTGAGTTCACCTAGTTCTGATTAGGTACCTGATTTAAATCAGGGGTAAAGTGAGTCGTGGAACTAATCACTCCACACTCGTATCCACAATGATTAAAAAAATTGTAACTAAGCTCTCTACCAGTTTCAACCCCTAGACCCGTACAAGGGTTGTCGTGGGATTGCTTTTAAAAGTATATTTTCGATAATGTTGCTTTGCATATAATTTCAATACTAAACATATAATACCTGAATACCTCTATGATCATACATGAATTATCATATGAACATATTTCATTGAATTGAATTCAGAAGCAAGTTGGAAAATTTGATGATACTAAAGTACAGGTGAATGGGTAAATAAATGTATGAACAGCCAAATAAACATGCATCACTTGAAACTTTGCCAATAACATAAGAAGTAAGTGTAGGGTTTAGAAACTATTGTTTTATTTATGAAATTCAACGTTGTGTTTATCTCAATCAACCTGGTACAAATGCTTGCTATTGTGTGTTAGTGCAAATGATAAGAAAATACTGCAGAGCACGCGGACTGGCGCAATAAGCGCGCAAAATGTTGCATTTTATGCAAGGTCGCTGAGCTTTGAAAGAAGTTTACGAGCGTAGCCGTAGCTAGCCGCAGGCAAATTAAGTTTTGATAGTTACTTTGGACTTCAATGAATACAACTAGACCTATTTCGTAACAAGGTTTTGTGACGCTCTAAACTTAAAAGGGACTAGAAGTTTTAAACACCGAATTCCTATACTATCTGCAGTATGAACACGATGAAAGCGGTGGAGGCTAAAGCATCAATGACTTTCATAGTTTAATAACGCTGTATTACTCAAAGGTATTTTGATCTTCATATTCTTAATTTAAAAAATAGGTTAAAAGACAGATGCAATTTTTGGATGTTTTCAGCACCTGTGCTCTGATCCTTAAACTTATGAAACTAAATTACCACCTCATATGATGGGGGTCATATAGGACAATATTACCCCCAAGTTTCAACTTCATACTTAAAAGTCCATAATTTGAATAAAGTTCACCTTTTTCGCGAAATATAACACTGTGCGACGTATCCATCGAAGTTTCAGCTTGGAGCGCCACCCGAAGCAACTTTCTCATGGCCTCCACAGTCCCGGTAGGTTGCCCTCGGATTTCTAATTCGTAGGCCAACTCCTCTTTGCTAAGTCTGTCGATTAGAATTCTGGTTTTTGGAGCCATCCTGGATTTTCCGCACTTCTAAGTTCTTAAGCTAAGAAGGGGAAACTACTTACTTAAGAGTAGAATAAAACAAATTTTATTTCCAACTGAATCTTGATTGAATTTACAGGTCAAAAGAAATTTCAGCCGCTCCTGTTCCGTCTCACGATCCTCGCAACCTAGCGATCGCTCCTTGCCCACTCTGTCTGGGATCTGCTATCTGACTTAACATCCCCGGCCCTCAACTGGTCGGCTGCTTGTCCTATATCGACTGCCTACCACCGTGATGCTGTGGTCTACTCCTGCTTGGATTTGACACTAATTTTTCAATCTTCACACTATCACTGATTTCAACACCAAACTTTTCAAAAGAATTACCCCGTGGTAATCTCCTTTTGGGCCCCACGTTGGGCGCCAATTTGTTACCCGCCCCGCCTATTAGGAGGGGTAGTAACCTCCGGCTTGGTCCGTTTGGATCCCGGGTTCGCTCAAAGGAGATTGAGCGTGGGCGGCACTCACTCACCCCTAGGAAGGACCAAGAGCCGCCGAGTGAGGTTACGGCTCACCGAGATCAAAGGGACACGATTTGGAGCCACCTCTACGTTGCGCGACCCCCTTGCTCAACCGCGAGCAAACAACGGGCTTCTTGCCTTAATTGCAACCGATCTAAGTTCGTCGAAATACAAAGAGATGTTTATCTACTTGAACTCCGCGATCGCACAGTTCACACGCTAAAGTGACCCAAAAGTTTAACTATTTCACACTACGGTCTTTTCAAATATCTTACTCCTCCAATCGTGAGCAAAACGACGAATTTCTTTCCTCAATGGCAAATTATTTAATAAAGTTCCAATATAAATAGGTATTGATTCCATTCCATTTCACGGCCAAGAATTTCACACGTTAATCTGAGCAGAAATTTCAATTATCTTACCCTACGATATTTTCGATCATCTTAACCTATCGCCGAATTCCACCACTTCACTATTACATTCGCTGTACAATTAAATGCGCATGTACGGTGAATACTTTAGCCCTATCGTAGTTCTTTACTGTATTAAAAAGGTCGTTTCTTTCGAGTGGCCACTTGAGATTTTATTGCTTTATCAAAAGAATATTAAAATGACAGTAATTCTAAGCGACAACTAACTTAAAAACTAACAATATATTGACTTAAATGCTACATTGGAAATCGCAATTCGGCGGCAGCGCACAAGTGAAATCCGATATGCCCATACCAGTCGGTCTGGTATGGGCGCTAGAAAAGAAATGCTGATCGAGTTTCGAATGCTGCAAGTCGCAGTGCATGCGATAAGCAACATTCGAATGTATTTAATCTCGTCGGTCAGCATAAGCAACGTACGAACGACGACTCGAATTACTCATGCTGAGGCGAGGTATCACATTCAGGTTAATGTGCGCGAAGGAGTTGATTGCGCAGAAAATACATTGTATGTTGTGTTACAAAAATATTTACAAATTTACTTAACTAAATATTATATTTACGGTTGGAAGCGCACGGTGCGTCGAACTGTGCGCCCAAATCGTGTCGTCGTTGGTGGTCTCTGAGAAGCATCGTGACCAGGTGATGATGTTGATTCACGCTGGTCGATGTCTTCGGTTACGAAGAAGGCTGGTTTGAGTCGGTCGATGGAGACGTTGACATGCCGGCCGTTGATGTCCACTTTGTAGTATTTGTCCTTCCGATTTAGTACTCGGTACGGACCATTGTATGGCGGAGACAAAGGCGAGCGGACTCTGTCGTTGCGAACAAAGACATGCGAATTCGTTGACAAGTCTTTGTTGATGAAGACGTTCGGAGTTCCGTGATGGGCTGTATCCTGCGGTCGTAGTTTACGCATGCGTGCTTTGAGGTCGCATAGGAAGTCGCTTTCGTTGACTGATGAGCCAGTGTCGCAGAAGAATTCCCCTGGAAGACGTAATGTTGCGCCGTAGACCATGTCGGCAGGAGTAGCTGCTAGATCTTTCTTCAGCGTTGCTCGTAGGCCGAGTAATACTATCGGGAGTGCCTTAGTCCATCCAGTTGCGTCTGCGTAACATTGAATGGCGGTCTTCACAGTGCGATGCCATCGCTCGATGATGCCGTTTGCAGCTGGGTGGTATGGTGTCGTACGAAGATGCGTTGTGCCCAAAAGTTGAGTCAGTTCGGTAAAAATTTGACTCTCGAATTGCCTACCTAGATCGGTGGTTATTCGCGCGGGCACACCGAAACGGCTAATCCAGGTGTCAATTAGCGCTTCCGCCACGGCAGTTGCTGTGATGGTCTCCAACGGAATCGTCTCAGGCCATCGAGTGTAACGATCGATGGCGGTTAAGCAATATCGGAATCCTTCACAGAGAGGTAATGGTCCGATCAGGTCAATGTTGATATGATCGAACCGTGCATCTGGTAGACTATACCGTTGAACTGGTGTCTTGGTGTGGCGACCAACCTTGTTGCGTTGACAAGGCAGGCAATTCCGTACGAAGATTGTGATGTCTCGCTTCATGGATGGCCAGAAAAAGCGCTCGTTGATGAGTTTCTGCGTCGCTCGTGTTCCGGGATGTGACAAACCGTGAAGATTGTTGATGATGCTTGGTCTGTACTCCCGTGGAACGTAAGGCCGGATCTTGTCTGCTGTGACGATGCAATGTAGCGGAAAAGTACAATCCGGGATTTGTTGTTTTTTCCACTCCAACGGCTGATTACAGTTTTCGAGCAAGGTTTGGAGCTCATGGTCGTGTTGTTGTGCTGAAGCGAAAGTACTAAAGTCGATTTTAGTTATACTACTTACACGCGATATGTAACCCGCTATGACATTGTCGTGTCCTGGAACGTGTCGGATATCCACACTGAACTGTGATATAAAGTCCAGCTGGCGTTGTTGTCGTGTTGACGCTTTCTCCGGGTTTTGGCGTAGTGCGAACTGTACAGGCTTATGGTCGGTGAAGATGGTGAAGACCCTGCCTTCGAGCATGAGGCGGAAGTACTTCACAGCTTCGTAGATGGCCAGAAGCTCCCTGTCATAAGCATTGTATTTTCGCTGTGCGGTCGACAATCTTCTCGAAAAGAATCCTAGTGGTGCAGTGTTTGCTCCTATGGTTTGATGCAATACGGCGCCAATGCCGTCGTCTGAAGCGTCGACATTTAGGGACCATGCTGCTTTCGCGTCTGGGTGAGCAAGTGATGGGGCGTTGATTAAGTCCGTTTTGCACTTGTCAAATGCGGCCTGCGCGAGCGGAGTCCATACTATCTCGGACTTATCCCGTTTTTTATTTCCGGGAATCAGTTCCTGTAAGGCGCGTTGATTCTGCGTGGCGTGCGGTAGGAAACGTCGATAGAAGTTCACCATTCCCAGGAAAGACTTTAGTTGTTGCACCGTTCGTGGCCTTGTGATTGCAGCAATTCCCTCAGTCTTCTCTGGTAATGGTTTTAGTCCAAGCGAAGAGACAAGATGGCCGAGAAAACGAACTTCGGTCTTTCCAAACTGGCATTTGTCGGCGTTGATCGTCAGATTGTAGCGTTTGAGACGGGTGAAAACTTTTCGTAAGTCTCGCTGGTGCCGGATCATGAAACCATGATCCGGAGAATAGATGAGAATGTCGTCGAGATAGCTGAAGACGCAATCGAGACCCCTAAGGACTTCTTGCATGAAGCGTTGGAATGTCTGGCTCACGTTGCAAAGTCCAAAAGTCATGTACTTGAACTCATTCAATCCGAAGGGAGTTATAATCGCTGTCTTTGGGACGTCTTTGGGCTCGACCGGGATCTGATGATAAGCCTTTTGTAAATCGATAACGGAGAAGGTTTTCATCCCATGTAGTGAAGCAGTACAGTCCTGCAAGAATCCGATTGGATATCTATCCGGGATTGTGCAGACGTTGAGGGTGCGATAATCACCGCAGGGGCACCACTTGCCGTTGGATTTGCGCACCATGTGAAGCAGGCTGCTCTATGGGCTCTTCGATGGATGACAAATTCCCTGACGTATTAACTCTTCGAACTCCGCTTTCGCTGCTGCCAGTTTATCCGCTGGCAGTCTTCTGGCTTTTGCGTAGACTGGGGGACCTTTTGTCACGATATGATGCGTCGTTGTGCAATTGATTTTGCGGTGTGTTGCTGGGATGGTGATATCGCGAAACTCACGCAGTAAGGAACTGTATTCGCTTTTTCCGCCAAACGTACGGATTGTTGAAGCGGGTGATTTGTTCCTTGCCAAAACTCGCGCCACTGTCGAAAGTTTGGTCTGCTGGTCGATTAGTCTGCGTCCTCGGATGTCTACTAGCAGACCGTAATGTTTCAGGAGATCCGCACCAATTATCGGAGTTGTTACGTCGGCGATGATAAATGTCCACGTGATAGCGCGTCGAAGACCAAGGTTTAACGTGAGGCGCCGTTCACCGAGCGTGCGAATAGCGGTTCAGTTCGCGGCGAACAGTCTCGTTTGTTCTTTGGGGTTGCTACGGTCTCGGATTGTCGATGGAATGACCGAGACGTCTGCTCCCGTGTCAATCAGGAAGGATCTCGTCGTTTTACTGTCTCGGACGTAGAGACGTAGTACTGTGCGTGTTCCAGTTGACATGTCTTTCGCGGACTCGTCTAGTTTTTTCGATAATTGCAGGGTGGTCTGCAATTAGCGGCTGCCTCCCCATAACATTGATGGTACCAACACAGGCCGGTGGGTTGGCGTACCGGTGACATCGGCTGCTGTTGTGTATTTGACCTGGATCGTTGTCGTCGAGTCCGTGATCTGGATCGGAAAAGTTCGCTTCGACGGCGTGCACATGACCCATCACAAGCTGACGTTGATGGCTGCAGAAGCGCTGGCAGGGTTTCCATGCTACGTTTCAATGCAAGGATCTGCGCCGTCAGCTTTGAAAGCTCGTCAGTAATTTTCGGTGTGATCTGCTTCTCCTGTGCCACTGTAGCTATAGAGAATGGACCTGATACTCGCGTTACCTCACTGACACGGTCGGCGATGATCACGAGATCCTGCAGTGCGGCATCGTTCACGGATAGTATCGATCGTAGAGTGACGTCTAATCTGTTCAACCAAAGTTGTTTCAGGAGGTCCTCTGACACTGATTTATCCGCCAGGGCTCGCATGCGGTTGAAAAGCTGAAAAGGACGCTGATCGCCAAGCTCGACACCGGCCAGTAACTTCTGGATGCGTTGTTGGGTACTCTCACCAAAGGCTGCGATTAATGCCTTTTTAAGTGTAGCGTATTTGTCCTCCTTCGATGGATGGACTACAATGTCGCGCACTTGCTGAATTGCTCGCGGATCGATAGCCGACAGACAATTCGAAAATTTCGTGTTGTCGCTCTTCGTTCCCGTGCTCACGAAATAAGCTTCGAGTTGCGCGAACCATAACTCGACATCTTCCCTCCAGAACTGCGGTATCTGGAGAGAGACGCTGCCGATGCTTTCATGGGTCGCGGCGGGTACTTCATTCTTCGGCGAACCCGCGAGTGAGCTGTCGTTGCGAATGGAAATGACTCGACGGACGTGCCCGGTGTCGCGAACGCGGGTGTCTTATTTTTGGATTGTGTATCACTGTCTGACATGATCGATCGGCGTCGAAATAGGAACACTTTACTGATTTTATAAAATTGTCACAGATATTACGCACGGTTTACTTATGTTGCGCGTCGCTTAATACCTCGTACGTGGTCACGGTAGACGTTGTACACTAGTACTGCCGTATTAATGCACAGTATCGTTATTAGAATGGCTTCAATTTTCTGACTCTCGACGGCTAGGGATGAATTTATCACCATGGTATTCGAAACTTCTCCTACTACGGGTTTCATTTCGTGATTACCCATGGTTTACAAAACAATTAAAAAACGAAAGACTAGCTAAGGATCGCCACGGTATTTCAAAGGTCGTTTCTTTTGAGTGGCCACTTGAGATTTTATTGCTTTATCAAAAGAATATTAAAATGACAGTAATTCTAAGCGACGACTAACTTAAAAACTTACAATAAATTGACTTAAATGCTACATTGGAAATCGCAATTCGGCGGCAGCGCACAAGTGAAATCCGATATGCCCATACCAGTCGGTCTGATATGGGCGCAAGAAAGGAGATGCTGATCGAGTTTCGAATGCTGCAAGTCGCAGTGCATGCGATAAGCAACATTCGAATGTATTTAATCTCGTCGGTCAGCATAAGGAACGTACGAGCGATGACTCGAATTACTCATGCTGAGGCGAGGCATCACATTCAGGTTAATGTGCGCGAAGGAGTTAATTGCGCAGAAAATACATTGTATGTTGTGTAAAATGGATTTTCGCGTGTTGCTACAATACCATATATATAATATTTTCATAAAAAAACCGATTTTTCCTTTCGAAGCTAGATATATTGAATTTTGTGACAAACATCGATATTTCGAGGGTAATCTGCCCTCTTCTTCAGTGTCTATCACACTGTCTACACTGAGTGTCTGAGTGTCTACACTGAAGAAGAGGGCAGATTACCCTCGAAATATCGATATTTTTCGCAAAATTCAATATATATAGCTTCGAAAGGAAAAATCGGTTATTTTATTAAAATATTTTTTTTGAGCTAGGAAAAATATGATACACATTAAATACACCATATATATAGCTAATTAGATTTCCTGATTATCTTACTGATTTACTTAAGACTAATGTCTTCTTACTTACAACTTATTACTTTCGCCGTCGCACCAAGTATTTTCACGTGTGTACTGATATCACATCTGATTTCACATTTACAGAAAATCCAGCATGCTAGCTTGAGTGTCGCACCAAGAATTTCCACGTGCGTACTGATTTCACATTTACAGAAAATCCAACTGATTAGCTTCGTTGTCGCACCAAGAATTTCCACGTGTTACTGATTTTTCTTTTCATTTACAGAAAATCCAACCGATTAGCTTCGCTGTAGCACTAAGAATCTCCACGTGTGTACTGATTTCACATTAACAAAAAATCCAGCTGATTAGCTTCGCTGTCGCACCAAGAATCTCCACGTATGTACTGATTTCACTGATTTCACATTTACAGGAAAATCCAACTGATTAACTTCGCTGCCGCACCAAGAATCTCCACGTGTGTATCTGATTTCACAGTTACAGAAAATCCAACTGATTAGCTTCGCTGTCGCACCAAGAATATCCACGTGTGTACCTGATTTCACATTTACAGATGTTGTGTCTTCATTTAATAATTTAAAATTAAAACATCTATTTTTGGATCACATTATAATTCACTGATTTATTTCTTAATCCAAACTTAACGTGTACGCTTACAAACTGGTTTCAAACAACTTAGCAACTAGTTACAAACAACGATAGAGAGGAAGTATTATCTACGATTGTGTGTGTAACTTGGTAACTTGGTTGTAGAGACATCTATCAATTCACTTAAACCAAATTAAATATATTACAACTTTCCCCCCTCTGTATTTGGAGCTGGCTCTTCATTACGACTACGCAGTCTACCGGACCAAATATTATGCTGATTATTAACAGTGTTTACCTCAAGTTTACTTGACTCATCATCAAATGTTTCAGAATTTGCAAAAACTTCATCATTTAATTCATCACATTTTTCTTGTTCATCTTGCAATAAAACGCAGTCCTGATTCTTAGATTCTGTAGCCACGGCCTTCATTTTAAACCCCCAATCCCCTGAACACTCATTGTTAGTAGTAACTACTGGGAATATAGAAACGTTAGTGCTAAGTCTTAATTGGTCAATGTGTCTTTTACATACCTGATCAGAATTGTCAGGTTTGACTAAATATGTAGTTCTACCCAAGACTCTAACAATGTTACCATGACTCTAGTATTTCTTCCCATTTTTATACTGTCTAAACCAAACGTTACTACCTTCGCACAAAAAACTTAATTTCTTTTGATCGGGTATTCTAATTTTCTTTCCTTGTGGACTAAAAGCTCCATTGCGGACACAACTACGTTCACAAGAATTCAAATTGACTGGCCGGAGCAAATCAAATTTTGTCCTAGCTTCTCTACCAAGTAGGAGTGATGCGGGTGTTACCCCTGTTGTACTATGTGGAGTAGTTCGATAGTCAAATAAATATCTTAAAAGAGAAATGTCTAAGTTATCACTTCCTTCTTTAACTATTTTCTTTAAAGAGTTTTTCACAAACTTGACTGTATTCTCAGCTTGACCATTCGATGCTGGATGATAAGGTGGTGTCGTTATGTGTTTCAACCCATTTGCTCTACAAAATTCTTGAAAAACTTCTGAAGTGAAAGCGGTTCCATTATCAGTAACAATCACCTTTGGAAATCCGAATCGACTGAATATTTCTCTTAACTTGATTATAGTGCTACGTGTATCCATGCGTTTTACTTCAAACGCTTCAACCCACTTTGAAAAACTATCGACACAAATCAAAATAGTTTTGTTCATAAATGGACCGAGGAAATCTAAGTGCAGTCGTTTCCAGGGACCATTTGTAGGCTGCCACTGGCTAAATTGCATTTTGGGTGGATCATTCTGCAGCGATGTACAAATATCACAGGATTTAATAGCATTCTCTATATATTTGCTTAGTCCTGGCCAGAAAACATAGCTTCTAGCTAGCGACTTTGTTTTTACGATACCCTGATGTGAATTATGCAACAATTCAAGAATATTTTTCCTAAGTGCAAGAGGTATAACCACCCTATAACCCCATAATATGCACCCCCTTTCTATCGATAATTCATTTTTCTTCAAAAAGTAAGGCTTTAATTCAACTTCAACTTTATGTGGCCACCCATGCTCAATGAACTCCTTAGCCTTACACAATATTTCATCTTCGTGTGTTTCGTCTGAAATTCTTTTTGCATCAATGGGTAACATTTCATTATTTGTAATGTAATTTATGTATACTTCTTCATCTGAAAAATCATCAGTATTGCCCTGCATAACGGGAAGGCGAGAGAGGAAATCTGCTATGTTTTCAATTGATTTGACATATTTAATAATTTGAATCGGTACATAACACAAATTCTCTGCCGAAGAGATACTGGTGGAAATAACGCACTGCCCAATAAATTGCTAATGCCTCCTTTTCAATTTGGCTATATCTCTTCTCTGCCTCACTTAAAACACGAGAAGCGTGGGCAATAGGTTTATTGATACCATTTGAAAGCGTGTGACTTAATACCGCCCCTAGGCCATGACAACTAGCATCCGTAACTAACTGCAATGGCAAGTTAATATCATAATGCATTAATACCTCAGGTTTTACAAAAAATTGTTTACTTTCATTAAAGGCAGATTGACATTTTTGTGTCCAAATCCATTTCGTTTCCTTCTTTAGCAAATTGTATAAGGGACTTAATCGTTCTGATACAAAAGGAACGAACTTCCGATGATAATTGATTGTTCCTAAACACAATTGCAACTCTTGAACATTTTTGGGTACTGGTAATTGCAAAATAGATTGCAACTTTTCTGGAGAGGGACGAATGCCATACTGGTCAATGACAAATCCTAAATAATTCACTGAATCCTTGAAAAATGCACATTTAGACTTCTTAACGGTCAATCCGCTATTTTGTAATCGCTTTAGAACTGATTCTAATTTTCTGTATAAATCACTACTACTTTTACCGTATACTAAAATGTCATCTTGAAAAACTGAAATACCCTCGATCCCTAACAAAACTTGTTCAATTCTTTTTTGAAAGATAGTTGGACAAGTTCTAATACCAAAAGGCCACCTCGTATATTTGAACAACTCTTTGTGTGTACAGATCGTGGTAAGTATTTGACTTTCCTTATCAAGCTCCATTTGCTGATAAGCATGTGCTAAGTCAATTTTCGCAAAAATTCATGCACCTGATAATGATCTTAACAAATCTTCAACTCTTGGAAGAACGAATCTTTCTATTTTAATATGCGGATTAAGAGTAATTTTATAATCGCCGCATATTCTCACGGATCCATCAGATTTGATGATGGGAACTATTGGCGTGGCCCAGTCCGAAAATTCCACCGGTTCAAGAATTTTCATATTAACCAGCCTTTCTATTTCACTTTCTACTTTGGTTTTCAGACTAAAAGGCAAAGGTCGGGGCGAAAAATAACATGGAGACACATTGTCACCTAATTTCAATTTAATTTTACCTTTGTTAAAAGTTCCTAAAGAATCACTAAACACTTCCGAATATTTCTCCACTAGCTTTTGCATTTCAACACACATCTCGAGTTTCTTTACGCTGAATTCAATATTAAACTTTTGCATAAAATCACGACCTAACAATGGTGCACACTTACTATCAACAATATGAAGCTTCAAATTATTACACGCACCTTTAAATTCCATTTGCACATGTATTTCACCAATCGGAAAAAATTTCGTACCATTGTAATTAATTAATTTTACGTTTGTTCCTTTGAATGGAATATTAGAAAACCACTTGATGTAATCACTGTTGCTAATGCAGCTTATCGCCGCGCCACTATCTAATTCCGCTTTTATGGAAATCTTGTTTACAACAACTGTCAATAATATCGGATCTATACTATTAACGCGTTCGAATGCAAATAATTTTTCCTCTCTCTCGTCTACTTTAATACAGTTCTGCTTAACAGGTTTTTGAAATTTTGATTTAGCATTTACAGGTGATTTACACACTTTGACTAAATGACCTATTTTACCACAATTTAAACATCTTAAATTTCTATACCTGCAGGTTGTTGATTTATGACCGGTAGTTCCACAACAATAGCACTTATCGCTCGTAGACGGCAATTTGTGATCTATTCGTTGTTGTTGCTTCTTAATTTTGTTGATGGATTCGGTTTTGATTGTATGGGAATTTATGACGTCTATCGATGCTTCCATTTCCAATGCTATTTGCACGGCTTTGTCAAAAGTCAACTCTGTGCCGTGTGAAAACAACTTTTCTTTAATTCGCTTCGACGAAATTCCCAGTATGAAAATGTCTCGTAAGACTTCGCTCAATATCGACCCAAAATCACACGTTGTGGACAATTTTTTAATTCGCCTTGCACAATCTTGAATTAGCTCGGATGTATCCATTCGAGCTGCATAAAATTTTTCTCGCTCAACAAAGGCGGAGATCACTGACTGGAAATGCTGGTTCAAGATTTCAAGAATTTCACCATATGTTTTGCTCTGAGGTTCCACAGGAAAACATAAATTAATTAACTGTTTATATGATTCTTCCGAAATCATAGTTAACAAAATGGCCCTGTGCCGATTTGCATCCGAAATGTTGTTTGCCATAAAAAATTGCTCTAAGCGCTTCACGTACACTTTCCATTCCATCGTTGAATGATGGAACTCACGCAATGTGCCAATCCCCAGACTCACTGTTGTCTCCGTCATCTTCCTTTTCAAATTTTACGGCAAAATTTATATATTACCTCCAAAAGTCTTTCGTTTTCCTCGTCGCCAATGTTGTGTCTTCATTTAATAATTTAAAATTAAAACTTCTATTTTTGGATCACATTATAATTCACTAATTTATTTCTTAATCTAAACTTAACGTGTACGCTTACAAACTGGTTTCAAACAACTAAGCAACTAGTTACAAACAACGATAGAGAGGAAGTATTATCTACGATTGTGTGTGTAACTTGGTAACTTGGTTGTAGAGACATCTATCAATTCACTTAAACCAAATTAAATATATTACAACAGAAAATCCAACTAATTAGCTCCGCTGTCGCACCAAGAGTGACCCGCTTCGCTCATCATCCTTCGCTCGTTCAGACTCCGTCCTTCGGTACTTTTCAACTACAGTTATTTCCCTTTTTCGGTCATTTCAGGTGAATTTCCCATGCACGCGCCATGAGAGTGCGTTCAATGTTATGCCCACATCTGCCACCCGAGACACTCACCAGCTGTCAGTGCACGAACCAGGTCAAAGTGTATAGAGAGCGAAGTAGGTGCTCTCTTTCCATTTACATATTACTGTGTGCTTTTAATGAGTCAATTCCTCCGGCGTGAAAGTCGCGATCGATATTGATTTAACGCGATGAGGCGGAGTGAGACTGCGCAGTACTTCGGAGCTGCAGGTGCACACGAGTTAGCCGATTGTCATGTGGTCGTAGGTGCCCTTTGTCGTCTTGTTCCTTACGTACTAGCGTCATATTAACCTTAAATCTAGCTTAATCGCCTAGTTACATATGCTACCTCGTCGGCATCCGGTAAGTATATGACACAAACTGGGTGTGACGATGCTCTATGGCCTTATGAGTAGTGGTTACAGACTCCCTTCAAAGTGGAATGGTGGACCGTTCGCGATTGTTCAGCCTTCCCCGTAGAAGGGTGTTTTTTTTTTATTTTTCCTTTGCTATAACGTGTCGGGTGGGGCAATCGGGGCCCCCTAATGTTACAACGTAACAATATATATATATATATATATATATATATATATATATATATATATATATATATATATATATATATATATATATATATATATATATATATATATATATGTATATATATATATATTTATATTTATATATATATATATATATATATATATATATATATATATATATATATATATATATATGTATATATATGTATATATATATATATATATATATATACATATATATAGATATATATATATATATATATATATATATATATATATATATATATATATATATATATATATATATATATATATATATATATATATAGATATATATATACATATATATATATATATATATATATATATATATATATATATATATATATATATATGTATATATATATATATATATATATATATATATATATATATATATATATATATAAATATATATATATATATATATATTGTTACCCTCCCCGCCTATTTGAGGGGGTAGTGACCCTCGGCTCGGTCCGTTTGGGTCCCGGGTCGCTCAGGAGACTGGGCGTGGGCGCCACTCACTCACCCCAAGTATGGACCACGAGCCGCCGAGTGAGGTTACGGCTCACCGAGGTCAAGAATTCCGAGAAGGAGGGTTGTTGCCACTAATGGTACGGCCCCTCTATGCCTTCCCGCCACCGATCCAATCAGTCACGTAACACGGACCGTTCTGCCTCCCCGTACCACAATAATGAACGACGCCGAAGTTTCGCAAACAAAATTCTTTTTATTATATACAATCCCCGTACTCTAGCACTTATCGTGTCATAGAATCTCTTCTACCGTTAAAAGTCGTAAATTCCCGAATCTAATTGTTAATTTTATTCAATTCTCGAAGCCTAGCGTTAATCGTCTCACTGGCTTCCTTCTACCGTGGAAAGAAAATCGTAGATTCCCGAATCTATTTCTTAATTTTATTCAATTCTCGAAGCCTAGCGTTTATCGTCTCACTGACTTCCTTCCACCGTAGAAAGAAAATCGTAAATTCCACCACTCTACTATCACAATATTTCTATTCTTAGCTTATTCTACTATGGCTTGTTATGCAAAAAAAAATGATCAAAAGAAAAATAAAGGCAACTTATAACTACATTCAACTATGCACTAACCTCCTTCTTCCTTGTTGTTCGCGTTAGTAACGGATTCAAAAAGCAACAAAAGTCCAACCCCGACTCCAGCCGAGTCCCGGTTCAGTTGTGGGTAAATTTCTTCAAGACCAGATTCATTTACTGCTCGCCTTCGCCGTCACACACAGAATCCTCGACAATCCCCAGTTACATCAGCACGGGTGGAGTTCTGAACTCCAGACCGCCCGGTTCCCGGCCAGACGTGCTAGCCTCTACACTACAGGGCCGGTACGAGACGAACAGTCTTATTGCCGCTTAACCGACTCGCCGTCGGTCTCATACGACACGAGGAACACGGGTTCGAACCCCGCCGGGACCCGTTTTCGATTTGCCGTTTTTGTTGTATTTTTTTCCTAACTGAGGTCCTTTTTGACTCGTTCACCACCACACCAAGGACTTTCCTCGACGTTCTGATATTATTCAATTTCAAAATCTGCTCGCCTTCGCCGTCACAAAAAGAATCTTCGACGCACCTGATAGTATTCGATTTCAAAATCTGCTCGCCTTCGCCGTCACAAAAAGAATCTTCGACACACCTGATAATATTCAATTTCAAATTCTGCTCGCCTTCGCCGTCACGAAAAGAATCTTCGACGCACCTGATAATATTCAATTTCAAAATCTGCTCGCCTTCGCCGTCACAAAAAGAATCTTCGACGCACCTGATAATATTCAATTTCAAAATCTGCTCGCCTTCGCCGTCACAAAAAGAATCTTCGACGCACCTGATAATATTCAATTTCAAAATCTGCTCGCCTTCGCCGTCACAACAAGAATCTTCGACGCACCTGATAATATTCAATTTCAAAATCTGCTCGCCTTCGCCGTCACAAAAAGAATCTTCGACGCACCTGATAATATTCAATTTCAAAATCTGCTCGCCTTCGCCGTCACAAAAAGAATCTTCGACGCACCTGATAATATTCAATTTCAAAATCTGCTCGCCTTCGCCGTCACAAAAAGAATCTTCGACGCACCTGATAATATTCAATTTCAAAATCTGCTCGCCTTCGCCGTCACAAAAAGAATCTTCGACGCACCTGATAATATTCAATTTCAAAATCTGCTCGCCTTCGCCGTCACAAAAAGAATCTTCGACGCACCTGATAATATTCAATTTCAAAATCTGCTCGCCTTCGCCGTCACAAAAAGAATCTTCGACGCACCTGATAATATTCAATTTCAAAATCTGCTCGCCTTCGCCGTCACAAAAAGAATCTTCGACGCACCTGATAATATTCAATTTCAAAATCTGCTCGCCTTCGCCGTCACAAAAAGAATCTTCGACGCACCTGATAATATTCAATTTCAAAATCTGCTCGCCTTCGCCGTCACAAAAAGAATCTTCGACGCACCTGATAATATTCAATTTCAAAATCTGCTCGCCTTCGCCGTCACAAAAAGAATCTTCGACGCACCTGATAATATTCAATTTCAAAATCTGCTCGCCTTCGCCGTCACAAAAAGAATCTTCGACGCACCTGATAATATTCAATTTCAAAATCTGCTCGCCTTCGCCGTCACAAAAAGAATCTTCGACGCACCTGATAATATTCAATTTCAAAATCTGCTCGCCTTCGCCGTCACAAAAAGAATGACCACTTTTTCCTCCGTCAGGTACCGCTGCTTTTTCTGTTCGCATCCCGATCCCGTACTTTCTCCTTTCACAAAGTGACCGGGTGAATGTACTTTCTCCACGTGCCGATCGAGGATTTCCACCAATCTAATTCTTTTCTGTGGTTGTCGTTATTCCACCCCTGGATTTGGTTGACAACTTGGTTATGTGTTTTTCCGAGGTCGGTTGACGTTTCAACTGTCATTTTAGTTGTATTTGTCAAGTGAACAATCAATCTGTGATCGTCAATGTGAATTTTACGTGGCTTGACGAGTGTATTTAGTATCTTCGGATAACAAATGATCGGGCGTGACTCTGCGGAATATAAATATTGGAGGTTTCCCTCGATGAACGGTGATGGACGTATTCAGCGATATCCTGCAGCTCCTGCAGCTCCAGCTCGGTGTCAATCAGATAAGTATTTCGTTTTGTGCATCCAGGACCCGATGCTTTGTGGTCAATTTCTCTATCCTTTCCAGGTCGCTCGAGTAACGTGTCGGTTGCTATCATCAAGTGCCAGTTCACACTACTACGCATCCATCTGTGGAGCCGGAATTGGCGATTTATTCGTCGGTCGATGATGACCGGTCAGATCTCGAGACGACGAGGATAGGTCTGATCTTGAGGATTGCGTCGTTTGACGGTCCGATAAGCTCCTTGGGAAGAGACCGCCTGGTTACATCTCCAATCCGGTGTTTGACGTTGGTATGTTTAAAACTATCTTATCGACTAGGTGATTAACAACCGACAGGTATATGACACAAGTCGGTTGTTACCACGACCCTAGCACTGCTTACTGAGTGGTGGTCCCATACTCCTACTTAGTGGAGTGGTGGATTGCCGCGCTATGACTCAGCCTTCCCCGGGGAAGGCTGTAATTTTTTTTTTTTTTTTTCCAAGATGAATACGCGTCTCTTGTTACCACGTAACAACTCCCCCCTTACCCGAAAAGGATTTCCCCGGAATCCTTTACCGATATCGTTGTCGCGACGGTCCCGGTAATTATAAACTCGAGTATTCTAATCTAACGGATACGTGATAGTCTTGCATTGAATATGCCATACGTTTTTCCCCGTGGTCGGTTTTGGTTTTCGGTCGGTTTTCCCCGTGGTCTGCTTGACGCAGCGCGAGTGTAGTTTCCTAAAGCATCGTTGTCGCACTGTGCGATTGTTTACGCGCTTTTATATATATTCTCTACTTATAATCAATAAGTTTCAAGTTTCCCTTCCTATTCTACTTTGAGTAGATATGTTCATACAGCAACACATATATCTTTTCTCTAATTCGCAATTCAAATAACATTTCTTTAGTTGTGTGCCTACTTCTAGCTTCTAGTTCGTGTATGTATGTTGCTAAAGTAATTCTAATTCTAACTCCTAACTCCTAGTTTAAATGAAACTTTCATTGACTTAATATCTACCCCGAGATCTTATTTTATTTGGAATGTGTATGTTTACTCATCAACATTAACTCTAACTTCTAACTATTACTAATCCAAGATTCTATTCTATTTTCATATGATGGATCTCGTTCTCTCTTATCTATTTTCATTTGACGTTGCTAATTTTTTTTTTCCTATTTGTATATGCTGTATCTGGCTCGCTTTACTTTGTTGAATTGAGTTTGTTCGAAATTCAAATTTGACTAATGAGTTGCCTTCTATCTGAGATTTTAATTATCCTACATTTTAATTGTTCTTTCAACAAATTTTTGTTTTGGTTCATAATTTCATGGATACTGTTCGCTAATAACTAATATTGACCTAATCTAACTTTTAATTCATTTTTTACTAATGTACTATGTTTCTGCCCCGTTCCACCTAACACTCAGTACTTCTATCTAATGCTACCTAGGAAACTATAACTTTTCTAAATTCCACCTAAGTCTATGTGGTTATGGCTAATTTTCTTTTCCTTTTACTTAGAGCTCTCTAATCCCGCTGATTCCCATCTAGCTATCCTTAATTCCATCTGATTGAGTCTCTCCAACCTATTACTATTTCATAAATTCGCCTACTAAATCGCACTTTCACGGTTTCTTTTAGGTT
Organism: Nemotelus pantherinus; assembly: GCA_963978885.1. Classification (NCBI taxonomy): domain Eukaryota; kingdom Metazoa; phylum Arthropoda; class Insecta; order Diptera; family Stratiomyidae; genus Nemotelus; species Nemotelus pantherinus. The sequence goes on from OZ022263.1 coordinate 124,645,247, forward strand.
CCTCGACGTGGCGTCGATAACGGGTGCCTATATCCCATCATAGATAGGCAGCGGGACGCTAATGATCCCGGACTGCCAGCGCCCCCCCCGAGCAGAAAAGGAATTTCCAAGCGACATCGGCCACAGGCGGCGAGAAGAAAAACGAGACAGCGGCGACTTAGCGTTTAAGACTTATAAAATTAGGTTTAACTTCTTATAACTACTAACTTAAGTTAAGATTTAGTTGTTTAAGTGCAGATATTCGTACTTAGACTTAAGATCTAGATCCTAAGAATTAGATTGTAAGTTTAGGTTTTAAGGATTAGGTTCTTCGTTTCATCCCGAAACCTAACTGATTCTTCCTCAAGACCTCCTAATTGATATATTCTTTTAAATCCTTGACGTGCCATGATCCGGCATTCTGGCCTTTTCCATCTGCCAGTAGATAGATTCCCCTTGATACCCGTTTCTTGACCCAAAAGGGCCCCACATATTCCGGCGCTAACTTTGCTGAGTAGAATTTTGTCGCGTCCGAGAGAGTATAGTTTTTCCGCCACACGGCCTTCCCTTCCGCGAACGTTACTTCCCGCCTACGCAAATTGTACCTATGAGCACTCCGCGTAGTTGCGTGTTTCATGCGCTCCAACACATCTGTGCGCACTCTGGCGAGCTCCTCGGCCCTAGCCTCGGGCTCTACGGCCGCCTGCCCCTCTCCTGGCCGTTCTTGGCCGTCATGGTACGTCACCATCTCCCTGCCGAAGTTACAGAACTATGGAGTGATTTGCGTCACTTCATGTTTGAAAGTACGGAGTGCGCATGCGATCTTTGCCAGATTTTGGTCCCATGCCCGATGGTTCTCCGCAACGTAAGATCGTAGCATCCGCTTTATGTCTTGGTTCCTTCGTTCGGCTGGATTGGCTTGTGGGTGATAAAGCGCGGTATACTTTATTTGAGTCCCGTAGTTGGTGACCATTTGTTGCAGTTGCTTTCCCCGGAACTGAACACCATTGTCACATACTAACCACTTAGGTGCCCCAAATAGTAAGAATACCTGGTCCTCCAAGACTTTCGTTACCGCCGAAGCCGTCGCCTGCCGTAAAGGAAACAACAAGGTAAATTTGGAGACATAATCTAGGACGGTCAGAATAAATGTATGCCCGTGACTAGAACGTGGGAATGGCCCCACCAAATCCACACAAACCATCTCCCAAGGCTGCTGTGGTTTCCCTTGTCGAGAGGACATGAGCCCTGCTGGAGCTTTCCTCTCCACCTTATTAGCTTGACAGGTTTTACATCTACGAACATAGGTCGCCACATCCGTCGACATCTTTGGCCAATAATATTGAGCTGCTACCCTACCCAACGTGCGACTAATCCCCATGTGTCCCGCCCTGGGATCATCATGACACCTCTGTAAAATTTCTTTTCTCTCCGTTTTAGATATTACCCTTTTCCACGCCTCGGCTCCCTCCAATTCCGGATAACGTCCGGGCAGATGTTTCCATATCTGTCCATTCGTTACTCTCCAATCCGCGTACTGCGCTGGGGCCTTAGCTATTTTCTCCTTCAATCCTAAATACCAACGGTCTTCTTGGGTTTCTACCACGGCCACTTGAGTCTCTGGCATCAGTCGAGACAGTGCATCAGGCACCAGATGCTCCTTTCCCTTCCTATGAATGATTTCGAACGGGTATTGTTGAAGTCGCACAGCCCACCTGGCCAGACGTCCCATCGGATCCTTGAGGTTATTCAACCACACTAGTGAGTAATGATCCGTGATTACTGAAAACTTGGCTCCTTCCACGTATGGCCGCAATTTCTCCACTGCCCAAATTACCGCCAGACATTCCTTCTCCGTAGTTGAATACCGTCTTTCCGCTTTCGACAAGGACCGACTCAAATAGCATATTACCCTCTCGCCATCGGCGTACTTCTGCGACAACACCGCCCCCAAGCCCAAGTCCGAAGCGTCCGTCTGGATCACGAAAGGCAGACTGTAATCCGGGCAAGTGAGGATGGGTGCTGTTGACAGTTTCACCTTTGCCTGTGTAAAAGCCGTCTCGCAGTCTTGGGTCCACTCGAACTTCTGATTTTTCTTGAGAAGATTCGTCAGTGGTGCCGTCATCGTGGCAAAGTCGGGTATAAACCTCCTATACCACGAGACCATTCCCATAAACTGGCGTACCCCCTTCACATTGGTAGGCGCAGGGATCTCCATCAGACACTTCACCTTGTCGGGATCCACATTCAGGCCTTTCTCATCCACAACGTAGCCCAAGTACTTCAGTTGTGGGCGGCAGAATTCACACTTCTCTTTGGAGACTTTAAGGCCGGCTTCCTTTAAGCGACTAAATACCTCCTTCAAAATTTCCACATGTTTCCCGAAGTCTTGCGTTACCACTATTATGTCGTCGAGATATGTGAATACGTACGGTTCCAAATCTGGACCTAGGACTTGGTCTATCAGACGTTGCCATGTCGCCGGTGCATTCTGAAGCCCGAAAGGCATCCGCCGAAATTGAAACAACCCACGATGTGGTACCGTGAAGGCTGTGTATTTCCGGGACTGTTCTGCCATGGGCACCTGCCAGTACGCGGACTTAACATCAAGCGATGACAGGTACTTTGCATCCCGTAATTTATCCAGCGTAGCCGACACATATGGCAATGGATAGGCATCATGCTCCGTGACTGCATTCAGTTTGCGGTAGTCCACGCAAAAACGATACTTGCCATCTTTCTTCTTGACTAGGATTATGGGCGAAGCCCAGGGACTAGAGGATGGCTCGACTATACCTTGGCTTAGCATTTCGTTCAGCTCTGAATCAACATGTTGCTGAACCGCAGGCGAAACAGGGTAATATCGCTGTTTTATCGGTGGGGCCGAAGTCCGGATGACATGTTCAACTCTGTCTGTACAGCCAATACCCTCCCCCATGTCTTCAAACTCCTTCTGCACCAACTGACTGAGTATGCTTTCTTCCTTCTCGGTCAAGTGGCTTCTCGGTTTCAGCTGTTCTGTCCCTCCTCCCTCTAACGTTCCAACGAACTCCCAGTGCTCTTTCCTCAGAGTCATAACCAGTCCAAACTGTCGCAAGAAATCTACCCCGAGTATTAAAGGATGTGGGAGTTCGGGGACCACCAGCACTTTTAACCAATCCACCTTCCCCTCCAGCTTCACCGGTATGGCCACTGTTCCCGCGATTGAGCACCCCTGATTATTTGCCATTCTGATGGACTGTTGCTCGGATTTCAACAGCTCCACTCCCAGCTGTTCCAAAACCCGCCATCCTTCTCCACCCATCACCGAATGGGAAGCCCCCGAGTCCACAAGCCCAAGGAACTTGTGACCTAAAATTTCCACCTCAATATATGGCCTATTATCCCCTTGCTTCCTGTTTAATAGATAACTAACCTGTGCGCCCACCGCGGCTTCGTTTTCTCCCGGTTCAGTGCTCAGGCTGCCGCCTACTGAGCACACCGCTCGTTTCCCGACTGTTGGCGTGTTGAGGTTACTGGCCCGATTCTGCCGGTACTACTTTGGGAGTTGACTCTACCCTGGTTGGTATCGGAACGACCTCTGAAATTTCGCCCTGGGTTTTGCGCTCCTCGACAATTAGGGCAGGTTGCCTTCCTCACCCCCACTCGGCCACAACCAAAACACTTCTGAGGCTCTGAACAAGTTCTGGTCGTATGCCCGAGACCTTGGCAGTTCCAACAGCGTATTTCGTCTCTCTGTAAGGAGGCAAGGTTTGGTCCAGGATTAACTCCCACGTACGCCAGATCCGGTTCTAGAAGTCGTTGGGATTTTCGCGTAGGGGGTGGCATATATGCTTCCACCGCGACTCGTGTTGCCTCCAACGAACGTCCAACTTTGACGAGATCTGCAATGGTCTTCACGGATGTCAGCGCCAATTGGGTTTGATAGAACGGGGTTATGTTCTTGCGGAGGATCTTCAATTTTTCTTCCTCTGTGCAAGGAGTGGCACGGCGTCGGAACAACCCCTCCATTGCTGACACGTATACGCCAATTGATTCATCCGGCCCTTGAGTGCGTCTCCCTATTTCCAGAAGAAGCCGGTCGTCGTAGTCTGGAGGCAGGAACTCGGCGCGCATCTCCACGACCAACTCTTGCCAAGAGTTGACGCGCGTCCGATTTGCCCGATACCAAATCAGTGCTTTCCCTTCGAATAATTCGACTGCTGACTGGAATAACTGCCTTGATGATATTCCTCTGGCTTCCCGCAACTCTTCGGCTCTCTCCAGAAAGGCACTCAAGGACCCGGAGTCGCCATTATAACGAAGGCCCCATTTTGCCACATCCTGTCCCTTGGACGCCCCAACAGTCGCTCTGGGTGTGGAAAATAAAGGGTTCCCCGGTCCATTCCCATCCTGGATTGGCTCTCGGATCCTGACGGCTTCCCTCGCAGGCTCGTCACCCTGGTCCTGTTCATCGCGACCGCCAATACTTCCATGGTCTGGTTCCGGTTCCGCTTCTAATTCCTCATCTTCTCCTTCCGCTTTAACCAGAAGTTCCCCCATAGCCATGATCAATCGAGCTCTCAGTTTGTGGGCTTCTTCTCCCATCTCCTCAGCCTCATGATGTGCGTTTTGCAATCGCCGCATTCCAAATTCAACTTTCGACTTGATTTTGATAAATTCCGACGTTTGTGGGGTGCCCGTAAAGGTTGCAGTCAGGGTTTGGATTTCCTCCAGCTTCTCTTTGACGGCCTCCAAGTCCTCTTCCAATGTAAAAGGATAGACTCGAGTTGTAATCAGCGACGTATCCATCGAAGTCTCAGCCCGGAGCGCCACCCGAAGCGTCTTCCTCATGGCCTCCACAGTCCCGGTAGGTTGCCCTCGGATTTCGAGTTCATAGGCCAACTCCTCCTTGCTGAGTCGGTCAATTAAAATCTTGGTTTTCGACGCCATACTGGATTTTCCCCCACCGCTAGATGCTTATGTTAAAAATGCTAAGTTCGTTTGTTACTTAAGAGTAGAATAAAACACGAATTTTTATTTCAAAGTGAATCTTGATTAGAATTACAAGTCAAAAAGAAATCAGCCACTTTTATTCTGTCTCGCAATCCTCGCCGCCTAGCTGTCGCTCCTTGCACACTCTGCTTGGAATCTGTAATTTGATCTAAGGTCCCAGGTCTTCAACTTGTCAACTGCTTTTCCTGTTCCAACTAATCTTTGACACTAATTTTCCGATTTTCACACTTTCACTGTTTTCACCACGAAATTTTCAAAGGAATTACCCCGCGATAATTTCCTTTTAGGCCCCACGTTGGGCGCCAATTTGTTACCCTCCCCGCCTATTTGAGGGGGTAGTGACCCTCGGCTCGGTCCGTTTGGGTCCCGGGTCGCTCAGGAGACTGGGCGTGGGCGCCACTCACTCACCCCAAGTATGGACCACGAGCCGCCGAGTGAGGTTACGGCTCACCGAGGTCAAGAATTCCGAGAAGGAGGGTTGTTGCCACTAATGGTACGGCCCCTCTATGCCTTCCCGCCACCGATCCAATCAGTCACGTAACACGGACCGTTCTGCCTCCCCGTACCACAATAATGAACGACGCCGAAGTTTCGCAAACAAAATTCTTTTTATTATATACAATCCCCGTACTCTAGCACTTATCGTGTCATAGAATCTCTTCTACCGTTAAAAGTCGTAAATTCCCGAATCTAATTGTTAATTTTATTCAATTCTCGAAGCCTAGCGTTAATCGTCTCACTGGCTTCCTTCTACCGTGGAAAGAAAATCGTAGATTCCCGAATCTATTTCTTAATTTTATTCAATTCTCGAAGCCTAGCGTTTATCGTCTCACTGACTTCCTTCCACCGTAGAAAGAAAATCGTAAATTCCACCACTCTACTATCACAATATTTCTATTCTTAGCTTATTCTACTATGGCTTGTTATGCAAAAAAAAATGATCAAAAGAAAAATAAAGGCAACTTATAACTACATTCAACTATGCACTAACCTCCTTCTTCCTTGTTGTTCGCGTTAGTAACGGATTCAAAAAGCAACAAAAGTCCAACCCCGACTCCAGCCGAGTCCCGGTTCAGTTGTGGGTAAATTTCTTCAAGACCAGATTCATTTACTGCTCGCCTTCGCCGTCACACACAGAATCCTCGACAATCCCCAGTTACATCAGCACGGGTGGAGTTCTGAACTCCAGACCGCCCGGTTCCCGGCCAGACGTGCTAGCCTCTACACTACAGGGCCGGTACGAGACGAACAGTCTTATTGCCGCTTAACCGACTCGCCGTCGGTCTCATACGACACGAGGAACACGGGTTCGAACCCCGCCGGGACCCGTTTTCGATTTGCCGTTTTTGTTGTATTTTTTTCCTAACTGAGGTCCTTTTTGACTCGTTCACCACCACACCAAGGACTTTCCTCGACGTTCTGATATTATTCAATTTCAAAATCTGCTCGCCTTCGCCGTCACAAAAAGAATCTTCGACGCACCTGATAGTATTCGATTTCAAAATCTGCTCGCCTTCGCCGTCACAAAAAGAATCTTCGACACACCTGATAATATTCAATTTCAAATTCTGCTCGCCTTCGCCGTCACGAAAAGAATCTTCGACGCACCTGATAATATTCAATTTCAAAATCTGCTCGCCTTCGCCGTCACAAAAAGAATCTTCGACGCACCTGATAATATTCAATTTCAAAATCTGCTCGCCTTCGCCGTCACAAAAAGAATCTTCGACGCACCTGATAATATTCAATTTCAAAATCTGCTCGCCTTCGCCGTCACAACAAGAATCTTCGACGCACCTGATAATATTCAATTTCAAAATCTGCTCGCCTTCGCCGTCACAAAAAGAATCTTCGACGCACCTGATAATATTCAATTTCAAAATCTGCTCGCCTTCGCCGTCACAAAAAGAATCTTCGACGCACCTGATAATATTCAATTTCAAAATCTGCTCGCCTTCGCCGTCACAAAAAGAATCTTCGACGCACCTGATAATATTCAATTTCAAAATCTGCTCGCCTTCGCCGTCACAAAAAGAATCTTCGACGCACCTGATAATATTCAATTTCAAAATCTGCTCGCCTTCGCCGTCACAAAAAGAATCTTCGACGCACCTGATAATATTCAATTTCAAAATCTGCTCGCCTTCGCCGTCACAAAAAGAATCTTCGACGCACCTGATAATATTCAATTTCAAAATCTGCTCGCCTTCGCCGTCACAAAAAGAATCTTCGACGCACCTGATAATATTCAATTTCAAAATCTGCTCGCCTTCGCCGTCACAAAAAGAATCTTCGACGCACCTGATAATATTCAATTTCAAAATCTGCTCGCCTTCGCCGTCACAAAAAGAATCTTCGACGCACCTGATAATATTCAATTTCAAAATCTGCTCGCCTTCGCCGTCACAAAAAGAATCTTCGACGCACCTGATAATATTCAATTTCAAAATCTGCTCGCCTTCGCCGTCACAAAAAGAATCTTCGACGCACCTGATAATATTCAATTTCAAAATCTGCTCGCCTTCGCCGTCACAAAAAGAATCTTCGACGCACCTGATAATATTCAATTTCAAAATCTGCTCGCCTTCGCCGTCACAAAAAGAATCTTCGACGCACCTGATAATATTCAATTTCAAAATCTGCTCGCCTTCGCCGTCACAAAAAGAATCTTCGACGCACCTGATAATATTCAATTTCAAAATCTGCTCGCCTTCGCCGTCACAAAAAGAATGACCACTTTTTCCTCCGTCAGGTACCGCTGCTTTTTCTGTTCGCATCCCGATCCCGTACTTTCTCCTTTCACAAAGTGACCGGGTGAATGTACTTTCTCCACGTGCCGATCGAGGATTTCCACCAATCTAATTCTTTTCTGTGGTTGTCGTTATTCCACCCCTGGATTTGGTTGACAACTTGGTTATGTGTTTTTCCGAGGTCGGTTGACGTTTCAACTGTCATTTTAGTTGTATTTGTCAAGTGAACAATCAATCTGTGATCGTCAATGTGAATTTTACGTGGCTTGACGAGTGTATTTAGTATCTTCGGATAACAAATGATCGGGCGTGACTCTGCGGAATATAAATATTGGAGGTTTCCCTCGATGAACGGTGATGGACGTATTCAGCGATATCCTGCAGCTCCTGCAGCTCCAGCTCGGTGTCAATCAGATAAGTATTTCGTTTTGTGCATCCAGGACCCGATGCTTTGTGGTCAATTTCTCTATCCTTTCCAGGTCGCTCGAGTAACGTGTCGGTTGCTATCATCAAGTGCCAGTTCACACTACTACGCATCCATCTGTGGAGCCGGAATTGGCGATTTATTCGTCGGTCGATGATGACCGGTCAGATCTCGAGACGACGAGGATAGGTCTGATCTTGAGGATTGCGTCGTTTGACGGTCCGATAAGCTCCTTGGGAAGAGACCGCCTGGTTACATCTCCAATCCGGTGTTTGACGTTGGTATGTTTAAAACTATCTTATCGACTAGGTGATTAACAACCGACAGGTATATGACACAAGTCGGTTGTTACCACGACCCTAGCACTGCTTACTGAGTGGTGGTCCCATACTCCTACTTAGTGGAGTGGTGGATTGCCGCGCTATGACTCAGCCTTCCCCGGGGAAGGCTGTAATTTTTTTTTTTTTTTTTCCAAGATGAATACGCGTCTCTTGTTACCACGTAACAATATATGTATATATATATATATATATATATATATATATATATATATATATATATGTATATATATATATATATATATAAATTTATATATATATATATATATATATATATATATATATATATATATATATATACTATATATATATATATATATATATATATATATATATATATATATATATATATATATATATATATATATATATATATACAGCCCCTGGCCAAAAAATTATGAATACGTGCAAATTTCATCATTTTGCTGCATTGTCTTAAGTCTTTCTTAGTTAAAACGCATGTGGCGTTTAATTGCTGAATGTTCGGGATTACCTGATTAGTTTACCGTGAATTTATCATGGTTTGATCCTTTTTTCAGGTCAAAAAGTATATATGCCTGGCAATAGGTGTGAAAATTGCCAGTTTTTCAAGTGTACAAGAATCAGTGAGTGTGTTGTTTTCTTATTATTTTCTGTGAATATTTTGTTAGTTTAAGAAAAATAGCTCGCTTGGAGGGTGTTTCACCGGGTACTGTTAAACACATTCAAAATAAAATGACAGAAAATCTGTCTCCCATTGGTTCGAATCGAGCAAATTGTGGGAGAAAAAAAAAAGACTACGCCCAGGGGTGATCGGAAAACTATTTCCATTGCTGCTGGACACCGCAGGGCACCTTTACGTGACCTCAATAAAATGATTTCCGAGGGGGGCGTGGATATATCGGAGCGAACTTTACGAAGAAGTTTGAAAGAAGCAAGCTTCCGATGCAGGCGACCAGCAAAAAAGCCTCGTTTAAATGAAAATCAAAAAAACAAGAGACTTTTGTTTGCTAATGAGTATGGACAAAAGTCCGATGAATTATGGAAAAAGGTATTTTTCATTGCTCTTTAAATATTTCTTCAATTTAAAACCAATTTTTTTAATTTTGCAATATTTTTCAGATAGTCTTCACTGACGAATCGACCTTCCAATGCCTGACAGAAGCCAGTCTATTCGTCAGACGGCGTCTAGGAGAGAAATATGACTCGTCCTGTATTACACAGACTGTAAAACATCCACCTTCTGTTATGGTATGGGGAGCCATAACAGCCGACGGACCGGGACCCCTGTATTTTGTCGAGGGAACGATGCGACAAGACCAATAGTTAAAGGTTTTGGAGAGGGTCGCTATGCCTTATTTTGCTGAAATCGGGTTTTGGACAGTTCCATACACTTTCATGCAAGATGGTGCTCCATGTCACACAGCCAAAAGTGAAAAAAGGTTCATGTCCGACAAAAATATCCCTGTTTTACCTTGGCCAGGAAACTCACCGGACTTGAACCCAATTGAAAACGTGTGGCATGAGCTAAAGCGGCTTGTTTATAAAGAAAAGAATACCAGCCGTCCAATTTTAATTGAAAACATAAAAAAAATATGGCATGAGGCACCCGAAATCAGAGTGCATCAAAGCTTGCATAGAAAGTATGCCGAGGAGAATCGAAGCGGTTAAATCGGCTAAGGGTGGCAACACTAAATATTAATTAAAAGTTAGTTATAAAAAAGTGAATTTACTTCAAAAATATTTTTCTATAATCTCTGTAACCGATTTTTTGATAAAATAAAGATTAAACGTTGAGAAATGCACTCAAATCCAAAAATTGTGAATTTATTTAGGTGTTCATAATTTTTTGGCCAGGGACTGTATATGTATATATATATATATATATATATATATATATATATATATATATATATATATATATATATATATATATATATATATATATATATATATATATATATGTATATATGTATATATATATATATATATATATATATATATATATATATATATATATATATATATATATATATATATATATATATATATATATATATATATATATATATATATATATATATATATATATATATATATATATATATATATGTGCATAGATCATGCACATGTAAATATATTATAATGTCCTTTAGTACTCTTATGTGCCAAATAGATATTGGCCGAGCCCAGGCGAAATCTGGCGAGCCCGAGTGTGTGGACGGTCCACACGGGCGACTTTGACAGGGCTCGCTAGCGCTCGTGCCACATCCGATCGGAATAGATTTTGAGCACGAGTCAAAGCGATTTCGGACGAACTTTCGAATGCCGTCCACATGTAGGCGGTCTCGTCTGACTTCGGTACGCCTGGCCTCGGCCAATATGTATTTCCCACATTATAATAGTTCTATATTTCAATGAATGTTTTGCAATTGTTGTTTGCAGAATCTGTAGGTTATTTCTAAATCGTAGCCTTAAATGTCTCCGATCCCGCAATTGCATCATTATAAAATCCTTTACGGTCATGGATACATTACTGAAACCGCGAAATATTCATCCGCACTCAAATAAAAAATGCATCTTCAAAAGTAGTATTATCAAATATTTAGTGTACTTCGCGTTCCTGTATTTAGCATCGAGGAATTAATGCTACGATTTCAATTGATTCCATCGTTCCGTAGCCCATATCGCTTGTCCCCTGAAAGCTGGAACAGCATATGAGTACCAAGCTATTTTACCTGTTCAAAGGTTATATCCATAGGTAAGTAGATTGATGAATTGATAAATATGTTTTTGACATGAAATGTTTTGTTTGTATTTAAGATTACACTCAAAGTTAAATGGCAATTGGTCGACATAAGGTGCTTCAATAATTTGCATTCAACTCCCGGCTAGGCTAGAGTAAATACGGGAAAGTTTATGCTTCACTAGATTTTTTTTTTGCAAAATAACTAGGAAAAATTACTGTTTAATTGTTAACTGTTTCTTGGACATAAACTTGCGTTAAGAAATTTCCTCTATCACTAGGAAAAAATTACGCAAAACAAGTCTTTCGCAATAAACAAGCAAACTTAAATAGTGAGCGCGTAGAAGAATAGCGGCTGATTGTTTATTTGTTTAACATTATGACTCTCCTAATTTGGAAGGCATATAAGAAAGAAAATATGTCAGAATGTCAACCATGGTTCTTGGTTCCTAGAAAATTAACAATAGATTAGGTCTGTTCGCGTACCTGAATATATTATAATACATTAAAATAGATTCGCAGCAAGCCGTTTTTGTAACGAAACTTAGCTACCATATAGCTCCTCTTCACATTTTCGGCATTCCTACTTACCAATATATGACTCTTCTTCACATTCTAGGCTCCTCTGCTTGTTCTTACAAATAAATTTTGATAAAGATTATGAAAATTTTTTTTTCATTATAAAATACCTTTGTGTATGTTCTGTTCCCGCTCAGTGTAATTGACATGACATATGAGTTTCCTCATAGCTCCTGTAGGTGGTTCTTGTGAATCTCTTTAGCGCCATAGAAAAACATCACTGTGCAGACTGGTTGAGAAAAATAGCTTAGGTACGCCATCTTGTACGTTAATTGCTTTTGCAATAGGCCTTTTATGGGAAGGTCATGATGAAACCAGTGACACAGCGTAAGAAGTTAGGGTAAAACTCGACCTGATGCCCCACACAGCTGTTGCATGATTTTCGCCGATAGATGTCGAGCTAGTATGTTTGTGTTTTTGTGGTTGTGCGTTTGCTTTTGGGGCTTTTGGGGCTTTTTTCTTTTTTTTTCTTTTTCTTAATTGTTTTATCTTCTTTTTTTATTTTCATACATAATTTTGTCTGTTTTTCTTCAAGTTTTCACCCCGTCTACCACTTTTTCGCCCTCTGGTGGTGAAATTTCCCGGTTGTGGGGCATCAGGTCGAGTTTACCCGAAGTTAGTTCCTCACCAGCGTGCGGACTCCGTATATGTATACGGACCAAAAATCCAGTGAACTGACCTGAGATAGTATTGTTGATCAGCCTGGAAATTTGGAAGAAATCGCATGGAATAGAAAGAGATGCAAGATAAGATTCGACAGCTTTATAATCAGGCAAAATATACCGGTACACTCTCTGGTTGCTTTGACAGATAATGCATTGCGTATACGGAGGTACAATTTCAAGGTCAAAGTGTTTTTTCTGGAAAATAGAAGGAGTGCACCCACTTATCATTCTATACACTTAACCAGTGAGGTAGTAGAAATGGAATGGAAAGGAGCTATTAGCCCATAAGACTAACATTGCAGGGGATGGTACAACGAAGAGAGAAGAAAACTAAGAGGAGTCTATGCTGATTTATAGACAAGAAGGGAACCGTGATCAAATTCAATTACCTTTACTAAGAGGAGCAGCTTAGCACACCCTTCTGGCCCTACATTCTGTGAAGTAGGACAAAATCGCGCTCTTTTATTCTTTGTGGCTTGGACCCGTTTGGGCTGAGCTGTCAAATTTCGTTGTCAAATGAACGCTGCTGGTTGTGGTGTCAGTGGAAGCTATATAAAACACGATTAATAGTGTTGTACTGCAGTGATTTTAAACTTGATTAGTAGTTTCGGTTTACAATCATATTCGATTTTTGCGTTCAAGTGCGTAAATCGCGAAATAGCAAAAAATGTAATCCAGAAAATGAAATAAAGCTCTTACAAAAATAGGCATGGCTTCAGCGTGATTTTCATGTCGTTTTACTTAAAACATTATTCAATATGCACGTAATATGGTCTAAATTTATATCAGTGAGCAAGAAAATCTGCAGGACTTCTGCAGGTTTCGTGTAAAGTGAAAGCAAAGTTTGTGTGCCGATGAATTGTTTACATTGTAGGAAGTGACTTCTCTATCGCCGTGGTAACTATGGTTTCGGTCAGTGACCTAGCTCATCATATCTTTATGAAGCTAGAGAAAGCTAGGTAAGTTGCTAAATAAATCAAAAGCAAACAGTTATGATATAAAATGTTTGATTAGTTTTCGGTAGTTTTGATATTAAATAAACTTCTCACTTGTCTCTCATGTACGTTAGTTTTACTTCTCATGTAAAACCAACGATGGAAAATAAACAATGATCCAATTCCACTGATGCTGGTCCCAAACCCAATTGCAAAAGGCAGAAGAGGGCTATAAATTTGATAATTTCTGAACGTTATTCTTCTGCTGTGCATTTTCAAACAAGTAAACATGTGTGTTTGGTTTCAAAAACATGCTGCTTAGGTGCAATTTGGGAAACAGTTATGCTACCTGAAAGCAAGCAAATGAGCATTGTGACGGTAAACGAAAATTCTTTTGATTTTCAAGACCTATATATGAATAAATAAAATGTGCAATGTTCAAACTTTACTCTCTGTGACAAGTTTAAGAGAGAAAGTTTTATATCAAGCAATAACACAAAAGCAAACATGCATACGCAATATTTTACGTATTCAAAGTTTTGCGCCTAGCGTTTGCTTCTTCTCAAATCACGAGAGATTTTTACGTTTTTATGTTTGTATGCGATTTTTGCCCTGTTGGCTTTACTGATGTTCCTCTCCTCATGAGTTCCCTATTCTCATGTACAACGACCTAGAAGATAAACCTCAATCAAAGATGAGCCTTCAAACATAAGCGAATGTCAGAACCGACCGGTTTCTGAGCAAAATGCCACGTTTTTTAATCTACAAACACGAGTGAGTATAAACGAACGAATGTCAAATCGTGTCTCATCACCACTTTACATACGTACAGCTCATAGCAACAATTGAGCAAAAGGTTCCTTAATGTACATGCCACATTTCTAGGTGTTCGAAAAGTGCACCATGTGCTTTGGGTGCACCATATGCTTTGGGTGCTCCATATGCTTTGCGTGGTTTACCTCAGCGCATATACATCGCTGCGTCCACAGAATCATCACTGGTTGGACCTTTATTTGGGGCCTTTCTGAATTGTCGTCTTCACCTTGGTTTTCAGCTTGTTATAACAGAATGTGACGTCACATCAAGTTCAGCTTGTCCGAATTGTTTATCATCAACTTGACAATTTTCTCCTGTATAACAGCTCATGATCGTCTCATCTCGCCTTTGTTTAGACCAGTGTTGCGAGATCGTGGGAATTTTTCCATTTTGTGGGAATTTTTGACTACATAAACTTGAAAATGGGAAAAGGGAAAAAGTGATGCTCGTAGAAAAAAATCGTGGGAGAAATGGGCTTAAATGAAATTAAACTCTTTCGTAAAATGTCCACCAAATATATTTGAGAAAGAATTTAAGCAAACCAGGCTAAATTGACATTTCTTCGTCTATTCTTACATTTCAGTTCAAATCTTCTCAAAGCATCGGATTAGCGATTTTTGACGAAAACTTGAAGTTAAAACGGCCGAAAGCAAAATATTGCTATGAAATAATGCAGAATAATTGTGTGAAGGCATTTTCAGCTTTTTAGAATATAGTTTAAGCTATTTCAATGCATTTAATGCCCAATATCAGTCAAAGCAACTACTGATTCACAAATGGTATGCTGAGTGGGGTAGTATTTTAAAAAGAATTCGCTTAAATTTTGTAAAACCTGGTTTCATTAACCTACTGGAAAATGATGAATGGAATGAATAGCATTTAGTTCCAGATATGGTTATTTATTTGGGACCAAAATGTCAACAATACATAGCGTCTTTTGAAGAAGCTGTAAAATTAGAGATAAAAATAAAATAGGAAAAGAGTTTTACGTTACGACATATAAAGAGCTTAAAGAGAGATTACCATTTAATAATATCTTTAAAAAATTGAATTTTTTTATAGTCCAGAACGAATTCGCTGCAGTTCAAAAATTTAGCAGAAAAAATGATGATGCATGCATGTTTGCTCATTTAACTAAGATTTCAAAAGTATGCTCTAGTGTTGGCACATTCAAATGCTGACTCGGAAACAATATTCTCCTGTGTAACCGACGTCAGAGCTTTAAAGCAAAACGGAATAAATGAAGATACACTGAACGCAGTTTGTTACATATAATTTTCAGTCTAGAACTGTCACCTGCATTGATTTCGAGCTTTCTGATAAACGTTTCAATTTACACAATGCACAAAATCTATTTGATTAGTTTGAAAGTGAATGCATTTTATATTGCGTTATAATGAAAGAATTTTTTCCTGAAATGAAACTAAATTTTTTCTTCGCCGTAATTAATCAAATATATTGTGTATAAAATATATGAAACTACTAGTTTTTTTCTTAAAGTATTGGCAATTTCGCGATATTGATAAATAAATATGAAACTTTGGTGAATAGCTCACATTTTGTCCGTAAAAAAAACCGTGGGAATTCGCACCCTTCTCTGTGGGAAAAACCAGAATTTTCGAAGTAATTTTGACCGCAGAAGCCTCGCAACACTGGTTTAGACATGTCATGATACAAAAGCGTAGACACCGCATCACAAAAGGCAACAATGGCATTTTCGGGATTTTTCATATTTGGGAGCTCCCGGCAGGAAGTTTCCAAATGTTCAAAAGTCTGGAGAGTGTAGATTACCGATCTTTCTCACATTTTAATTATTTACCTATCATATGATTGTAGAATTACAGCGAATGTAATTTTGGTTGGTTTTTATTAGCTCTTTGGTTATTGTGTAATACAGCCAACCAGCCCGTATTCAAAGAAATCAAAGTTTGCACCAAAAATTTGCTGCAATAGTTTCAACACATTTTGATAAAACAAATTCACAGCATTTATAAAAGTATCTTTGTATAATTTCTTTCAAAATTGTATCTTTCAAGCATACTCCCTGATACTTTAATAAACTACAAATTGTAATATTATTGCATTAGTTTTCGATAGCTTCATTGGCTCTGGAGCATTTTACGGAAATTCATCGTTTTCTGGCTTGGGTGAAATTTCCAATCCGGAGCCTCCCCACTTCATTAACCGATTCCTGAATTAATTTATAGGGCTATAACTAAGCATGAAATTCGAAAATGATCCATTTACGTCTAATGCCTAGTACTATCCTCTTCGCGAAACGAATTCAACGGTCGAATCCCATACAAAAAGAGCTTTTCAATTCATCAGTAAAGCTCTTTTTGTATGGAATTTGACCGTTGAATTCGTTTCGCGAAGAGTATAGTACTAGGCATAATGAAGAATAAACTTTTGCTGCAGCTGCTCCAAGCATTGCTGCACCATTACTTTTTCCTGTTCATCAGGAAGAATCACATACGTGTTACAGACATCAGCGTGGGTTTGTACATAAATAAGATTTTTGCTTAATCCGCCAGATGCCAATAAAGATTTAAATGGTTGTCATGCGTGAGAAAATAAGTTTTTGATAATATGACGAGTACGATATTGAAATTTAAACACAAATCATAGAGATAAATTTTTGAAATACAGAAAAAGCGAAATATAGTTACCGCTTAAGGTAGAACTATAATGCAATTAAGTGAACTTAAGTGAGCGCTGAAACTGAACGAAAATTCACTCAATTGAAGTCGATCGGTTAATTTGCCCATAATAGAATTAAGTGAAGGTTCATGACGCTGCCGTCAGAGTGGCGAATATGAATTTGAATTTGGAGGCATATGCGATGAACTGATGTGAGCGTTTACGCAATATATTTGAATAGATTTTTGCTGCAATTGAAATATAGTTGTCTTCATAGCCTGCTAGCTCTGTTGCAAGAAATCGTAGAAAATTGTAGCTGAGCTGAACCTCAGCACTTTGCTGTAGATTATTAGATCTATAAAGATGGGCTTGGTGCAGGCTCTTAATTTGTACTTATATTCAAATAAGTTTACGAAAGAAATGTTTTTTAAGCAATATTGGTATGCGACCGGAATATATTTAATCAACAAGGTCTTTACTGCTGAAGTTTAATATTCAATAGTGGACAGCTGAAGCATGGTGTGTGGTTATTCTTTGAATGAAAAAAGCTGTGAGACGGCATTTTAAGTAGTTTATGTACTTGTATTTTTAAAAATAAGTAATTTAAAGATACAAGTAAATAAACTACTATATAATTTATTATTTCGTATGTTGTTCAACGCGTTTTCTCTTTGAAATTATGGTTGAAACTCATTATTCCTACCTCCTGTAAAAATAGCATTTAAGTGATCGACGAAAAAATATTTTAGATACCTGTTATTCTTTTTACAATGTCACGCAGAATCATATTCGAGACATCTAATTACTACTTCTTATATTGTAAACTGTCAATGAGCCGTTTAACAATAAAAGGTATGTTCGCGTACTACGATTAATTGCAATTAATTGCAATAAAGCAGTTTTTGCACTCCGTTTTACTGAAAACGGAAAATTTCCCCTTTTTCAGTATTTCATGCCGCACATAAAGATCAAGCTTCAGAAATTCGTGGAAGTCAACACAGAGGTACTTTAGAGATAAACTAGGAGTGTAATCTAATGGTAGAACTATAATGCTTCAGAGTTCATCTACTTAAAAATACTGAAAACTGTCAAACGGTTTTTGGCCTAATGTTATAATATTATTAAGGACGAATATTTTTGTGACGATAATTTATCACCGCTTAGGATGACTTTATTATCATTATTGTTCTCCTGAAAACCGACAACTGACGCTTTTGTTTGTCAATTTTCAGGAAATGCAATGTGAGCGTTTTTGTACTATTCATGAATGTCCCCCACCAAATGATTCAGGAAAATTCAGTGACTGAAAGTACGCAAACAGACCTAAAATATTCAAATATTTCACATACCTATTATTGCGTCTACAATACCGCATACGAACGATCATTACTTCTACCTCCTGCAAAAATACCAAACGATCCATGAAAACATATTCAAATATTTTACGTGCCTTCTATTGGTTGTAGTCGGTACGCAAACCTCTTGTCAAATTTACTTAATTGATGTACGGTCCCAGTCGTACGCCACTTAAGTGGCCCGAATTGAACGAAACTTAACGAAACGGCAGATAAGTACATTATGGGTATGCCGCTTGATTTCTATGCAACCGTACTGTCACTTAAGCTACTTAAAGCTCACTTAATTGCATTATAGTTCTACCTTTAGGCTTGCATAGCCGCAAGATATATAAGAACCAATCATTCTTCATCCGCTTCTGAATCTAGTCCTGAAACCTTTAATCTATTGGTAAAAAATCTTTCAATTTTTTGATAAGCTCACAAAATCAATGTGAAGCTTACCATCAGCGTTGCCAGATTTGGCAATTCATCGCTATTTTGGCTACTTGAATCAGTCATTTGGCGTTGATATTTACGCCCTGGCGATTGGCTACATTTTTGGCTACCCTAGTTGTGTATTTTCAGTTTATTTTCATGATTTCAAGCTAGCTCCAGCTGTCAATATTATTGTACAATATTACGAATTATACATTAATATTCTCAGACTGCAGATGATATTGAAATGTAAGCCAATACACTGAATAAAAATAAAGAAAGAAAAATGTTATTGCACAATACTAAAAATACTGTAAAGTGTTAATATTGCGCAATATTGACTCGATTTTCCGCCGACCTTCATGAGATGAAGTTGTTCAAAAGACGCGTTGTTCAGATCAATTAGAAGCAATAGAGCCGCTATCATCAACACGTCTTCCGATGAAAAGTCCGGAAGGAAAATTTTATCGGAAGTGACTGAAGTTTACCGTAGATTATCTGCGTCGTGCCGTGCCACACTGATTAACATCAGCAATGAATAATGCTGCAGTAGAAGGTGTATTTTCTGTGATGCACCACATAAAGACAAAATACAGAAATAAAATGAAACTAATTCCTTAGAAGCTACTCTTAGAGTAAAAATATTTGAGTTGAACAGGGATGTATGTTATCAAAATGTTGCGCCCTTATCGCGCATATTGGAACTGTTTATTTCGATTCGAATATATAAAAAGTCTAGCGCATCAGAACCGCTAGAAAACTAATTTTCGAAGAAGCTATCTTTGAGGGATTTAAAAATGTGTGAAAACATTATACACTTCTTTGTAGTATCATATCAACCATTTCTTACTCAAATGAACAAATTTTTTTTTTTTGACAGCATTTCCTACAACACAAATGATGAAAATGTTCAGTGCTGGCAACATTTGTCCAACACAGCAGAAATTAGTCTACCATAACATGCTCGTGCTTAATCAATAGGTCTGTTCCCGTACTACGATTAATTGCAATTAATTGCAATGAAGCGTACTAAAACGGAGTACAAAAAACGGCTTCATTGCAATTAATCGCAATTAATTGTAGTACGGGAACAGACCTAATCTATCCTTTGAATTTCATTTTCATCCGAGGATGTCATTGAAAGTTTCAGCGATTAAACAATGTCTGGGGTTACCATCCGAAAAATTTCCAAAACTCGGAACATTTAAATATCGGTTGCTTACTTTATTGTAAATGCGGTAATTATACAGCTGAACCCCCTCACCTCCGATTTCCTTGAAATTTTTATATGTTGTAGTGTTCAGTATATTGAACAAGAATATGTGTACATGTTGGGTGCGGAAATCAAAAATTAACATAGTTTTTTAACTTTGAAAAACCGAAAATTTATTTGAATTTAATGGCATGAAAATTCACGAAAATGTTGACAGTGAAAAAATTCTAGTGCAGCTGTTATTGTAAACAATCAACATACAAAACTTATGTGAACTTTTGATTTCCGCGCTCAACATGTGTACATATTCTTGTTCAGTATACTGAAGTATGCCAGTGGGTATGAATTAACACAAAAACTGTGTTTGTTTACATTTCCCCTTCCCCTTCCCCATTGTCTCAAACAATTTATGAACTTTATCAGTCGCAAAAGTGAAATCAATATGATAACATTGTTTGAAATGATTGAGCTTATTAGCAATCGTGATCGATTGCTTGATTTTTTAATTGCTCACAAAGTGATAAGGGAAGAAATCATTTGTCGAGAATGCTGTTCGGTTATTTCATTAACACGCGAAACATTATCTCTCCGCTGCACTTATAATTATTACACAGTTCCACGTAAACAAAAACGTCGAGGAGTTAGGTGTCCTTTTGAAGCGAGTGCACTAACTGGTACATGGTTCCAGAAAATCCGCATAGATATTGCAATTGCGTGTCGAATCATTGCGTACTTTTTGTACCACAGACCACCACATCAACATAAATTGATGGAAGATTTTCGGATCAACAATAATACCGCTGTTGATTGGATATCGTTCTGTCAGGAGGTTTGTATCATTATATTTCGTCTTCACAAACAAAAGAAAGGTTGACTTTAACTCAATGGTGATATATATAGGTTTGTCAATTCTGGGTGAATCGCACTTCAAAAAAAATTGGCGGTGAAGGTCACACCGTCCAGATTGATGAAGCACTTCTGGGTAGAAGAAAATATCATAAAGGCCGTGTAATTCGTGGAACGAGGGTGTTTGGAGGAATCGATCCCGTAACCAAAATGTGTTTCATCCAGCCTGTACCCAATAGATCTGCAAATGTTCTTCAAGAAGTCATAATGCGAAATATTGCTCCTGGTACGACTGTTATTTCGGATTGCTGGCGGGGCTACAGGAATCTGTCTAAAGAGACGTGGATGCACCTCACAGTCAATCATAGTTACAATTTTGTTGACCCTGAGACTGCCGCGCATACCCAAAACATCGAGCGGCTTTGGCGAGATCTTCGTGATAATATACCTCGATATGGACGAAAAAAAACTCACTGCCGACAGTACATTGGGGAATTTCTATTCAAAAGGCGGTACTCATATTCAAATAGAATTGAGGCATTTTTTAATGAATTATCATTAATGTTTCCAATTGAAATTGATGATTTTATTAATGATTAAAGTCAAATAAATTTTCGGTTTTTCAAAGTTAAAAAACTATGTTAATTTTTGATTTCCGCACCCAACATGTATACATATTCTTGTTCAGTATACTGAACACTACAACATATAAAAATTTCAAGGAAATCGGAGGTGAGGGGGTTCAGCTGTATAATTACCGTAAATGCTATGCTTATGAATAGAAAATGGAAGCATCTGTTGGTGCGATATTTACGAAATTGTCCAGTGCTGGCAATCATGTGCCAGCACCATAGTTGTTTCACGTTGTGTAAAACCCACCCTATGAATTTCGTTTCGATTGAATGGCTGCGCTGTTAGTTATAGGAGTGAATTAAGTTTTAGGGCTACCATCGTCCAAACTTTTAAAATTTTTGAAACGTAAATATTTGTTGTTAATTGTCATTGGAGGATCATTTCCATTTGGAAATTTTATGAAAACATCGCTCGATAAAGAAATGTCAATAAATTCCGTAATTCATCATAGCTGGCAACCTTTTCACGGTTTTTCAACAAAATTCCTACAGAATTCGAAACGAAACAAGATATGCTTATCACATGAATTTCGTTTTGATTTCGTTACTGCATCGGAAGTTATAGGGAAAAAATCTTTATTTTCCTGAGCAAATTTACAATATTAAGGAGACTAAAACTGCCGTAGCTGGCGTCCCTATACTAATTTTTCAATCAAATTTCTATGAAATTTATCTTAAAAAAAGGTTCACCTACTGCGTTAATTTTGTTGAAATCTGGTGGTTAAATCGGAAGCTATAGGCCAAAAACTAGTTTTTTTTCTCAGCGATTTTTCCAAATGGCACCACTCCCACAGTGCTGCCCGTATTTCAAAATCACTTCTATCAGGAGTGTGTTCAATGTGAATGCTATAGCTGCTTCAAAAGCATGGCATTGCATCACTTTAGCAAGTGTCAAACTTTGAAGTAGCTAGGTGAAGCAGCTATGGATATTGGACAGCCAGGAGCTGCTACGAAAGTCAGCAAATTCAAAAATAGTTTTTCAAAATTTTTTTTTTACATTAATATTTGTGTTTTCGTGGATTAGTTCAATACTTCCATTGTACTTTGGAAATTATATAAAATTTAGGAGTTTTCAACATACAGCTGCAAAAATCATTAAAATGTTCCTAATATATTTAAAAAGTATCACTTGTTTCCGGCTTTTGACGCCATATATGTGAAAAAGAGCACAAACTAACCGTTGAAAATTTGATGGCAAGTGAATCAGTGCACCCGGTCTTTTGCGCTTCATGCTCGCCCGCTAATAACTCAAGATGAGCTGCACTGTGTGAAAGCCAACTTAACTCGAGTTGAGTTGAAGTGTTTAAAAGCCCGTATTTAATTTATGCTGTCACTATTTTCAAATTTATTCCCCATCTCGTGTGTCACAAAAGCGCAAAAACTTCTTTTCATTTCAATTTCCAATTGAAAATGACGTTTAAACTGCATGTCAGCTGTGTACACACGGCGATTTTGCCTTAGCTACTGTCTTGCTATCCTCCAGACTGCGAGCAGCAAATAGCTGCTACCTTAGCAGCTATGCTGGAATCTTGGACAGCCCGACTGTCAAATAGCAAGCAACAGAAAGTAGCTATTTCGTGACATTGGACAGCCAGAGCTGCTAAAATAGCAGCTAATAGCTGCTATAGCATGCACATTGAACACACCCTAGATCTGATCCTAGCTAATTTCAACACGTCCTGTAAATTTCATATTGATCGCATTATCCGATCGTCAGTTCTCGTGAACAGAAGTTTTGAGTGCTGAAATTAGAGGCCATTTGATCACGGGTTGCCGTTCTTGTTAACCGCGGAATTTTGAAATATTTTATTTGACTTGGTGGACAAAACTCAAAATATAACAATAATTTGAATATTTTGATTTGAAGGAGTTTTTTTTAGGAGCCTGCTGTAGCTACAGAGTTGTCCGCACAGTCTTGAAAGTCCATGTGTGCTAGATTCTAGTCTACATCAATACGCTCTGCAAATTTCACGATGATCAATAGTTTTTCTTAGAAGTTATGACAAATCGAAATTTGAAAAAAGCTCCTTGCCTACTTTTAGGCACTCAGCGTCTACACAAGGCTCGAAATTTCGACTTCTTTATCATAAGCAAACTTAAAATATAATAAGCTTTCATTCCTAGTACTTTTTTACCAAAAATTTACACTGTTTGGAAATATAGGAGTACTGATATATATATATATATATATATATATATATATATATATATATATATATATATATATATATATATATATATATATATATATATATATATATATATTATAAATTTTCGGCGAAGCGATTTTAATACTAATATTCATCGAACATTAGTAAAAAGCTAGAGATGGGCAAAAAACGATCATAGCTCACCACACATGGTTCTTTTGTTTTTACAGTGCAACGACTGAAAAATGCGCAGCATAGTCTGCGAGCAAAAGGTTTCATTCGATTGGACTTAACGAAATGCGCTATGAAAAGCGTACTGAGAGTACGGCGCAACACTTTAAAAAGGAGCTATGAATGATGAGCAATGAGCTCTTTTGCCCATCTCTAATAAAAGCGACACTAACGACAATAATTCCAAAGAATTTGAAGACAGATTGGGTTTATTATTAACTAGTGCAGGAAAGTACCTTTTAATTGTAAGAATTTTGAAACTTATTTTGCGCTAATAATTATGTTTGAATATGAAATGTTGAATATGTTAAATAATTTTGTTCCAAAGCATTTTTTTTTTCACATGAAAAGTCGTTTTATTGCAAATCTTTGAGTTTAAAATAAGCAATAAAATCTCGGTGTACAGGAAAAAGATGAAAATATATATAAAAAGATTATGGTTTGCTGATATTATTGGTGATATGAATGTATTTTTTAAAATTTTGTTAGAAACTGTAAGGTTTAAAGCTTCAAGTACTGTTATTTATTTAAGTCGATTAATACACTAATGATAAAGGATCAAAATTGCTTGATTATTCTTCGTTTCGATCATTTTGGCGATTTGGGCCATCTCGGCTCTTATATTTGACGGCTTTACCTCTAAAATATCTGGCAACGCTGCTTACCATTCTTTTAGGTGCTGGATGAGTAATGCTGTAAGCACATAACAGCGGCATTGACGCAGCGGCGCAACAGGGGGAGGCGTGAATGCCGCAGTTGAATTTGGTCATCCAAAATGCAGCGACAATGTCGCTGTCAATGCAACCAAGGCACCAACCAAATTCATTTTTACTAATGTTCGAAGAACAATAGTATTAAACTCGTTTCGCCGAAAATTCATATTTCTATATATATATATATATATATATATATATATATATATATATATATATATATATATATATATATATATATATATATGTATATATATATATATATATATATATATATATATATATATATATATATATATATATATATATATATATCAGCAAAATGATTAAGGAAGATAATCTCTGGAGTGGCCGATCCGATTGAGCTGAAATGTTTGGAGAACGTAGATGTATATAATAGGTAGGTCCATGTTTCTCTCAAATGCAGATATCCTAAACCTTTTGGCGGCGGCGAGCGTTTTCGTGAATTTTGTGAAACTCCTATATTTCCAAGAAGTGGAAATTTTTGTTTAAGAAAAGTATTGGGAATGGAAACTAATTATGTTCTTAGCTTGTCCATAATAAAGAATTGGAAATTTTGAGCCGTGTGTGGGTGTAGGGTGCCTAAAAGTAGGCAAGGAATTTTTTTCAAATTTAGATTTGTCATTACTTGTAAAAAAAACAATGGATTTCGTTGAATTTCGTTCCCATCGCAGGATTTCATCGAAAATTTAGCGGTTAAACGTTGATTGAGGCTGCCATCCGAAAAATGCTCAAAACTCGGAAAATTTAAAAATTGTGTTACGGTTCACAGATTTTTTCTTTAAAAAAAAAACAAAAAACTCTAGCGCACCTGAACCGCTAGAAACACTAATGTTTGAAGAACAGTAGAAGAATCGTGCAGATTTTGAGTGCATATTCTACCACGCTAGCTGCTTATTACAGCCAAACTAATTCTAACGCCAGGTTTTACTTTGGTCTTATAATTATATATGTTGGAAAGGTTTCAGATATTACCACTGGCATGAATTTCAAAGTTTATGAGAGCAACACTTGTTAATTATATTCGCTCTCAGTTGCTTATTTCACAAAAATTTTCAAAGCAGCATCTCATAAAACATCAATGAAGAAAATGCTCAGTGCCTGCAGCACTGTAACTGAAGTTGGTGTTTGGGGCTGCGATCCGAAAAATTTGCAGAACTTTGGGAATTGAAACATCGGTTATTTATTTTCATTGTAAATGTTTCCGGTATGAATACTAACTGTAAGCATTTATTGATACAAAAGTAGCACAACCGACTCGTGCTGGCAACCTTTTGCCAGTATCAAATCCAAAAATATATATTACATCTGCTCCCCCTGGTATATTACATTCGAAGTTTTAGGAGTATAAAGAATTTTAGGGTTACCTGCAGCAAGTTTTTTCAAATAATCAAAAACTTAATATTTGCTGTTTATTGTCACTACAATATCATTACCATTTGATAAAACCGCTTAGTAAAGATATTGCAATTAAACACAAAACCAACAATAGCTGGCAACCCTTTTGTGGCTTTTCAACAATATTTGGCCTGAATAATGTCTATAATAGGTTCCATTAATAGTATGAAATTCGTATTGATTTCATGACTGCACTGGAAGTTATAGGGCAAATGTTTTATTTTCCTGAGTGAATTTTCAAAACCAAAGACACAAAAATTACCATAGCTGGCAGCACCAACCGAAATTTTCAACCAAATTTATATCAAACAGAGTTTAGAGTAAGGTTCAGCTATTGTGTCAATTTTATGAAAATCTGATCACTTATTCACATTTCATACGGCAAAAACAGTTTTTTTTCTATGTAATTTTTCAAGATGGCACCACTGGCACAGAGTTGCCCACAATTCAAAATCGCTTCTATCAGACCTGGTTCTACTTAAATTCAATGCATTCTGTAAATTTCAGCTGTACCTGATCATTGGTTCGTGAGTTCCCGTGAACAGCAGTTTTTGATGCTAAAAATATAGGTTAACTGGGAGAGGGTTACCGTTCTTGTCCGACATGAAATTTCTAATGTTTTACTTTGAAAGTGTAGATTAAGCATAAGATTTGTATACAGATTGGTTTTATTGTAAGAAACGGACATTTTTGAGGATATTCGATGGTTTGAATATTTTCACTTCCAAATTTTCGTTTTTTCAAATTTAAAACACCAAAATTATCATAGCTGGCAGCTCCAACCGAATTTCGCAACAATATTTCTACCAAACATGGTTTGAAGTCAGGTCCAGCTACTGTGTGAATTTTGTTAAAATCGAACGATTCAATCAGAATTTATAGGGCTGAAAGCAATTATCTTTTTTAGTGATTTTTCTAGATGGCACCACTGGCACAGAATCGCCCACATATCAAAATCACTTCTATCAGACCTGCTCCTATTTAAGACCAATACATTCTGTAAATTTCAATTAATTCTGCTCATTGGATCGTGAGTTTCCGTGAACAGAAGTTTTTGATGCTAAAAATATAGGTAAATTGGGCAAGGGTTACCAGGCGTGCCCGTAATACCATATCTTTTTTTTTTTTTGGTTATGTAAACAAAGCACAAGATTTACATATGAATGGCTTTTTTTGAAGAAACGCCAATTTTTCAAGAGAGACGATGATTTGGAGGTTTTCACTTTCAGTGCCTGCCCTAGCTACAGAGTTGCCAGCACGCTCATTAAAAGCTACGAAAATCTACAACTTAATAATACCAACATGTTCCGAAAATTTCGTAATGATTGAATAGCTCTGTCAAAAGTTATCGCAATTTAAAAATTTAAAAATTTTCCTGTTCTCTTTTTAGGCACCCAGCGCACACATAGTGTTAAAAAATTCCAAAGCATTATCCGATTCACACAAATTTATTTCGTTAACTTTATTTATGCGAAAATGATTTTTGTACGAAATAATAGGTATATTAAAAATATCACTAAAATGGCCGCCGGCGCCAAAGGGTTAACAATAATTGACATTTAGTGACACGTGGACCTATTCTGCATATACACCAATGTATCCTGAAAGTTTCAGCTCAATCGGATGGCACGTTCTCGAGATTATCTCACTGAAATTTTTTGATGATATATATATATATATATATATATATATATATATATATATATATATATATATATATATATATATATATATATATATATATATATATATATATATATATATATATATATATATATGGAAATATGAATTTTTGGCCGAATCGATTTGAATACTAATGTTCTTCGAACATTAGTAAAAATCCTCCACCGTCCTCCAAGAGGGAGTATGATGGAGATGGCTCGCGAATCACGGCTTTTAGAATTTTACATGAAGCTAAATAAACTAAATCATTGTGATTCAAGGAAAACTTAAACTATAATTTTCTATTTAATTGGTCATGAGTAGCGTAGAGATAAGGCAATTTAGTTTTAAGATGGACCGCTACAAGATCGCGAAGGAAGTACAGGCGTCAGTCACAACGGAGAAATAAACCACAACAATCACCCAAGATGTTACCAATAGTGGAACGCGATAGCCTTCAAAGATCCGAAACAAGGCTCATCCGACAGATTTTCGTTATGGATGTGCCAGATGAAGGCCAGGGCCGGTATCGCAGATGAACGCACGGCAAAGTGACGCGTATGTCGGGCATCGGGGATCAACATCCCTGACCTACGACAACATTTGACCCACTTTCATTTGGTTGGCGACCGCCGCGACGGATATGGTTGGGTTCGTGACGGACGTATAGTCTGGCCGACGATAAGTCGTGAAAATACACTTACGGCGTAACTCTCGGGGCTCCCAGAACGCGCTCCAGAATCACAGGAGCAGACGACCCACAATGCATTTAGTCCACTCAACGTACACACACTCGACATTAGCACTGACAACATAACTACTGATCCGACACCGCGACTTTTCGTTCCCTGCGATCGTTCTACTCACCAACATTGTTGAAGGGATTTGAGCCCGACTTACGCCATCCAATACGCCGCGCCCTGCTCTCGACACCAAGCTTCGTACTTAACCGTCACATGAATTTAATTTAGCTCACGTCGAGACTTTCTGATTGAGTTGACATAGAGGAAACGTCAACAAATTGTCATCGGACAGATGTGACAGCGTTGAGTTGAGTTGTCCCAAATGTGGGCCGTGTGTTGAATAGCCAACTCAACACTCTGGCGCGTGTAACTGCCAGGGTGAAAACGCCCAACGGAATTTTAAAATCCCGCTGCCGCCAAAATTTTTTCATGCGGGCGAGATGATGGGAACAGAGTCTCTTTTTTTTGGCGACCAGGGTGAGTGATCGGACGTGCATTAGGAAGCTGTAACATGTATCCATTTTTCTTTCCTACTTATATTTTGGGCTTGTATCTGGGACGAGTGCGATATAAGGAGAATAAACGAAAAGGCGAATAGTAGTTTTTTTGTGGTGTCGGGAGTTTTTGGAGAAAACATCTTTAAAAGGCAACGTAACGTAGACAAGGATTATTGGAGTAGACAAGGATTATTGGAGTGAGCGAAATCATATCCAGCTCAAACGAACTCGATTGCGAATCATCTGGAGTCACGAACGATCAAATTTATTGCATCGCGATTGTCGAGGAGACCCGATTGAGGACGAGTTGCTGTGGTATCCCAGGTAGTGTGCACACTTAGATTAAGTAGAAAATAAGTTGTTTAGAGCGCTACTTTTATTTTGGAAGAATGTACAGTTGATTAACGAAGAAGCGAGTAATTGTGTTTTCAATAATAGTGTATTAATGGAAATGAGAGTTTTGATTAGATTCCGGAGTAAAACGGTTCATAAAATCCGATAGTAGAGAAAGTATCTTAGACACGATTGTTGGAAACCATGGAGTTTTTCTCTTAAAGAAAACGGTCGCGAAGTGTGAAGGACTCAACGTCGCCAACTTCTCGCTTCAGGGCGACGTCTATAAGGTGATTTCGGGGTTCCAGGCGAGTGGCGCCCGAACCACCCCATCTCCGGTGAGTGAGCCCCCCGAAATTGCCCCTTTGGGTTCTGGCAGGAAACCAGAGGCTTCTTGTGAGGTTTTCCGATAGTAAACGGTGACAATTGATTCCTTATTTTTATTGCAAATGCTTTGCATATGAGAACGTAATTTGAAGCATCTATTGGTGCAATATTAACGGAAATGGCACATTGCTGGTTAGCCTGTGTCAGCAGCAAAGCAAAATACATACCAAATCTGCTTCACGTTAAGTTAAACCAAACCAGTAAATTTCTTTTCGATTGAATCACTGCGGTGGAAGTTATACGGGTGAAAAGAATTTTAGGGTTACCACCCTCAAAACTTTTCAAATTTTGAAAACGTTAATATTTGTTGTTCATTTTCATTGCAGGATCATTCTCAATTGGAAATCAAATGACATAATCGCTCAGTAAAGAAATTCCACAAAATTACAAAAATGGTCATAGCTGGCAGCCCTTTCATGATTTATGTACGAAATTCCTACGACATTTACTTCACATTAAGGTCCATTTACTGCATGAACTTCGTTTTGATTTCTACACTGGACCGGAAGTTATAGGGAAAAAAGCTTTATTTTGCTGAGCAAATTTGCAAGATTTATGAGACAAAAATCACCACAGCTGCCAGATCTATACTAATTTTTCAACCAAATTTTCAGCAAATATTACATAGAGTAACATCCAAGTACTGTGTGAATTTTGTTAAAGTCTGATGGCTGAATCGGAAGTTATAGCCCAAAAAGTTGTTTTTTTTGTCAGTAGTTTTTCAAGATGATACCACTGCCACAGGGTCGCCTGCATTTCAAAATCACTTCTATCAGACCTGGTCCTAGCTAATACCAACACGTCCTGTAAATTTCAATATGATCGGATAATCCGGTCGTCAGTTCTCGTGAACAGAACTTTCGAGTGCTGAAAATAGAGGTAAATTGGAGGTGGGTTGCCGTTCTTATGCAAATCGGAATTTCGAAAATTTTATCTTGAGATGAAGGACAAAAGATAAAATTAATCAAAGATTTGAAATTTTTGTCAAAAATCAAAAATTTTTCAGGAAGGTCAATGATTTGAAGGATTTTTTTCAGCAGCCTGGCACAGCTATAGGGTTACCCGCCTTATGTTGAAAATCTACATGTGCCAAATCTTAGTCAACATTAATACGCTCTGTAGTTTTCACGATGATCCATTGTTTTTTTTACAAGTAAAGACAAATCTAAATTTGGAAAAATTTTTTTGCCTACTTTTATGGACCCTGCACCCACTTACGGCTCAAAATTTCCAATTCTTTATCATAGACAAGCTTAGAACATAATTAGTTTCCATTCCCAATACTTTTCTTTAACAAAAATTTACACTGCTTGGAAATATAGGAGTTCCTCAAAATTCACTAAAACGCTCGCCGCCGCCAAAAGGTTTAGGATATCTGAATTTGAGAAAAACATGGACCTACCTACTATATACATCTACGTTCTCCAAACATTTCAGCTCAATCGGATCGGCCACTCCAGAGATTATCTCCCTTAATCATTTTGCTGATATATATATATATATATATATATATATATATATATATATATATATATATATATATATATATATATATATATATATATATATATATATCGGCAAAATTATTAATTATTAAGCGAAATGATCATTTTGCTGGTATATATATATATATATATATATATATATATATATATATATATATGTATATATACATATATATATAATCCTGCGATGGGAACGAAATGCAAAGGATAAGTTGATTTAAGTATGAGCTTGTTATGGTAAACTTATTGCTGCTTCGTTCGGAAAGTATTACCAGCACTGAACATTTTCATCATTTGTGTTATAGTTGACTTTTGTTGCTTTTGATAAGGAATGGTTGATATGATTCTACAAAACAGTGTATTACGTCTTTCCACACTTTTTTGTCACTCAAAGACAATTTCTTCGAAAATTAGTTTTCTAGCGGTTCAGGTGCGCTAGAGTTTTTTTCTTTTGTATTGCTAAATCCTGTTGTACGAGGATTAGGTTGGCTTATCACAATATATATCAGCCATCGCTTTTCTTGTCCACCAGACGATTCAACCTAATTCAAGTAGACTTAATTGAACCTAGTGGTGATGCCACCATACGGTTGGTATTACCGCTAGCAATGCGGCAAAATTAAAAATTTGACAAATTCTGCCGCTGCGGCGAATTCGGCCGCAGGCATTGTGGACATTACCATACAAAACAGTGCATTCTAATTTTGTGACTGCGGTTCGCCGCAGCCCACTGCTTGATATCGCTGTATTGTGATTAACCTATAATAGGTGATCTATTTCTACGAAAATCAAACCAAACCTGAAGATCTCGAGTAAGCGTGCAGTAGTTTGAGTTTTTTTTTACGTGTCAATGACTCCAGCAGGCTATTCAAATATGAGTAAATAATTCTATGGAGTGAAAAAAATCAAGCAATATTTGCCAAAGTGTATTAGATGTTGTTTATTCTCGTTGCTGCAAAGTTTCGATTTGATACTAGCTGTGCAAAAATGCGTTGAAATAATAAAAGGCGTGTTTTTTTGCTCCTCTATCCAGTAGAGAATAGGATATACGCATTGGAAACAACAACACTCCTGCACCAGTGAATTCACTAGTACAGAAATTGTATTCGTCATAGGTAGTTCACGTGCTGAAGTATAGAATGTGCTGATAGAAAAAAGAAAAGCTCATACACAGTTGTCTTTTTTTTCTGTGAGATGGCTTTGGTTTTTTGAAGGTTAAGTTGAATGTTTTGGCAGTTAGTAAATTAAAAAAGCTCGCATAATATGTAGAAAGTTAAAAGAGATAATTTTCTGTTAGTCCTTTTGCTATTTTCTATCGATTGTGGTAGTGTATATTCGTTATTTTCTCCCTTTATTTTGAGCTGTTGAGTGGTACCACAGCAAATACAGCAACCTATGTCAGTCTTAGCGAAAGCATCAGCTGTTTTGTGATGGATCGTTTTTTTGCGTCATTGTTCTATTCTGTTCTGTGTCGGAGCAAAAAAACATGCCTAAAGTCCCCAAGTGCAGCGGTGCAACTTTGACCTCCTTGTTTTAGAAAATCGTTTGGGATGACAGCACTTTTATAGCGACCCCAGACGCCATTGGTCATGTAAGGCTTTTCCATAGAGGTATAAGACATTAGGTCTGTTCCCGTACTTTCAGTAACTGAATTTTACTGAATTTTCCTGAATCATGTGGTGGGGAATTTCATGAAAAGTACGGAAACGCTCTCATTGTATTTCCTCAAAATTGACAACCAAAAGTTTCGGTGTTTGGGAGAACAAGAGTGAATATAAAGTCACCCTAAGCGGTAATAAACTATCGCCACAAAAATATTCGATCTTCATAGCAACATTACGCAAAAAATATGTTGCTTGCCGCACACATTTGAAAATATTTACTCCGTTTGACACCTTTCAGTATTTTTCAGTAGCTCAGACCCTACTGAAATTTACTGTAAAGCATAGTACTGAGTTCGATTTCACGTGAAATTTTCATACAAAATTTCACGTGAAATCGGCGAAAATTTAGCTTGAAAATAAGCAAGAGTGGTACTCTGTTCTTAGCATGAAAAGTTGCTTTGAAGTTGCTTTCGCGTTGAAAACGTAGATGTCATTGTAACATGTCTCCAATCATTTCACGCCAATTTAGTTTGTGCAGTTCATTCTTTCGAGCTAAAAAGTGATATTTGGTGTTTCATTTGGAAAATGGAGCAGTGCAAATGTCATTCCAATAAGAAAATCGATCGAAAAGTGAAATTCTTGACATTTTGTCGGTCAGAAATGAGCAGTATCTCTGGTTTTCTCCATTGCCAAAATTTTCGCTCGAAAGAATGACCAGATAATGGAGACATGTCAAAATTTAGCTTCACGATTAACTCAGTACCAGCCTTAAGAGAGGAAATTTTCAGTTTTCAGTAAAACGGAGTACGGGAACAGCTTCATTGCAATTAATCGTAGTACGGGAACAGACTTATTATGAGTGGTGGTAAAGAAGAAAACTGTCTCGAGGTCAGCCATATCCACAAATTATTCCAATACAATGAAATATCTTTTGGGGGTAGATCAGTTACTCGTTTTGGGGGCATTAATTTGGCACACATATTTGAAAATAAAGGAAAATATTAAATTTCAAAGATAAATATTCGTATTTTTATAATTTGAAGATAATCTTCACTCCACATCGTGGTCGGTCATTGTTCTTCGGTATTAATATTTGTCAATAAATTAAGTTATATGGTTTCTTTCTCTTTAAATTAAAATATTTGCTTCTATAAAGTAGAACGAAACGAATTTTATTGTTGGATTGGTGAAGAACTATATTATTACCTTGCAACATTTTCATTAATTGTATTAACGCTATTTAACCACTGTACCCAGATTAATAAGAGAATTATTTTCATTTCATTACGTTTGCTTACAATAATAAATCTGTATGCAAATGAGATGCTAAATTTCCTACTACCTCCCTCTTCCTTTTTAACCGGGCTTGGGACCAGCTTCGGTGGAGTTAAGGCATTACGGAGATTTTTTTGGACTCTTTTTATTGACATGAATTCATTCTTCTAAAATTAGCCTGAATCTATGATAGTCGAAACCATGCCATTTTAATAAGTTTCTTATTTTAACCTATGTTATTATAATTAACAGCACAAATTTTCCCAGAAATTAAAATTTCTTCTCTATGAAATATTCGCTACTATTAATCGTAGATTTTTTTCCTGCACGAATTTTACTTAGCTCGTGCGAATTTTTTTTGAATTTCTCAAACTAAAACCAGTTGTCCCAATACATAGACTTCTAAGCCTACTTCATTGACATTTCCGCCATTTTGGAATTCAAGAGAAACTGTCAAATACCCAGGTGTCAGATTCGTGGCCAGAAGACAAGCACTTGAGTCCGCATCGCAAAACTACACTAAAATTACTGGTATTCGGCCACGCCAAGTATCCGAATCTACTTAATTTCGATTACAGACTTTACCATTAGGTAAATGGTAAGTAATTGCCTGCAGAAAGATTACCCAGGCATGCAGGAGCGCGTATTTTATGAACAACACTTCACTTCACATTTCGTTGCCGGTGTTTAGGTGGTAATTGAAGGTGTCACTGGCTTTTTTAACCTTATCTTATGCTTCTTATGATTTTCTACACTTCTCCACACTCGAGTTGCTATATTTGTTTTGAAAACGCAACTTGTTCTAGTTAATTTAATATCAAAACCAAATAGCATAATTAAAAATTGTTTGGTTTGTTTTTGTGTTTGATTCGAGATTGACTCCTGGGTACTTTACAGCAGCCCTGAAAGCTTGGCAGGTGAAGGCGAGCGGGAGAAGAATTTTACAAAAAAACACGTAAATGCTCGAATGCTCGAGACACACACCTACAGGCGTTTACACGGATACCGCCGCTCTAAAGTCTTACACCTCTATTGGCTTTTCTGTAGACTCATATGACATGTGGATGTTCTACATATCAAACCTATGGATGTCAAAAGATATATATTTCGAATATCTTTTTTTTTCATTTTGTTATCAACCCATTTTCTCTATGACACCACATGTTTCAGTGCGAAATTCGTGGAAACCTAGTAATTCTTATGTTCCAGCATGCGCCTCAATGATAGGCGCTCCAACCGGTGCTGAAGCCACCTAAAACGAAATTATTTAATATCATCGTATAATTATGTTTACTCACCTAACCATTTGTTGACAGAGGACTGACTGTCAGTATGACATCAGCCGTTCCAGCGAAACCAGTGAAATTCCAGTCAGCTGATATGTTGAAAGTTAATGATGTATTCCATTTTGAAAAATTGACCAAGTTAATAGTGGTTCAATAAACTATTAAAATGTACCGAAATTTTTTTCAATATGAAATTGAAATTTTGCGGGTTCTTTGTATAGTACAGTTGAAGTTCGCATTCGTTTTAAAACCATATCTTTGTTCATTTCGCTCTACGCTTAGTTAGTTAATTCACTTTGTTCGCATCAGTATATCAGCTAGTTAGTCCAGTTAAATATTGCATTCGTTCGGAAATATTTCGCCTTCGTTTGAAATTTTTCGCTTGTTCGCCAAATTATCTAGTTCACTTTTTCGCATTGTTTTTTCAATCTGTTAATATAAGTTTCATGAGCTATTTTAAGTTTATTTGAACTATATATGTGAATTATTAGTTGCAAATAAAAGTTTAATACTTTGCATTTTCGCGTTTTATTGTATTTATAAAAAGAAAGATTGTGTCAGAACATTTATGGTCCTTCGAACCGGATCAATTAGAAATTTAGTAGTGACTTTATAGTGATTTAACAGGACAAATTAAGGTAGTGCCAGTGAAAAAATAATAAATAAATAATATATTCCGCGCCGCGATACGGTTAATCGGGAAAAATATCTTACAATTTGAAGGCAGTAAATCGGGGTAAGTCCGTTTCCTTTTTTATCCTATATTTTTGTTCCTTATATAAGTCATCATATCCTATATATCCTATGTTATTCATTCGTTTATCATATCAATAATCACTTGAATCAAATTAAGAGAGCAATAGCATCACAATAATCAAATTGAATTAAGAGTCGCTTGAGCTAAGCTCATTGCTTGAAATTTGAATTGCAGATTAAACGCCAATCAGAAACTGCTTATTTGGTTAAGAGCGTTTGTTTTAAAAAAAGGCAAAGATACAGTGCGAAGGTCGGTCAATTAAGGGCGGTAAATCAGTGAAACTTATTAAGTGCAAATAAAAACTTGCGTTCAGAATTTAAAAAAGTCTAGCACATCAGAACCGCTAGAAAACTAATTTTCAAACAAATTATCTTTGAAGGATTTAAAAATGTGTGAAGACGTTACACACATCTTTGTAGTATCATATCAACCATTTCTTACTCAAAGGAACAAATATCATTTTCTGACAGCATTTCCTACAACACAATTGATGAAAATGTTCAGTGCTGGCAACATTTGTCCAACACAGCAGAAATTAGAAAGAATTGTTCACAAAGGTTTTCCAAATCGATCAGTTTTAAATAGTCTTATGACCAGCGATCGTTCAGACCATCATAGTTCCACTTGCATACAGTCGAGCATAATGATCTGGTATCGCAGCTAGAAGCTTTCCATTTGAAAAAATCTGGCAATCCAAATACTCGTCCCAGATTGGACCAGCAAGACAAGTTCAGATGATTTTTCAACCACAACAGTTTCGGTATTTCTATTTCCAAAGAAACTTGCCCAATGACAAGTTGGAAAAATTCATGCTTTGCCGCATTTATGTGATTAACTTTATGTCCCGCTCGATGATCCATCCACAATATAATATTTTGATTTTTGTTGCCGGTTGTGCTTACGCAGAGTAAAAGATTGTCCTTATCGAAGATGACCAATGAACAGGTGGCATCGGATGAAATTCCACCTACGTCTTGCAGATTGATATTACGAACTACCATAACATGCTCGTGGTTAATCAATCTATCTTGTGAATTTCGTTTTCATCCGAGGATATCATCGAAAGTTTCAGCGATTAAACTATGTCTGGGGTTGCTATCCGAAAAATTTCCAAAACTCGGAAAATTTAAATATTGGTTCCTTACTTTATTGTAAATGCTTTGCTTAAGAATACAAAATGGAAGCATCTGTTGGTGCAATATTAACGAAATTGTCTGGTGCTGGCAATCCTGTGCTAGCACCATAGTTGCTTCACGTGGTGTTCAATGCACCCTATGAATTTCGTTTCGATTGAATGGCTGCGCTGTAAATTATAGGAGTGAATATAATTTTAGGGCTACCACCGTCCAAACTGATTGAATTTTTGATACGTAAATATTTGTTGTTGATTATCATTGCAGGATTATTCCCACTTGGAAATTTTATGACAACATCGCTCGATAAAAAATTGTCAATAAATTACGAAATTCATCATAGCTGGCAACCTTGTCACGGGTTTTCAACGAAATTTCTACAGAATTAGAAATGCAACAAGATTCACTTATCACATGAATTTCGTTTTGATTTCGTTACTGCATCGAAAGTTATAGGGAAAAAACCTATATTTTCCTGAGCAAATTTACAATATTTAGGAGACAAAAATTGCCATAGCTGGCGACCCTATACTAATTTTTCAATCAAATTTCTATGGAATCTATCTTAGAGTAAGGTCCACCTACTGCGTAAATTTTGTTGAAATCTGGTGGCTAAATCGGAAGCTATAGGACAAAAACCCGTTTTTTTTCTCTGCGATTTTTCCAAATTTTCTGTATTTAAAAATCGCTTCTATCAGACCTGGTCCTGGCGCAGTATATAAGCAGACTATGAAACTGATCGAGTATGTAAGCTCAATAAATCAATATATGGTCTTAAGCAGGCAAGTCGGCTGTGGAATCAAAAGTTACATAAGGCGCTTGTTAACGCTAAGTTTAAACAATCTTCTGTTGATCCTTGTGTCTATTTTCGAGTTAAAGATAAAATGATGATTTTTGTCGCTGTGTACGTGGATGATTTGATGATATTTAGTAGCAGCGAAAGGGAAACTTCCGAGCTACAGTCAACTTTGATGAGGGAATTCAAAATGAAGAACCTTGGAGCGGCAGCAAATTGCATAGGCTTTCGAATCACGCGAGACCCTGGCAGACATGAAATATACTTGGATCAAGAGCGCTACATTCGTGAAATCTTGGATAAGTTTGGAATGCAGAACTGCAATCCGGTTTCGACACCAGTTGATCCCAACCAAAAGCTGACTAGGAAAATGTCACCAAAAAACCGAGAAGAAGTAGAGATAATGTCGAAGGTACCGTTCCAAGAAGCCGTAGGGAGTCTTCTATATCTAGCGCATGGTACTCGTCCTGACATCGCGTTCGCAGTTAACAATGTTAGCCGTTTTAATAAAAATCCAGGTAACTCGCATTGAAGTGCGGTGAAACGTATTTTCCGTTATTTGAAAGGGACTGCTAGCTTAAAATTAAAGTTCGGTAACGAAATAAATACTCGCTTATTTGGCTATGCGGATGCAGACTGGGCTAGCGAAGTTGATGATAGGCGTTCCTGTACAGGATATGTGTTCCTTCGTAACGGATGTATTTCATGGAACAGTCGACGACAACAAACAGTTGCGCTGTCTTCGACCGAGGCGGAGTATATGAGCTTATCGGCAGCAACTCAGGAAGCCATGTGGCTGCAACAATTTGAAAACGAATTTTGAAACCGAATTTTGAAACCAATTTGAAAACGAATGTCTGCGCAAATATGTACATATTTAAGTACATATTTGATTTCTATTTCTAACACCCCCACTGAATCAAATAAGCATTTATAAGTTAATTTAAATTTTAAGCAATCAAATTCATTTTAAGTTCAAATTTAAAATTACAAACTTCAAGCATAAATTTCGAATTTCAATCTTAAACACAAATTCAAATGTAAATGTTATTCATTAAATAATCCCATTTTAGACATACAAAACATGTGTTTATCTTTAGGTAAACCTTTAGTTAATATGTCCGCGACCATAAATTCAGTGCTTTCGGGTTCTATACGTATATTTCTTTCCAAGCACTTCTGCCGAACGAAATGATGACGAACGTCGATGTGCTTGCTTGGAGGATGGTACGCGTCAGTTTGCGTGAGACAAATGGCACTCCGATTGTCGCAATAAATCTTCGTAGGTTGTTCAGATGACCAAAATTCGTTTTCAAATTGTTGCAGCCACATGGCTTCCTGAGTTGCTGCCGATAAGCTCATATACTCCGCCTCGGTCGAAGACAGCGCAACTGTTTGTTGTCGTCGACTGTTCCATGAAATACATCCGTTACGAAGGAACACATATCCTGTACAGGAACGCCTATCATCAACTTCGCTAGCCCAGTCTGCATCCGCATAGCCAAATAAGCGAGTATTTATATCGTTACCGAACTTTAATTTTAAGCTAGCAGTCCCTTTCAAATAACGGAAAATACGTTTCACCACACTCCAATGCGAGTTACCTGGATTTTTATTAAAACGGCTAACATTGTTAACTGCGAACGCGATGTCAGGACGAGTACCATGCGCTAGATATAGAAGACTCCCTACGGCTTCTTGGAACGGTACCTTCCACATTATCTCTACTTCTTCTCGGTTTTTTGGTGACATTTTCCTAGTCAGCTTTTGGTTGGGATCAACTGGTGTCGAAACCGGATTGCAGTTCTGCATTCCAAACTTATCCAAGATTTCACGAATGTAGCGCTCTTGATCCAAGTATATTTCATGTCTGCCAGGGTCTCGCGTGATTCGAAAGCCTATGCAATTTGCTGCCACTCCAAGGTTCTTCATTTTGAATTCCCTCATCAAAGTTGACTGTAGCTCGGAAGTTTCCCTTTCGCTGCTACTAAATATCATCAAATCATCCACGTACACAGCGACAAAAATCATCATTTTATCTTTAACTCGAAAATAGACACAAGGATCAACAGAAGATTGTTTAAACTTAGCGTTAACAAGCGCCTTATGTAACTTTTGGTTCCACAGCCGACTTGCCTGCTTAAGACCATATATTGACTTATTGAGCTTACATACTCGATCAGTTCCATCGTGAAACAATACGGGCTGTTCCATGTATATGTCTGCGTCGATATCGCCTTGAAGGAAAGCAGTTACCGCATCCATGTGCAATATATCCAAATCGTATTGAGCTGCAATGGAAATAAGATAACGTATGGAAGTATGCCTTACCACCGGTGAAAATATTTCTTGGTAATCAATTCCAGCCTTCTGGGAACAGCCTTTAGCGACCAGTCTCGCTTTGAATTGAACCACGTTACCATCCCCATCAACTTTCGATTTGAATACCCATTTGCAGTTTATTGCGCGTTTGTCCTTCGGTCGTTCACACATATGCCAGGTCATGTTGTCCTTCAAGGATTCCATTTCTTCTTGCATGGCCAACAGCCAATTCGATGCTTCAGGACTGTCCATTGCCTCCTTAACGCTGCGTGGATCACTATGTCTTGCTTCAATGCACATATGCGTGACCACTCCATCAAATTGTCTTGGTTTCGGATTACGATTAGATCTGCGTATTGTATCAACTGACTGCTGATCAATGCTTTCGTCCGGTGCATAATCTGGATCGATACAGTTACTTTCTATTTCATCATCTGCAGTTGTAGAATCTTCTTTTGCTGCTGTTTCATTGTTTGCTGCTATTGGGTCATCCAATTCATTCACTTCTGACTTTTTAATAATCGCAGAATCAAGTGAAAATTTGTTGTTCGCAGTTAAATCAAATTGTACATCTGAACTATCTTTATCAACCTTTTCTAGAAAAATAACGTCTCGGCTGTAGCTCGGTTTCATAGTTGCTGGGTCAATTAGTCGATATCCTTTCACATTGTCCCCGTAGCCAACGAAAATCATCTTCTTTGATTTTTTTTGCCATTTTGTTCGCTTTGCCTGCGGAATATGCACCATAGCATCGAAACCAAAAATTCGAAAATTTCCCACGTTTGGTTTTACACCAGTCCACATTTCATGTGGAGTTCTATCAACCAATGTTGAGGTGACAGAACGATTAATGATATAAACAGCCGTGTTCACTGCTTCTGCCCAAAATTTGATATCCAAATTCGCATCGAAAAGCATGCATTTAGCTTTCTCGACAACAGTCCAATTCATACGCTCTGCTAATCCATTTTGCTCAGGGGAGTATGGATTGGACTTTTAATGAATAATCCCACATTGAATTAAGAAACTGTTAAAATTCCTGTTCACAAATTCAGTTCCGTTGTCGGTGCGGAGTATCTTTATTTTCCTCTCCGTCTGATTTTCAACTAAAGTCTTGAATTCTTTGAATCGGTCAAGAGCCTCGTCTTTAGTCTTCAGAAATTATACAAAAACCATTCTGCTGTAGTCGTCAATGAAGAGAAGAAAGTACTTTGCTCCGCCGATCGATACATTTGCTATAGGGCCACAAATATCGGCGTGAACTATTTCAAGAAGGAATCTAGCTCTACTGCCATGTGATTTGAAAGACTTTCGACATTGCTGTCCTTCACAACAAACAACACAATTTCTGTTTTCTATTTTTCCTTGAATGTTCAATCCGTTTACAATCCCTTTCTTCATTCTATTTAAGTCAGCTTCATTAATGTGACCAAATCTTCGATGCCATGTTTGGGCAGAAACACTTGAATTTGCTAGCATGCAGTTTTGCTTTTGAATATTCAACCGATATATATTATCTACCAAATCAGCAGTTGCAATTAATTCCGAATCACGATTGAAAATTTTGCAGCACTGTTTATCAAAAATCACTTTATTCCCGTTCTTAATCAGTTGACTCACAGAGAGCAGGTTTGTAGTCAAGTCTGGTACACATAATACATCTTTCACAATTACATTGTGTATTTTTCCATTCGCATTGGTTTCTAGTTCAATATCACCACGGCAATGTATTGGTAAGCTCATATTGTTGGCCACCTTTACTTCACTTGTATTTGCTGGTTTTCTAATTATAAACTGATCTGCATTAACCGTTAAATGCACAGAGGCACCGGAATCTATGTACCAGTAATTTTTACCGTAATCACCCGTCAAAAATACGGCACTGAAAGCATGCACATGTTTTTTGGATTTCTCATGCTTATCATCCGATTGTTTTCTTTTGTTTGGGCAACGAGCCTTTATATGCCCATGCTCACCACACTCGAAACACTTTATCAAATTTTTCTTTCTCCTGAAAGATTTCTTTGCAAAGAACGCACCTTCATGGTTATCACCAATTTCACCGTCAAGTAGTTTTGACTTGATTTCTTCTGTTGTAGTCTTAATTCCAGAGTGTTCAATCGCCATTATCATTGGCGTAAATCTGGTAGTCGGCAAACCAGCTAATAATAAAGAACCGACCCATTCGTCGTCGATTTTGAAACCCGTCGACGACAGTTTTTGGGCTGTGTCGACAACATGTGTCACGTACAGTTCAATCGACTCGAAATCATCTAACCGTGCAGAAATTAAAGTCCGCAATAATCCAATCCGCCTTGTAAAACCCGAATCTGCGAACAATTTTTCTAACGTCTGCCAGATTTCTTTTGCATCAATCGCATTTGCAATATGCACATACAAGGACGGATCTATCGCCAGCACTAATTTTGATTTCGCCTGATTTTTTTTTTTTGCACTGTCAGTCTCATTACCGGTTAGAGAATTTTGCAAGCCGTCTAACAAAAGATAGTGCTTCATCGCAAAAGCCCACTCACGATAATTACATCGCCCTTTCAGTTTCGGCACACTCGCAATTAAATTTGCCATACTGCAAAACTAACCTCGATTATCTCGATTTCGAAAAGCCACGAAAAATAATAATCACACCAACGCGACAGGCGAATTGACTGATAACAAAAACCAAACTGATAAGCGGACCTGGGCCCATAACCTGTTGCGAATGAATTAAAAACACAGATCTTTACTGGTTTACGGCTCGT
Source organism: Nemotelus pantherinus (assembly GCA_963978885.1). Lineage (NCBI taxonomy): Eukaryota > Metazoa > Arthropoda > Insecta > Diptera > Stratiomyidae > Nemotelus > Nemotelus pantherinus. The sequence goes on from OZ022263.1 coordinate 124,688,128, forward strand.
CAACGACTGACTTTATTGATTCAAGTACATATTTGATTTCTATTTCTAACATAGTTAATACCAACATGTCCTGTAAATTTCATGTTGATCGCATTATCCGATTGTCAGTTCTCGTGAACAGAAGTTTTGGGTGTTGACAATAGAGGTTCTTTGATCACGGGTTGCCGTTCTTGTTTACCGCGGAATTTTTGAAATTTTTATTTGACTTGGCGGACAAAAGTCAAAATGTATCAATAATTTGAATTTATTTTCAAAAATCAAAAATTTTTCAGGAGACTCGATGATTTGAAGGATTTGTTTTCAGGAGCCTGCTGTAGCTTCAGAGTTTCCAGCGCAGTCTTGAAAGTCCATGTTTGCTAAATTCTAGTTTACATCAATACGCTCTGCAAATTTCACGATGATCCATTGTTTATCTTAGAAATTATGACAAATCGAAATTTGATAAAAAATCCTTACCTTTTAGGCACTCAGCGCCTACACCTGGCTCAAAATTTTCAATTCTTTATCATAGATAAACTAAAAACATAATAAGTTTTCATTCCTAGTACTTTTTTTTAACAAAAATCTACACTGCTTGGAAATATAGGAGTACCTGAAAATTCACTTAAATGCCTGCCGCCACCAAAAGGTTTAAGATATCTGAATTTTAGCAAATTATGGACCCACCTGTTGTATACATCTATGTTTTCCGAAAGCTTTAGCTCAATCGGATTTGCCACTCCAGAGATTATCTCCCTTAACCGTTTTGCTGATATGTATATATATGACGATTTTCGGCGAAGCAATTTTAATACTAATGTTCTTCGAACATTAGTAAAATGTTCTTCGAACATTAGTAATAATGTTCTTCGAACATTAGAATAAAGTCAAATTGACTTATTGTTAATTTACAATAACTACAATGGAAAATTTGGTCTTGCAACAAAAGCTGTCCATGCAAGAGTTATGTAGGCTGCGCATTAATTTTAAAAAGGCTCCGTTAAACCATAGAACGGTTTCCTACAGTGGGAAAGTGGAAGAAAGATTAAGAGCTTTTTATAGAACGTTCAAAGAAAACCATAAACAGATTTTTTCGTTATTAAAGGGCAAAGAATCTGAATTCAATGTGGATTACTTTGCAAATGAAATTTACCTGCAATTTGATGAGCAGCATTTGGAAGTTGAATCGGAAGTAGAAGAACAATTAAAACAAGCTGTCGCTAAACAACGGGAAATCGAGCAACGGGAAATTGGTCATCGACAAGCAGATCAAATTACCAATAATGGACTAGCAGCAGAATCACACGCAGAAAAAAGTACTAAGGCAGAAGAAAAAAAACTTATGGAACCCAAGCTACAAGAAACGGAGTCGCATTTTGAGGAAATAAAATTACTTCGCATTTCCATACCGAAGTTTCACAGGAATTATGATTCGTGGGTATCGTTTCGAGACCTATTTACCTCCCTTATTCATAACAGTTCAAAATTGTCCAAGGTACAAAAACTACATTATCTAAAGTGTAGTTTAACGGGGGAAGCTGAAGGGCTGCTTCGCCAGTTCGGTATTACTGAAGCCAACTATGATATTGCTTGACGTGTTTTAAATGACAGATACGATAACGTCAATATCTTGTTAAACACGCAATTTAAACGCTTGTTTTCACTATCCAGTGCCCAAGAGTCATCTTCAGGTCTGTTCCCGTACTACGATTAATTGCAATTAATTGCAATGAAGCGTACTAAAACAGTGTTTTTTACTCCGTTTTAGTACGCTTCATTGCAATTAATTGCAATTAATCGTAGTACGGGAACAGACCTTTCGTCTATAAAATCTTTACTGGATACAACCATGGAATGCGTACAAGCAATTGAGAACATGAGTGTTGAAAATCTATGGCATGCTGTGGTAGTATTTGTTGTGACTCAAAGATTATCTCAATCGACAAGGCAATTGTGGGAACAAGAACATGTTCACAGGACTAATCTTCCCTCTCTTAATGAATTATCAGACTTCCTGCAACGTAGATTTCGAGCATTAGAAGCTGCGGGAGTAGAACGGATAAAAATTCTTCGAAACACAAATACCCATCAACTTCAGAGTATACAAATTTATACGAGTCAAACCACTCAAGCTTGTGTCAATTGCCAAGCAGAACATCATATTCGACAATGTCCTGTTTTTATCCAGATTAACCATGAGGCTAAATTTGAAATCGTAAAACGACACAAACTCTGCATTAATTGTTTGACAAAAAGTCACATTATGATGCGTTGTCCTCTGAGAGCATAAAGACATTCGGAGAGGCGATGTCCATTTAAAATGCATTGAAGAGAATCCGACCACTTTTCATGTATCTTCAATGTCAATTCCCCTCTTTATATCCTTATTGTCAAAGTGACAATTAAACCAATATAAATTATTTGAGTCGGTTTGCAAATAAAATCTTGTTTATATTAAATTCAGATGAATTTCGTGTCGAGTCGACTAGTGCGGTTCACAAAAACGTTAGTGTAGAAGTGGAAATCGTGAGTTTTAATAGGTGAAATTGTTCGAAATGTGAGAAATTGCATTTAAGTTTGAAATAAAGTTTGTTGTCCCGAATTGTGGCAATCGTTTGCAATGCCGGCCATTTGGACTTTCTTTTCACAAGTAAGTAATAAACAAACGATGTTTTTTGCAAAATTTTGTGTATTTCGGGAACTTTTTACAAACGAATATGTCTATTTGAACCTTTTCAAATATTGTTTACATGTTCACGCGAATTTTCCGATAGCCATTTTGATTGCTGTCAAAAAAACACAAAGCAGTAGAGTGCATTAATAATTTCGGGGCAGACTCCGAGTGGAAACAAAATGATATAAAAATTTATTTTTATTGCACGCTTTGTGAAATATAGTTTTCTCCACATTTCCAGAAAATGAACAAGTCAGATTAATTAGGACTATTTCTCTTGGATTTCCTGACCTAATCATTAAAAAAAACTTCCCGAGTTTGTTCAAATCATTTCCATCAACATGATTTTATACAAATTCAGGGAAGAAGGCTGCTGAATGCTGAAGCAATTCCAAAAGAAAATTCCAAAATTGTAAGTAAATGCATCATATGTATTAAATTTGAATAAAAATGTTTATTTTTTATTTGCAGAGCAATGAAAGTAATCACCTTGGCTAGCTTTTTACTGGAACGCCTATAAGTTCATCAGATATGATAGCAAATGAATTAATGCCGTTGGTATGAGATTTTGACTTTGTTAATTATATTCAAATACAACAAAAGTTAATTTTTCCCGTATAGTAAAACCTTATGTTTGCTAAATTTAAATATGCCATAAGGCATTTATACTATTTTTGAGTCAAATTTATAGATTTATGGCACAAATTCATAATACATTTGAGTCTAACTATTATTAATTCCTAAATTTTCGATACCTATTCATAATTTTTCGAGTGAAATTCATAATTTTTTTTAGTCAAATTCATAATTTTTTTGAATCAAATTTATAATTTTATAGTGTTGAAAATTTATGAATTTGATTTGAAAAAATATTAATTAGACTCAAAACTATTATAAACTTGTGCCATAAATCTATTTATTTGACTCAAAAATGGTATAAAACAAGTATGCTGAAAGGAAAAAAACCTATTCCGTGCCTTTTCAGCCTTGAAGTTAAAAATCAATGTACACAGAAAGTTAAAAAGAGTATAAATAAAAATATAAATTACAAAAAATTATAAATTATATTTATAAATCTGAAATAAAATATGCCTTTTTCGGAATAACAAATTGTTTCATTGTGTTCATTGTAGTTGCTTTACAGACAGTATTCAGTAAAAACTTCCTAGATTTTATAATAACGAAATTGATATTTTGTATTATTCAATGTTTTCCCATCACTTACATCAGTACCAAGCATTGGCAAGAGGTAAGCCAGTATAAACGGATCTAATTTTTTAAACCACTTTCGTGTTAAATAGTTCTTGTTATAAGTTTGAATAAATATTTAATTAGGATATTCTACAATTTTTATGCATTACATGTATTTGTGTTCTGTTTCCATTTCTATCATGGGAAAACAGTTAATCTACAGCAAAGCAACGAATAAGCTGTAGCTTATTTCTACTCCCTGTTTCCAGAATTCGTGCGGTGATAATAAGAAAGCTAAAAAATATCAAATAAGTAAATAAATATTAATCAGTCACTTACAATATTCGAAATTTTAATATTTGAAACTATTCACACATAATATGTCCCCATCAATTTGATAAATGGGGAATTACCTACGCCCCGAAAATTTCAATCTATCATCGGGGTCGCAGGTGATGAGGAGAAGTGACCATGCCTTCGGCCCCTCCGAATGTCTTTATGCTCTCAGGTTGTCCTAGTAATAATCGATGTGTGAAATGTCAAAAACTACATCACACGCTTTTGCATAAACAGACAAACGTAGTAATTTCGAATCCACTTAATGTTAATGCTGTAGAATTTGAAACTACACATACATAATTCGCTACCCAGCTTATCTCAAAATGAAATGGATGTACAAACACTAAGTGCTATTACAACGAAACAAGTCCTCTTGGCTACACCTTTAGTTAGTATTCAAACCGCTAATGGTTGCGAAATTCTTCGAGCACTATTGAACCAGGGTTCCCAGGTATCATTCATAATTGAAAATGCAGTGCGACAACTTAACTTGCAAAGGAGACGCACAAACACAAGTGTAAGTGGTATCGGGAAAGCAAATATCACACCAACCAAGGGACTTGTACGTTTGAATTAAGTATTACGCAACAAACGATCTTTGAACATCGATGCATACATATTGAGTCACTTAACTAGCTCTTTGCCTACATGGAATGTCACTTCAGAATTACACTCTCAACTAAAAGGTTTTGATTTAGCTGACCCTAACTTTGACAAGACTGGAAGAATTGACTTGCTACTCGGAGCTGACGTATATGCTCAAGTGATAACCGGTGATATTCACAGGCTTGCGTTGGGACCAATAGTCCAAAGGATAAGTTTAGGATGGATTGTTTCTGGAGGATTGAACTCACAATCAAAAGTTAATTTTCATTGTTTCGAAATTGAAATAACACAGCATGATGACTCGAATAAGCAACTTAGGAGATTTTGGGAACTGGAGGAGATCGAGATAGTTCAACAGTCGATAAATGAAGAAGAATTTTGTGAAAGATTCTATTTACAAAACACGGAACGAGACGTGGATGGAAAGTATGTTACTCGCCTTCCATTTAAAGAAGGCGTTAACATACATATGTTAGGTTCATCAAGAAATACGGCGGTAGCTAGTTTGATGTCACTTGAGCGTAAATTTGCAAAGGACCCAGACTTGTATATTGAATATTCGAAATGTATCCAAGAATATCTAGGTTTGAAACATATGCATGAGATTCATAACACAACAGACATATTAGACCATCCAAATGATAACAAGGAACGTAAAACCAAATATTTATCTCACCACGTAGTTTATAAGGATAGCACAACTACAAAAGCTCCTGTTATATTCGACGCTTCACGAAAGACAGCCTCTGGAGTGTCTTTAAATGATTTGCTTCATTCTGGCCCAGCACTCTTAACAAACCTAGATGAAATCTTGCTGAAATGGAGATTTTTACAATATGTGTTTGCAGCAGATATCGGAAAAATGTATCGACAATTCCGAATACATCCCGAAGACGCTGATTTGAAGTCTAATCAGAAATTGTATTTTGCATTATGTAGGAAATGTACGGAAATGAACAATGTTTCATCATGCACTCATACAGAGGAGGAAAGACAGATTACAGGTACGTGGGTTATACCCGAGGTTATATTGGCTGTGAGAAAAGGCTATAAAATAAAGAAAATTTTTCAGGTCTGGGAATACGGTCACACTCATTATGATCCACAAAAAGCGGCGGTCTTTTTACTGAATATGTTAACACTTTTCTTAGAATTAAACAGGAGGCAAGCGGTTGGGGTGACAAATACTCAACTGAAAAACAAAAAGATGATCTCATTCAGGCTTACATTTTAAAAGAAGATATTGTCCTGAATAAATCTCAAATTGAAAAAAATCCTGGGAGACGTAATACAGCCAAAATTTGCTTGAATTCTCTTTGGGGAAAGTTTGCTCAAAGAGAAAATCGCACTCACACCAAAGTTTTTCATAACTTTAAAGATTTTTGTGATTTTCTAGAGTCTCCTGGAATAGAAATCTGTACTTTATATCCTGCTAACGAAGACACTTTGTGGATAACATGGAAGTATATGAAAGAAAAATAAATATACCAGTTGCCGCATACACAACTGCCTTTGCTAGACTTAAACTTTATGATGCACTCGAAAAGGTTGGGAAAAAACTTCTTTACTCCGATACTGATAGCATGATCTTACAAATGAGATTGAAAGTTTCGATCGTAATGCTTTTATTTCTGAATTCGCAAGTAAAGGCCCAAAGAGCTACGGTTTTAAAATAGAAACTGAAACAGGGAGCCGTCATATCACAAAATGTAAAGGTATTACCCTTAATTTCCAAAATTCTGAAATTGTAAATTTCGAATCTCTTAAGAAACTTGTGACCGGTAAGAGTGAGAGTGAGAGTCAAGTCATTTCAATCACTAATGATAAAAAAATTAAACGCAAGCGTTCAGGAGTTGTTATATCTACAATTGAGCAAAAACGTTTACAGTTCACTTTTGACAAAAGAGTTGTTACCGAAAAAAATTTTTCATTTCCATACGGTCATAAAAAGGCTAAGGTGATGTAAGGATTTTAAGTATATTTAAAGTCAAATTATTTTTGACGAATGATAAAATATGACACAAGAGTCTTTATAAACAAAATGAAAATACCGTAGAATTCAAATATATGCAGTTATATAAGTTAATTTTCTTCACGTAGCTATATAAGCTAGTATAAGCTTCTAAGACATGTTGTGAAATATCCTTAGATAGTATAAATATATAAATGTTGTGAAATTCAAAAACCTGTTTATTTTATTTCTTACAACTTTGCTGAAAACATGTCCGTGTTTGTTTTCGATATACAGTGTGTTTCTGGAAACAATGGCCAATATTTCGTCAAAGAACTTGCGGTACTGCCTTTTGAGTCAACATTACCAACAGTCTACCACTTCGCTCCTCCTTACGCATATCAGGAACTGGATGAAAGTGCTCGAAAACAAAACGCCTTTGAGGTGAAAAATATAAATTGTTTACGTTGGAGTGACGGCGATATTAATTATATGCAGCTTCCGGAAATATTTGCGAAGTTCAACGAATCTACCATATATGTAAAAGGTGGCATGAAGGAGGGTTTTAGAAGGAAATACGTACCCGGCGCTAATATAGTACAGTTACAAGTACCTAAACTACAAGATCTCAAACAGTTCAAAACTACCTGCAGAATTCACGATACATTTACAACGACAAGATGTGCAGCACAAAATTGCGTGAATCTTTATATGTATTATCTTATGTATACTAAATTTTTTTAAGAAAAAATAAAACATGAGATTTTATCGTTAATAATTGGAAATTTTATTGCAATACATGGAAAATAAGGTTACAACTACAGAGTATTGGTATCTCATAAAAAAGTCTGGAATAGTTCAAGTGTACATATGATGTTCGAGATGGAATGAAGAAGTCGTTGTTATCCAGCTTAGGCACACCCTTTTCACGACATTTGTCACAATATTGCCCGTAATACTCCTTCACACATTCGGCAGTCTGATTGTTGTGGTGCATTACAATGTTGTAAAAACCCATAAAGCTGAACAGCATGAATAGTTCGGGATGTGTTGGCGTCATACTGCCATTTCCTACGGGGATCTGATAGAGTTCTAAAAGCCCCTGCTGATTATTGGGAAACTCGTCTACTCGTGCCTTTAATTCGTTGAGGTGTTCTCGAAGTGAAATCTATTGATTGTAGTCTGCCTCCAGCGACTTTTGACCGTCACAGCGAAAGATAATTTTTGTTTGAAACGTTTGTGAATCAAATCCGAGTGCAGCTTCGCTCTTATGGAAATATTCGTCCAGATAATAAGTGTAGTTCAAAAGAATGTTTTTCTCGTAGGTTCGTTGTTTTGCAGGATTTTTTGTTGTCTTCTTAATCACTTTGGTTGAAGTTATTTTGTCCGTGGCCTGACAGGCTTTGTTCCGCTTGCATCTAGATTTTTCTGTAACCGCCTTAATCATCTTGTAGGAGTGCTTCTGATAAAAGAACTGTACATTGATATTTTCACCTTTTTATACTCGTGCAAAGTTGAATTTTACACACTTGATTGCTATAAACCCCGCCATTTTGTGACGTGGGGTTTTCCAGGTAAATTTTCCGGTATAAATTTAAAATTTTATTGTCGTTCGAAAAGAAGTCTTTGTCAGAGAACTTGTTTAAAAATTGCTTCAAGTCTTTACCATGACATCGAAAATAGAGATATACACAGCAATAATGACCGCATGTTGTTGAAAATGTACTTTGTAATCGTTTTTTACTACTTAAAATGACTTTCGAGTTACTGTGTAAAAAAGCCTTGAAATAAACATTTCTCGGGTACTGACCGAAAGAGTCAAAGTACTCGATAGGACCTTTCCTAGGAATGTAAAAGGCTACCCAATGCGTTCCACTTTTATGAGCTGGATCAGTATTCGCAATAATACACGCTGGTTTTTTTATTTGACGGGGTAAGTGATCGCACGGGTAAACGCCTTTGAAAAATCTGTTAGTAACGTAATTCCGCTTTAATGAATTAGCAAGTTCAATCGTGTTCATTCCTGTTCTTTAGAGGTGATTGCTTCAAGGTTAATGATTCTAGTACGTGGCGTGACGTAGCTCTGGAGGAATTTCTTTGTTGGATCCCCATATACGAGAATAGTTGAAAAGTTTGCGAGGGTTTTTATAAGATCCTCATCCAGACGTTTAAGTTCAAGGTTTCCAGACACGCCAGTATGATCTGTAGTGCTAACTGTTGATGTAGGATATTTGCAAACGATCTCCTTTGTATACACTTTATCTGGTGAAATAAAGCCTGCAAATGCAATTTTTTTAAAGAAGGTAAAGTGCCCTTTTGAAAAATACTCGGTATTTACTAGACAGTGAGTCATGGTACTGTAGCTATCTCCAGTCAAGGCACAGATAAATAATAAATACAGAAGTGTTGAACCTCTTTATATACTTTTTATAGACTCGAATAAACGTTTCGATTTTTATCGATTTCAATATTCGTATCGTACTCTGCATATACAATGCATGTCACACTATTTTTTAATGCCTCTTTGAATCTTCCCCCGATTCTCACAACACCTTGATTCAATAAACTGCCACAACTTGATTCGTATGAATTATCCGCTGTCAAGTCCAATGCTAGTAAAAAGCAGCCATTGTGGAATAATTGTTTGGATATCTGATGACCTTTATCGAAATAATTGATACCAGTACCCTTGAAAAGGCTCAAGCACCCCCGGGTGCTAAGTGGTTTTTCTTTTGAATAATCGAATTCTATTGGTTGATTTGGTACTAGTACACCATTAACTGACAAATTAAATCTCGTGATGTTATTGTATTTGAAGTTATATGGATTTTTAGTACGTTTTCCAGTATAGGCGTCGTTGTCTATCATCCCGAAAATGAGCAAGTTTGGTAATTGACCAACCACTATATTGTCCAGTGATAGTGTGAATGTATTTGTTGGTAACGTGTATGTTTTCACTTCGACGCGTTTGCACGGGTATACTGCATTTGAACGTTGGAGTACTGTTTCATGGGCCAGGAGAATATTGGGATTGACGCTTACAAAATTCATGTACATTGTTGCTTCCAGTATTTTAATTCGAGGCAAGAATTCATCATCTTTCGAGTACAGGTAGAATTCAGGTTTCTCTAATGATAATATGACGCGTAAATCTACACCATTAGTCAATAATTTTTCTTGGTTAAATATATCGCTATGGATCTTGCCCATTAACTCGACGACATTACTTTTCTCTAATAGCTCTGATCTACTAAGAAAACCTTTATTCTCAGACTTTTGGCCAACGCCTTCAATCATTTCCATTTCATTCTGGTCAAGATACCATCCAACCGATTCGAGATGAGTTGTTGCTGCATCTTTCCCGTAATTCAGTAGATTTTCAATGTATGCCCTGTACTGGTAGTTGTTGTCTGTTTGAGCTATATTCTTCCCATTCAGCTGAACTGTACATTGTCTAGAAAGCGAATGCATCGAATTATTTGCGACGCCGATTGGATCAGCTTCTACTTCTCTACCATCAGCACCCTTAATGACTTCAGTCCCTGTGAATAACATTTCTTTACCATCCTTTACTTTAACCATCTGAACTTTGAGCCGTAGATATATGCTGGATAAATCACGATACGTGTCGCCATGGCCGAGAGAGATGAATTCTAGTCCAAATGAGTTATCCAATGAAGCTATCGGCTTGTATGCAACTTCTTCGGTTTTTAAAATGTTGCTTTGAATCGGTGATGTGGAGAAAATGTCCAATTCGGATTTCAAGCATTCTTTGTAGGAGGACATGTTAATTACTTATCAAATATGTCCAAGACACGCTTCTTGATAGCTTTTCGTTTACTTTTCACCCTTTTAATCTTTTTACGTGACGCTCTTTTTACACTTTTTTTCAATTTACAAGCTTTACGTCGCTTAGGAGAAGACTTGAAATGAATTGTTGTGAACGGGTTAGCTCTTTTTATAGCCATTCGATTACCTGCTCCATCCATCTTATCAAAATGTTTGTTTATACCTTTCTGAGCTAACTTCTGTGCTGCAGTTTGTCCGTGTTCTCTTAAGAGTTCTTTAAGAGGTTTGTTCCCAACCTCCTGTATATATATAGCCTTACCGGTCTTGACCGCTTGTCGTTTTATAGCTTTTACACCTGACGCAGCCAAAGGTTTTAGATAACGTAATAAACCACTGAAAAAACTTCCTATACCTCTACCGCGCTGATAGATAATTGGGGCTCGATAGAGGTCTCCAATATCTGATAAATTTCCACCACTCTGGACCAAATAATAGCGTGTGTAGTGCGAGTTCATGTCGTAAACATCTGTATTGAATATTAACACTATAACCCTTACATAAATGCATGTGATTATTTATACTTTTTCTTACCGACGTTTGAAGTGAAGCATGATATATGTGAGAGTAAAACTTGGTTCAAAGTCTACTGGTTCACCTTGTTGATCTGTGACTTTAATAGAAATGCTTTCGAAAAAAGTTTTTTTCCACAGCACAGTACTCTACATGATTGAATCTGCAAATACTGTCGCAATCTTGCAAAGGAATCGTACGAAGATTTCGCACCAATTTATCAGCTCATATTCTAGGTTTGATAATGTCTGTGTAAACGTGAATTAAATTGGAGCTTTCACAATCGCTAACGGTCTTGGATGCCGTAGCACGACGCGTTCTTTTATCAAGCTCATGCACGTTTTTTTCCAACCGACTTAGACTGTCAAGAAATATTGACTTATCGAAAGATTCTTTTATCGAGACATCAATCAGATCTGGATCGCGTTTATCAACAGGTGTTTTTAAAAATGCATCAATGAATAGGCCAGCAATATTTTCAGTTTTAGACACTTCAATCGGTACTGGTGTTGTACCCGTTGTTCCATCACTCCTTTTGTATGGAATGTTTAGTATTGTATCTGATTCAGTTTTTGCCCATTCATCAGGTAATATATCGGTACCGGATTCTTTAGCCGCAGCACTTATGGATTGACGAATTGATTGACCAATTCGGTAAAATAATTGTTTTCGTACCTGGCACACTGTTCTGCCGGAAATTTCAGCTGTCTTTTTTAAATCTTCGTCTGAAAACTCTATTCCACTCAGCAAAAGTGACACAAAATCCGTAATGTTAATCGGTGAAGGTATTGGCAGTTCCACATTTATGTTTACACCATAATGAAACGTATGCGAGGTAGGCTTGATCCCCGCTTTTCTTTCCCACTCACATCTTAAGCTATGTGCAGGATATATGTATTCGTCAATCATTCTTAATAGCTCTACATGATTTCTTTTCGACCTCGGAATCTGTCCAATTATATAATCAATAAAGTCTTGAAGCGTGTTAAACTTTTTGTTTGAGTTTAAATAAACTTTTTCGACGATTTTCTTGCCTTGGTAAACATGCAAGCAGAAACCTCCAATCTTCTTAGAATCACTGATGTCGGGAATACTTCCTTCATCTCGATCTTTTTCGATGTGTTTGAATACCAGTTCCTTAATTGATGTCAAATAGTAGTTAAAGAAGTCAGGTTTAATAACCAAGAAAAATGACGATAGGAATTTTGAAAAATTAATATCGTTTTTTTCATAGCAAAGTCTCCGTAAAGTAGCATCACTCCATCTTAAGAGAACAAGATTTTTTTTCAAAGACATGATTTTTAGAACTATTTTTGTTACTTCAGGCTTGGTGGACTCTGCTGCAGTTGATCGTCGACTTCTTTTCATCATACTAGCTTCTTCTTCTCCGATACTGCATTTAGAACGCTTAGAAACACTGCTGGTTGACACTGTCTCCCCTTTTTTTCGTTTTGGTAACATTATCTCTGTTATTCCAACACTCCAACCGCTACCAAGCTTACAAGAAGCAGGAAGAATATTCTCAAAAGATGATAATGTGTTTTCAGGGTAAATGCTCAGGGAACTATTGCTTAAAAGGCATACGTAGAATTCATCATCTGTTACTGTTACAGGCATTTCAAATTTTTTCCCAAGCCAGATCTGATACACTCGAGCTACTCACTTTTTTTTCTTTTAGTCTCTCACTCTGTCAAACAGGATGTTTTCTGACGGGTTGATCAGACGTGTATTGATTAGGATCGAACCGAGAGGGCCTTAATATAGAGTGACTAGGCAGTTCCTGCATTTCCACATCCAAGATACTTTCAGAATCTTCTTCACCTTCTTTCTCCATTTTAAAGACATTGGCCCCCTCATCATCAAGATTGTCTATCTCCCCTAGAACGTCTTCTACTTCATCAGGGCTCATATCAACAGGTACTGTGTATTGTGTTATTCCGTCATCACCAGTTATTATCCTTTAATCTTTGTCAGTTGAAGTTTTCCTAAATTTCGATGGTAGCTTCAGACTTTTGGCTATTCCACTTGCCGATAGACGACGCTTTGCTGCAGCCGATAATACGCTCCTTAGAGGTGTGATTTCACCTAATGATTCAAACAATTTTTCCACTCGTACAGGTGAAGTTTGCGTAGGTTTCTCATCTCTAAAAAAATATTTAGTTTGTGTCGTGTTGTCTCACAAGCTTTTCTGTTTCTTACGTACATGCTCGCTCGATGAAGGCATTTGAGTTTTTCTTTCTAGAAATCCTTTACTTCTACGATGTGTGATTAAAAATGTTATAAGTTCGTTTCTATAATGATACCATTTGTTTATATCGCTGAATTTTTCACTTATCAATATCTTATTCATTGCCTTATCGAACAAGCTCTGGTTATTAGAGCTTTCAATAGTGTCTTTCAAATTTGCATATACTTCAGGAGACAGAAGTAGCATTTTATTCAGATTACTGTTCCTATACATATTTCTCAATAAGTGAACCAATCACCCCTGAAAGTACACTGCCCAGTAATACAGGTAGAAATCCGCCTTGTTGAATTAGTACTTTACGTTGCCGCGGAACTGATCGTTTAGCATCGACTAGCTTACGCATACACTTTTTATATTTACAGAGACGGTTATATGTCTTTCCACGAGGTCTGTGGTTACCATTCAACGTATTCAATGTGATTTCGCAAAGTGTTTTAATTACCTCTGGATCGGCATTCTTAAGTATAGCATTTCTCAAACCCGGTCCAGCATGTCTAAGCACGTATAACATATGCTTGTTGTCCTTTAATCGCTTCATTCGTGACACCATTCTCTTGCTTAAAACTATCCTTCGAGCAATAACACGTTACAAAGTTTTTGTTAAATAAATCAGTACGGAAACGTAATATATCATTCGTATTCTGAGTCAGGTCTATTAATAAATAGCTGTGTGGTGCCTGAGTGATTTCTTCATATATTCTCACAAGCTCCTTGCTATTTTCAGGATAAATCTGTTTAGCCAGATGATGAAATTGACTTTTATCACGCGGATTCTTGAAGCATACCAGATATTTACAGTTCAATGATCTGTCACGGCAAAATTTTCCCTGATTAAATACATTTGGTGTTACCAATATCACCGAAAAATTTCTATGATGTGATCCTTAAGTGAACAGTTCGTAAACTTTTCTTGAAAACGCGTTTAACATCATATCGTCCAAAACAATAAGTGTCGGCTCATTTGCATTATTCACAAACTCTTCTGGAATCGTACTTAAGAATTCGATATTTTTAAAACCTACTTTTGTTGGAACAGCTTGAGTTTCAGCATTACACCAAATAACCTTCTTCAACCGAGGCTGTATCATTGAGTCATTTCTAAGAAGTGTCTTTATAAAACTCGTCTTGCCACATCCAGATGGACCGGCAACCATCATTGTGAAGGGGTGAATAAAGTGCGTCATATTTGCAAATTTTCACAGATTTTAACATAAAAACAAGTAAACGACCTATATTTATACATTTAATCATTATGAGTAGAAGGCAAATTGTCAACGAGTTACACAGACCTGCTCGTAAAAATTTTAAACGACGTCGGGTCACTATCAGGGGTTTCGATGATTTATGGCAGGCGGATTTGGTTGATATGAGCCCATACTCATCAGAGAATAGAGACTACAAATTTCTTCTCACAATAATTGACACCTTTTCTAAGTATGCTTGGGCACTACCGGTCAAAAACAAAAGTGCTAATGAAGTGACCAAGGCGATGGAAACAATTCTTGAACAAAGACGTATTCCCAGAAATCTGCAAACTGATGATGGAAAGGAGTTTTTCAATAAAACATTTCAACATATCAAAGTATGAAATTAACCACTATTCAACATTCAGTGCATTGAAAGCATCGATTGTTGAGCGCTTCAATCGAACTCTTAAAGGTATAATATGGAAAGAATTCAGTATGAATGGAAATTATCATTGGGTTAGCTTACTCCAAAAATTAATTGCCCGGTACAACAGGACAAAACATCGGGTTATTAAGATGCGACCTATGGATGTAAATGCCACAAATGAGGTTGAATTACTTTCAAAACTATACAGAAAAGTCAAAGTAACATCAAAACCAAAATTTCAAGCTGGAGATCATGTACGTATAAGTAAACATAAACACGTATTTGAAAAAGGCTACACACCAAACTGGTCTACAGAAATTTTCACAATAAAAGAGGTAAAGAAAACACAACTACGAACATACTCACTGGAAAACTATCAAGGAAATTTGATACAAGGTGGGTTCTATGAACCTGAGTTAACTAGAGTGAAACACCCTGACGCATACCTTGTTGAGAAAATTATTAGAAGAAGAGGAGATCGTGTTTTTGTGAAATGGCTCGGCTTTTCTTCTCATCATAATTCCTGGATAAATATAAGAGACGTGCTCTAAAGTGAACGACATTCATTCAAGAAGTTGTGTTTAAAGCGAGAATATGACCAAGTCAGAACGTTCGCCAATCTAAATATTGACGAACGAAAAATACTTAAGCTTGCACGTAGTGGATTCTTTTACACAAACATATAAGACCAGGTCAGATGTTACTTCTGTTCGGTTACCATGGATGCATTCAACGCACCTGCTGATGTCGAGAGCGAACACTTACGATTGTCCCCAGAATGTTTCTATGCCAACGGAAAAGACGTCTGTGGACCCTACGACACACCGATTGCATCAAAGAAAAATTGCAGAATAGAGCATTGCCTCTACAACTTATTAAAATGTGCTGGATTCGGATTAATTCTTGGTGGAGTTGTTTGTGAAGCTGCTTTGATGTACAATTATTTTAAATAAACAAGCAAAACAAAAATATCAAACAACAGTTGTATTTTCATTCATATTCAAATGAAATATTTCACTTTTACATACAATTCCTTTTTCATTCACACTTGTACTTACTAACATTAATGACCTTAATTCACATGCGATCGAAGTTATTTTCAACCGCTTTCCTCTTCCATACACATTCACTCATTCAATTTATACCCACATAAACAATCAGTGAAAAAATTATCAGAATTCATGTCTTAATGGTCTCGTTCGAATACATCTCACCGGTATAAAATACAATCTTCCGAAAACGCGAATCATCATCATCATCATGATCTTATAAGAAAAACGAAAGACAAAAATATTCGTAAACTCGTCTTCATCTGACCTACCCCACATACAACTAGCACGTGCTCAGGCAGACTTGCTCTACCAGCCGGCAAAAAACAAAACAAAGCACTACCAAACAAACAAACTCTTGGAACTGGCGATGATTTGTTTACATCGCGCCAGTCTGCCTACTCACTCCTACATCCAAGATGCAAAAACGTCGTCATCGAGAGACTGGTATTCATGGTAACCACTCCTACATCCAAGATGCAAAAACGTCGTCATCGAGAGACTGGTACTCCTGGTAACTGAATTCTTGCCCCGTAACACACAAAACAGCAACAAATACCGGCCAAAAATGCTGGTGTATTGGGTAGATGTTTTGGGTAGAGTGAGATGTAACCAGACAGACAACACATTTCTTTCGGAAAATGTTGGACTTCTGCAAACACAAGCCATCTCCTTCAACTCTACGCCTTAACAATTCTACCAAAAACCAAACAGTATAATGAATTCCGAAAAGGTAGCTCTATCATTTGTCACATGCTATCCCTTACTCGCATAATGCTTTTAAGATACGAAGGTCCCACCCTTACTACTCAAATTTGCAAATTTAGTGAGACAAAAATCACCTCTATTCTAATTTTCCAACCAAATTTTCATGAAATGTTACATAAAATAAGATCCAAGTACTGTCTGAATTTTGTTGAAATATGATGGCTGAATTGGAAGTTATAGACCAAAAAGCTGTTTTTTTTTCTCAGTGATTTTTCAAAGTGATACTACAGGGTTGCCCGCATTTCAAAATCACTTCTACCAAACCTGATCCTAGTTAATACCAACATGTCCTGTAAATTTCATTATGATCGGATAATCCGGTCGTCAGTTCTCGCGAACAGAACTTTCGAGTGCTGAAAATAGAGGTAATTTGGTGTTGGTTTGCCGTTCTTGTGCAAATTGGAATTTTAAAAATTTCAATTTGACATGACGGACAAAGGCTCAAATTCATCAATGATTTGAACTTTTTGTCAACAATCAAAAATTTTTGAGGAGGGTCAATGATTTGAGAGATTTTTTTTCAGGAGCCTGCCGTAGCTACAGGGTTACCCGCACTATCTTGAAAATCCATGTGTGTTAAATTTTAGCCAACATCAATACGGTCTGCGAATTTCACGATGATTCAATGTTTTTGTCAGAAGTCAAATCAAATCAAAATTTGAAAAAAAATCCATGCCTACTTTTAGGCACGCTGCACCCACACACGGCTCAAAATTTCCAATTCTTTATCAGAGACAAGCTTGAAACATAATAAGTTTTCGTAATCAATACTTTGTTTAAAGAAAAATTTACGCTGCTTGGAAACATAGGAGTACCTAAAATTTCACTAAAACGCTCGCCGCCGCCAAAAGGTTTAGGATATCTGAATTTAAGAAAGTCATGGGCCTACTCATTATATACACCTACGTCCTCCGAAAGTTTCAGTTCAATCGCTTTGGCCACTCTTTTGCTGATATATAAATATATGTTATATATATATATATATATATATATATATATATATATATATATATATATATATATATATCTATATATATATATATATATATATCTATATATATATATATAAATAAATATGTAGATATATATATATATATATATATATATATATATATATGTATATATATATATATATATATATATATATATATATATATAGATATATAGAAATATATATATATATATATATATATATATATATATATATATATATATATATATATATATATATATATATGTATATATAGAAATATAAATATATATATATATATATATATATATATATATATATATATATATATATAGATATATATATATATATATATATATATATATATATATATATAGAAATATAAAAAATATATATATATATATATTTATATATATATATATATATATATATATATATATATATATACATATATATATATATATATATATATATATATATATATATATATATATATATATATATATATATATATATATATATATATATATATATATATATATATATATATATATATTTATATATAGATATATAAATATATAAATATATATATATACATATATATATATATATATATATATATATATATATATATATATATATATATATATTTATATATATATATATATATATATATATATATATATATATATATATATATATATATATATATATATATATATATATATATATATATATATATATATATATATATATTTCAAAGACAATTTCTTCGAAAATTAGTTTTCTAGCGGTTCTGATGCGCTAGACTTTTTTTTCGTTTACTGCCCTGCATAAGATGGGCTTCGATACTTTACATCACCCACCCTACAGCCATGATATGGCTCCCAGTGATTATTATTTTTCCCCAAAATTGAAAAAAAAAATTGTGGAAAGAAGTTTTTCAGCGACGAAGTGAAGGCTGCGACTTTGGCATTCCTTTCCGACAAAGACAAAACATTTTTGAAACTGTGGATGATAAACTAATTATATTGGATGATAAACAAATTATAACTAATTATATTCTTACTCCTTTTCCACGAACTTAATGAACCAACTTCGTACATATTTTAAAGTAGTACTTGACACTATCAAAATCAAAGCTATCACGGGATAACTTCAACCGTTCACCAACTATGACTGCGAGACCGCAAGATATGATTCAAATATATAAATGCCATCAGAACGTTAGCTTTTGTACAGGGGTTTTAAAATTAAGACAATAATTTTGTATTTAAATAAAACACTGAATAATTAAGATAAGGGGCTGAAATACATGTTATTTTTAAGTCTGAAATTTAATTTTGTACACGTGACTTCCGTGAGCACGTTTGCAGTGATGCATTCATTGTAGCCAATTTCATGCCACTCCTAGCGGGAGCCTAGTGTACACATAGGCTTAAATTTTGTTTAAATGATAGCATAATGTAACGTCAAAAGCGTATTCGCCTGTTTGAAATGGTTTCAAAAATTTATTTCGCATACTTGGTTTTTATTTTACTAATGTTCGAAGAACATTTTACCAATGTTCGAAGAACATTAGTATTAAACTCGTTCCGCCGAAAATTCATATTTCTTTTTATATATATATATATATATATATATATATATATATATAAATATATATATATATATATATATATATATATATATATATATATATATATATATATATATATATATATATATATATATATATATATATATATATATATATATATATATATATATATATATATATATATATATATATATTAGCAAAATGATTAAGGGAGATAATCTCTGGAGTGGCTGATCCGATTGAGCTGAAATATTCGAAAGATATAGATGTATATAACAGGTAGGTCCATGACTTGCTAGAATTCAGATATCTTAAACCTTTTGGCGTCGGCGGGCATTTTAGTGAACTTTCAAGTACTCCTATATTTCAAAGCACTGTAAATTTTTGTTAAAACACTTATTACGTTTTTAGTTTGTTTATGATAAATAATTGGAAATTTTAAACCTTGTTTAGGCGCTGAGTGCCTAAAAATAGGCAAGGATTTTTTCAAATTTCGATTTGTCATAACTTCTAAGAAAAGCAATGGCTCATCGTGAAATTTTCAAAGCGTATTGATGTAGACTAGAATTTAACACACATGGGCCTTTGAAACGGTGTGAGCAACTTTGTAGCTACAGCAGGCTCCTGAAAAAAAAAAATCCTTCAAATCATCGAGTCTCCTGAAAATTTTTTGATTTTTGAAAGTTAATTAAAATTATTGATAAAGTTTGGCTTTTTTCCACCAAGTCAAATAAACATTTTTGAAATTCCGCGGTTAACAAGAACGGCAGCCCGTGATCAAATTACCTCTATTTACAGCACTCAAAAATTCTGTTCACGAGAACTGGACGTGTTTGTATTAGTTAGGACCAGGTCTGATAGAAGTGATTTTGGAATACGGACAACACTGTGGCAGTGGTGCCATTTGGAAAAATCGCTAAGAAAAAAAATGGTTTTTCGCCTATAGCTTCCGTTTCAGCCACCAGATTTCGGAAAAATTCACGCTATAGTTGAACCTTACTCTAAGATAGATTTTGTAGAAATTTGGTTGAAAAATTTGTGTAGAGTCGCCAACTATGGCAATTTTTGTCCCCTAAATATTGTAAATTTGCTCAGGACAATAACGGTTTTTTCCCTATAACTTTCGATGCAGTTACGATATCAAAACGAAATTCGCGTGATAAGTGGATCTTGTTACGTTTCTAGTTTTGTAGAAATTTCGTTGAAAAATTGTGGAAGAGTTGCCAGCTATGATGAATTGCATAATTTATTTATATATCTTTATCGAGCGATGTTGTCATAAAATTTCCAAATTGGAATGATCCTGCAATGACAATTAACAACAAATATTAACGTTTCAAAAACTTAAAAAGTTGGGACGTTGGTAACTGTAATGATTTGCTTGTTGCTAGAAGTGTTGTGACGGTCTCGAATGACCATCAAAGGATAGCGAGTCATTAGTCCGTGCAGGACTGAGCTACACGGAGTAGCTACGACTCTCACGTAACAAGGAGGTCGGCACATGCTGGCTGCCTCTAGCTCTGTTCGGGAGAAGTGGGGGATTCTTTTTCCCAGTCACGTGTCCCAGGAATCACCACATTTCGTTCATGTGCCTGAAGGACGGACAAAATACCGAAAAACAACCGCGATCGTATACTGGCAGTAAAGTCCAATAAGAGCCGTGCAGGCTGACCCTGACCAGGGTTACTATGTTGACCACTGGGACCCAACGATCACCAGGGCCGAACAATAAAAAAAAATAAGGCCACCAATAAGGGTCATGTTAAGCTTCTTACGAAGCAACTACACGCGGCCCCGTTAGGAACACGCGCGAGGAATCGCGGATTGGTGGCCGGAGTCGAAAAGTAAGAAAGAAACCAGAAGTACGCGCAACGCTGCGAACACGGATGAGTTGGTCACGAAAACGGATGGAGCAACCACGAGTAGTATCGAAAAAAATTCCACGACAGAAAAAGAAGAAACCGACTAATTTTACCGAATGAGTCGCGAAAACCGGACAAGAAAAAACGTGCGCTATCGTCGAGAGCTCACCACCTGAAACACAAACACAAAAATAGTTACAAAAATAGTTATATGACTTACCTTGTCCCTCCTGCACACCAACTGACCACCCCTAACGAACTATAAAAGGAGCCCGCACCACCACGCTTACATCAAGAAAACGATTGAGATTCTACTCTAAAGCACACATGCTGCGTTTATATATTTTTACTAATGTTCGAAGAAGAACATTAGTATTAAAATCACTTTGGCCAAAAATTCATATATCTATATATATATATATATATATATATATATATATATATATATATATATATATATATATCATCAAAAAATTTCAGTGAAAAAATCTCAGGAACGCGCCATCCGATTGAACTGAAATTTTCGGAACACATTGGTGTATATGCAGAATAGAGCCAGGTCTCACAAAAAATTATTAATCTTTAACCCTTTGGCGCCGGCGGCCATTTTAGTGATATT
>OZ022263.1:124714956-124759956 GCA_963978885.1 Nemotelus pantherinus
AATTTCATACAATTAATCGAACCTATTATAAGCATTATTCAGGCCAAAATTGGTTGAAAAGCCTCGATAGGGTTGCCAGCTATTGTTGGTTTTGTGTTTAATTGCAATATCTTTATTAAGCGGTTTTATCGTAGAGTGTTCAAATGGTAATGATATTGTGGTGACAATAAACAGCAAATATAAAGTTTTCGATTATTTGAAAAAACTCGCTGCAGGTAACTCTAAATTTCTTTATACTCCTATAACTTCGAATGTAATTAAACAAGGTGAAGCAGATGTGATATATTCTTGGCTTTGATACTGGCAAAAGGTTGCCAGCACGAGTCGGTTGTACTACTTTTGTATCAATAAATGCTTACAGTTAGTATTCATACCGGAAACACTTACAATGAAAATAAATAACCAATGCTTCAATTCCCAAAGTTCTGCAAATTTTTCGGATCGCAGCCCCAAACATCAACTTCAGTTACAGTGCTGCAGGCACTGAGCATTTTTTTCATTGATGTTATATGAGATGCTGCTTTAAAAATTATGTGAAATAAGCAACTGATAACGAATATAATTAACCCGTGTTTTGCTCTCATAAACGTTGAAATTCATGCCAGTGGTAATATCTGAAACCTTCCACCATATGAGTTATAATGCATTCTTGAGACCAAAGTAAAACGTGGCATCTGAAACAGTTTGGCCGTAGTAAGCAGCACATGTGGTGGAATATGCACTCAAAACCTGCACGATTCTTCTACTGTTCTTCGAACATTAGTGTTTCTAGCGGTTCAGGTGCGCTAGAGTTTTTTTCTTCTTCTTCTTTTTTTCCCGAATTCGTAACGGAAGGTGACCCAGCGCCTTCAATTGTATAGTCTAAGAGGTTTAATATTGCAATAAATACCTGGATGTATGTGTTGTTGAGAAGGAACTCGAAATTTTTACACATGCTTCCTCCTTCTTGTCTACACAGTGGTGGTTGACGAGCCGCGGCCTCCTGGGCGTTCTGTGCTGTAAAGTTGGTAATGTGAGAGAAGAGCAGCAACAGGTTTCGAGGCTGTACTTTCCCAGCGAGATGCATGAAAATGCTGAATACAGTGTCCAAGTGAACGTCATTTTCCACTACTAAATTGCTGGTCTCCCCCGTTTATGTCTCTAAAGCGGCCAACGGTATTCCCCACTGATTTTCACAGGTTGAATGTTTAAGCCAATGATCTCGGTAAGTCGTATTTATCACCATTATGAGCCAAATTTCATTTTTATGCTAGGTTCAATATAATCTGTGGTGTTAATTGTTAGAATTTAAAAAAAACGCTTCATGAAGACGCTAACGCATATGAGTCATCCACCGCGTCTTGATTGATATAACAGTAACACAAGCTTCATTCCGATCGTGTTGTCCACTCGGCAGGCTGGCTGTGACACTCAAGTCAATACGCTAATTGCATCTCCTTTTAGCGCAGCACTCCAAATTAGATGTAAAAGCGAACAGGACTTCTGATAATCACGTGCAGCTTTGCAACTGCTTTCGTTCGGCGATTCACTTCACTGAACATCGGATCCTACTTACAAGTACACTTGGGTACGGCGTCATCCCACCACGACCGAACAAGTTCCTTCCCGTCACTTGACCACATGAAGACTGTTCGGTCGAGCTCACCCAGCCACTTTTCCGCTCGAAACCGTTAAGGCTCCAATCAGCTATGCGTTCCCGCAACAACAATGCCATGATGGCATTCTTGGACCAAACCAGGCAATGCACCAATTTCTTAACATTTGAGCTCGGTCCGAAATCGACAACAAGGCATTGTTGTTGTAGATTTGCTTCGAGCTAATAAAAAAATGCGCATAAGGCAAACAAAATTGTCGGACCAAACCAGGCAATGCACAAATTTCTTAACATTTGAGCTCGGTCCGAAATCGACAACAAGGCATTGTTGTTGTAGATTCGCCTCGAGCTAATTAAAAAATGCGCATAAGGCTAACAAAATTCTCGGACCGAACCAGGCAATGCACAAATTTCTTTACATTTGAGCTTGGTCCGAAATCGACAACAAGGCATTGTTGTTGTAGATTCGCTTCGAGCTAATTAAAAAATTCGCATAAGGCAAACAAAATTCTCGGACCGAACCAGGCCATGCACAAATTTCTTTACATTTGAGCTCGGTCCGAAATCGCCAAAATGCAGGTGTGCAATGTCCCGAAATGATAAACCCGTTACACAAACAGTTCTTTCGGCAAAGGATACTGCGCGGAAAGAACAGAAGACACCTGTTATTGCCTAGTTCACTGCAGTACAGGACGCAGTAAAACGTTTCGCCATGGTAAGACGTGAATATGACACGTCGAAATGGCATGTGTCCTCTCCGTTGCAGCGGACGAGCTTAAGAAGCAGAGGCGAACTCCTTATGAAGAGGGAAAGGTTACTTTATTATAGCTGAGTGGGCTAAAGAACCCATCGGGTACTCAACTGCAGCTGAGTGGCCTGAAGTCATTCGCGTTACTCAATTTCAGCTGCGTTGGCTGAAGCCCTTCGGCGTTTCTCACTTACAGCTGAGTTGACTGAAGCCATGCGGCGTTTCGCACTTACAGCTGAGTTGACTAATGCCATGCGGCGTTTCTCACTCACAGCTGAGTTGCTTGAAGAATCCGCAGGATCGTCTTCAATTGCAGCTGAATGAACTTAGAAAAAGAGGTTTAGCTTAGGCACTTTGGTGCGCGAAAGAAACCGTGCTGACTCCCTGGTGTGAGTGTATGGCTTGAAGCTCAATGTCGAATGTCCTTGCCATGAAACACCCCCATAGCTTTTCCGTCAGGATGCTGTAGGAGATATCGGGAGGTCCCCGGCGAGCTACTACTTTGGCCTTTTTAAATTGGTGGTCCAATTTGGAATTGTCTTGCTTTGGGCCTTGCAATTGCCTTGCTTTGGGCAAAATTCCGCACAAACACGAGGTCTCCAGGGTTGAATTGTGTAGGTCGAGTACGTAAATTATAATATTTGGCCTGAGACTGGTATGCCAGGTCTAGTTGTTTTTGCGCTTGCTGCCGAACCAATTCTTGCCGGGAATGAGAAGGCAGTTCTGCAGTGGGCTCCTGTAATAGATCAAGTTGACGAAGCAGCTTGTAAGAACTTCCATGTCTTTCCATGTGCTGACCAAATACTAAATAGTAAGGGCTGAATCCTGTAGAAGAGTGGTGAGATGTACATAGTGCCGAATTAATTTCCGACAGCTTTTTATCCAAATCACGTTGGGAAGGTGCTACATAAGTTCGAATGGCTGCTACCAACGAACGGTTGACTCGTTCTGATGCATTAGCTTGAGGTGTATACACTGCCGCATATTGATGCTGTACGCCATATGTTTCGAGCAGAGAATTGAACAAGTGGGAACGGAATTGAACTCCGTTATCTGTAACAATCACTTCAGGGACGCCAAAAACGTTGAAGACACGCTTCTCCACGTATTCACACACCTTGGCTGCGGTGCTTTTCTTCAAAAGCTCTACGAAGGTAAACTTCGACAAGTGATCCATTACCACTAGTATCCCATTGTTACCTTCCTTGGATCTGCGGTAAGGGCCCAATAGGTCTATATAAAGATGCTGAAAAATTCTGTCACTAGTGACTGCCTTCCCCATGGGTGGTCTCAGGATGTGATTTGGCGCTTTGTTCATCCGGCAAGCGTCACATGCCAGAACATAATCCTTGACCTGTGAAGCCATTTTAGGCCAAAAGAAATGTGTCTGCAATCGTCGCAGAGTCTTGCCGATGCCTCCATGCGCACTAGTGGGATGGTCATGGGCCCGCGTGATTAAATTAGCAGTAAGTTCGCTAGGGACCCATAACTTCCAACTGTCCCTTTCCTGGATCAGATCGCCAGTGGCATATTGACAGCGTCTGTAGACATACGCATCGTTCATCCTCAGATCAGGAAAGGTGGCCGCGTTTAATGAGATTCTGTCGATTAATTCCACGTATGCCTTCGATTTGAAATGAGGTGATTCCAGATCGATTTCGACGAGATCCGAGATATCGTGGATGGTGTCACAAGCCTCTGGTGTGTGAACGGGGGAAGCGCGTCTGGTACCACATTTTGGCTCCCTTTTTTATGCGTTATGGTGAATTTCAAGCCCTGTAATTTCAATGCCCATCTGGCGAGTCTCCCGTGCAGGTTCATCAACCACTTCAGAGATGCATGGTCAGTAAAAACTTCAAATTCTTGTCCCTCGATGTATGCTTGAAACTTCTTGATAGCTAGTACAGCAGCTAGGCATTCTTGTTCCGTCACCGTATAATTGCGCTGAGTAGAATTAAGCTTTTGAGACATATAAGCTATAGGTACTTCACTTCCATCTTCCAGCTTTTGCATCAGAAGGGCCCCCACGCCATATTGACTTGCGTCACAGTGTATCACAAAGGGTTTAGCGAAGTCCGGACTATGTAATACCGGAGTGGAAATAAGGCACTGCTTCAGAGCATGAAAAGCGTCTAAACTCTCATCAGTCCATTCAAATCTTTGCTTACTGGACAGCATGTTAATCAACGGTGCTGATATAGCCGAAAACGCGGGAACGAATCTCCGATACCAGTCACAAATCCTTAGGAAGCAACGCAACTGTCTAACGGTCCGAGGAATTGGGAATTCTTTTATGGCTTGGATTTTATCGGGATCTGTGTGAACAGTCCCATGACCGATTATGTGTCCGAGATATTTCACCTCTTTCATCAGGAACTTGCTCTTCTCTACATTTATGGTTAGTCCGGCAGTACGAAGGTGGTGTGCAACTTCCTTGAGTAATGCAAGGAGTTCTTGAAAGGTTTCCGTAATCAAAAGCAGGTCATCTAGATAAATGAATACTTGATGTTTGAGATGTGCTGGAATCGCTCTATCCATCAGCCGTTGCATGGTTTGCGGCGCGTTACACAAACCAAATGGCATGGTCACGAACTGATGGAGGGGTCGACCAGGAACAGTGAAGGCCGTCTTATCCTGTGAGTCCCTATTGAGTGGTATTTGCTAAAAGGCGTCATTTACGTCTAAACTACTTATGTATTTTGCGGGTGGTAGTCGACTTAGTATACCATCGATCAGAGGCAAAGGATAAGCGACCTTCACCGTCACCTGGCTGACCTTCCTAGCATTCAGGCAGATCCTGACCTTCCCTGGTTTGACGACTAAAGTCACAGGAGAAGACCAGCTGCTCTGCGATTCCTTGATTACACCTAGACTCAGCATTCGGTCAACCTCTGCATATAATAATTTTTCGATTGCAGGTGAGACGGCGAAGTGCCATTGCTTGATAGGTTTGTTGGGGCCCACATCAATCACGTGTGAAGAGAGTATTGTGCGTCCCAACCCTTCCTTCGCGAACGATGGGAATCTCGTAATGACTGAGTCTAGTTCCTCTTGATGCTCCGGAGATAAGTGATGACAATTGACAGGTGATAAAGTAGACAAGGACAGTTCCTGTGAACGTTGGCACGGGTCAAACAAATCAGTGGCCAAATTAAACAAGCGCACAAAGTCAATTCCCAAATAAAGGTCCTACCTTAGCGAAGGCATTACCAGGAACTCCATAGTTTTTGTACACCCTCGAAATTGGATGGAGCCTGTGATGCGTCCGACAGCTGAATGTTTGGTGCCATCCACAGTCCTTAGGCTCACATGCAACTTCTCCAAGCGGTGTCGAGAGTCAGCTATAATTCTCTTCGGCAGGTCAGCCGCCAGACACCTTACACTCGCTCCCGTGTCTATCAATCCACTGGTTTTCTCTTCGCTGAACAGTGTAACTTGGGCGTAGGGCCGTAGATCACCGGTGGGTTTATTCACTACAGTAAACGCACAGTACTGGCATCTATGTGTTTTTTTGCTCCGCCAAAAGTTACGTAGACGAAGCGTGGATCTCTTCGTTGTTTTCACGTGAGAGATTTCCTCACCACCAAAAATACGCCGGCGTGCGTTTTTGTATTCCCTAACGCGAACATGGAAAGGTTGCAGGTAATGGGGGATTTTGCTGACATCGGGGACCCGCTCCGCCTCCCTCGTAGAACTGTTTAGGTTCCTCGCGTCCGAGTTATTAGAAAAAAGCAGTAAGTTGTTTGCGATGGTGGGAGTCGCAAGAGTTTCGCTGGGGATAACATTCGTCGGAGAAGGAGAGGGTAAGCTGGCATCAGGTAAAGAGGGTGGAACTGTTACGGTTTGGGGTACTGCCGAGGCCATGGTTCCATTCCGGGGAGCTTCAGGGTATTGTGAGCTGCTTCGGCCAGCCGGTTTTTTTGCTGGCAAGTTTCACAGTGCGGCTTATAGATGTTTTCTGCTCCACAATCGTAACAGAAAATGTTGCGCTCTTGCATGCAATCCACATATAAATGTCCTGACTGACGACAATTCCAGCATATCGTACTCAGAAACTTCGTGTGGCAACTGATCTTCATCACCAGACAGACCAGGATCTGAGTGAGCCGCCAGATGACGGCGAGTACCAAAGACCCTCTCAGGTTGCCCTTAAGCTTGGGATAAACGTTCGCGTCGCTTTACGTGCTCCCGAAGCTGTTGTGTGGTGGCGAAATGTTTGCCCACTAATTGCCATTGTAGTTCCGGCAAAATATTACCCTGCACAATGTCCAACAGATCGTGGTCGGATAATGGCATCGGAAGAGCACTAGACATTCGCCGCAGATCCCTATAAAAATCGTCAAATGACTCGCCAGCCTTGTGGCGACGCCTTCGGATCTTGTTGGTGATTTCGCGAATAGAAGCGAAACCATCGTGCCATGCCATGATGGTGGTGACTAGATCTGAAGCAAGTCCTCTATTTCGATAAGCACGATGGTTTCTGGGAACCATCGGCTCTGATATACCTTATTGGGACCTGGTTGAGCCAGGTGGTCTGAAGGCCTAACATCCCGTGAATGTGAGGAGCGAACTCTCCCAGGCAATGCACGAGTAGCCGTTCCCCTCTCGGAGCATCTCACCGAGCCATCTAGACGAGGTCCACCTGGTGAAGTTCGGGGTGTGGCGCCTGGACTAGAGAGTGCCAGTGTGTGCATCTATTGCTGCAGATTTCCCATGGTCTGCAACATCTGACTCATGTGGCGCTTAAGCTCTCCGATTTCCTTATCAGATATTAAAGTCTTGGGATCTGTCGGAAGAGCTGATGCAGCGTCTTCGGCTTCCCCGAGCGAATTCAACAGGGGTGGCTCTGAAACGTTTGGTTCTCCGTCCAGAGGTCTGGTTTTGTGGGACCGAGTTACGGGTCGGTGGCCCTTAGGCACTGCGCCTTGCTTCAGTTGCCTATTGGTTTAACCTTTCGGCAGCATAATGGACATGCGGTGGACTGTGTCAAGTAACCTTGGAGGCACTCCTCGTGGTACATGTAGTCACAACCTAGCCTAGCTGATACGCTATATGAAAACAAGAAGAAACAGATTTAAGTATGTCGATAATTATTCCGAGAAAATATTAGAGAAATGTAACATGAAATTACAACGACTCTTGATACTAAGAATTCTATTACGAATGGAAACGAAAATGGAATGAACTTTTACTGACTTTAATTACAACTACTGGTAAACTACGTTAATCACCCAAAGCACGGTGTAAGGTATACTCAAGTACTGTGTGTTGGATTAAAAATGACTAAAAATTTCAAAAGATAAGTTTCCATTCTAAAGGGATTGTACATTGCTTTCATCTTCTTTCAGGTGGTGGCTGTCAACAGTTCCCGAATCAAACGAGCGATATTTCGAATTTGAACAATGAATACGAGCGAGATAGAGGTAGTATTCCCGATGCTAGGACTTCAAGCAACAAAGAGCAAGACCACTGGACGTACTAACTAGCTGGTTGCCAGATAGCAGATTTTGCAGATGGTTTGCCCTTCACTGATCAAAGTTCCAGTAAAGATTAACCACCTACGAAGACAGAATTTATATGACAAGACTACTCGTTCAACAGGAAGGAAGGCAACATCTAATTCCGCTGGCTGGACTGAATTAGATGTTGCCTTGAACTAAATGGCTGGTTGCGAATATAACAGATTTTGTAGAACTGGAAAACAAACTGCTTTCAGGCTTAAAGCCTAAGACGAGAGACTGAAACGAGAGTCTGGTATTGAAAGTTAATTAAATTTTTTTAATGGGCAGCTTCTAAAATGGGCTGCAGATAGCTAATGGGAAGAACTGGTGGGGTGATACCACAGAAAGTAAGTCTGCAGGAGTGATAACCGACAGGGAGTTTTAACGCGTTCAGCGCTTAGGAGTTACGCTCTAATGAGCATAAGTCGGTTTCACTTCACAAATGTGGGGACTCATATAAAGTGAAGACCGAAGTCTGAAGTTCTAAACTCGAATCTCTTCAAGCGAACCTTAAGAACTCTTACGAGCAATTCGGACCCCACGTTGGGTGCCATTTGTAATGATTTGCTTGTTGCTAGAAGTGTTGTGACGGTCTCGAATGACCATCAAAGGATAGCGAGTCATTAGTCCGTGCAGGACTGAGCTACTCGGAGTAGCTACGACTCTCACGTGACAAGGAGGTCGGCACATGCTGGCTGCCTCTAGCTCTGTTCAGGAGAAGGGGGGGGATTCATTTTCCCAGTCACGTGTCCCAGGAATCATCACATTTTGTTCATGTGCCTGAAGGACGGACAAAATACCGAAAAACAACCGCGATCGTATACTGGCATTAAAGTCCAGTAAGAGCCGTGCAGGCTTACCCTGATCAGGGTTACTATGTTGACCACTGGGACCCAACGATCACCAGGGCCGAACAATAAAAAAAAATAAGGCCACCAATAAGGGTCATGTTAAGCTTCTTACGAAGCAACTACACGCGGCCCCGTTAGGAACACGCGCGAGGAATCGCGGATTGGTGGCCGGAGTCGAAAAGTAAGAAAGAAACAAGAAGTACGCGCAACGCTGCGAACACGGATGAGTTGGTCACGAAAACGGATGGAGCAACCACGAGTAGTATCGAAAAAAATTCCACGACAAAAAAAGAAGAAACCGACTAATTTTACCGAATGAGTCGCGAGAACCGGACAAAAAAAAACGTGCGCTATCGTCGAGAGCTCACCACCTGAAACACAAACACAAAAATAGTTAATTAGCTGCCATGACTTGTCCCTCCTGCACACCAACCGACCACCCCTAACGAACTATAAAAGGAGCCCGCACCACCAGGCTCATATCAAGAATAAGATTGAGATTCTACTCTAAAGCACACATGCTGCATTTATATATTTTTTTGTTCTTCGTTTGCTTCATTAAATACAAGAAAAAACATTATTCTTGCTTAAACATAAAGGGATATAAATTTCTCTTGATGATGATAATTCTATTTTCTCAAAACAAACATTATTATATACTTTTTTGTTGTTGTTGTTGTAATTTTGTTGTAATTAAATTGAGAATAACATTCCGAAGCCACAAACAATTGTGCTTTTCATTGCCTAATTTCCAAACTTATATTCTCCTATGAGTTCTCCTATTTCGTAGGAGGGTATTTCAGTTTTTACATAAATACTCAAGGAATATAAAGCTGACTCAACAAATTTTTTTTTTCTTTTCTCTCAATATGATAAATGAGTTAAATGACAATAAGGTAATACTAAGCGAAATGTAGTACTTCCTATTTGACAGCATTTCTTCAATTTCAATTTGCCTTGCAGTCACAAAAAAAACATTGCTCATAATGTTCAATAATTCTATTACCGACTATACTAACTCATTCCAAATGCTTCTTTCAGATTTATGTACATAAATACTCTCAATATGCATCATCTATTGTTACCAGACATAGTTTGGTACTATTTAAAATGGGTGATTGATTTGCTATAGCATATGAATCAATTTCAGTTAATTCGGTACATGGTTAAATTAAATGTTATCATATGTGTTATTATTGCGAAGTGATGTCAATTAAAGCTATCAAACATTTGCAAGTACTCACTATTAAAGAGCATCTGTAGTAATTTACATTGAAAACATAGATCCACACAAATTACTTTGTCATTTCCCATTCTAACGTCTCAGCCTTAGGCTATACCAATAAGAATTCGATAAAGAAAAGTAAAAAAATGACCAAAATAAACATTTAACTTTTGAAGGTACGCTACGACGAACGATTTGCGTTCAATGATTTCAAATGTTTTCAATCTGGTGATGATTATTTGTTACGATTTGGTACGAACTATTCTTTTTTTTTCTTTCTTTTTTCCCGCATTCGTAACAGAAGGCGACCCAGCGTCATCAATTGTATATTCTAAGAGGTTTAACATTCCAATAAATACCTGGGTGTATGTGTTGTTGGGAAGAAACTCGAAATTTTTACACATTAACTATGCTTCCCCTTCTTGTCTACACAGTGGTGGTTGACGAAACGCGGCCTCCTGGGCGTTCTGTGCTGTAAAGTTGGTAATGTGAGAGAAGAGCAGCAACAGGTTTCGAGGCTGTACTTTCCCAGCGAGATGCATGAAAATGCTGAATACAGTGTCCAAGTGAACGTCATTTTCCACTACTAAATTGCTGGTCTCCCCCGTTTATGTCTCTAGAGCGGCCAACGGTATTCCCCACTGATTTTCACAGGTTGAATGTTTAAGCCAATGATCTCGGTAAGTCGTATTTATCACCATTATGAGCCAAATTTCATTTTTATGCTAGGTTCAATATAATCTGTGGTGTTAATTGTTAGAATTTAAAAAAAACGCTTCATGAAGACGCTAACGCATATGAGTCATCCACCGCGTCTTGATTGATATAACAGTAACACAAGCTTCATTCCGATCGTGTTGTCCACTCGGCAGGCTGGCTGTGACACTCAAGTCAATACGCTAATTGCATCTCCTTTTAGCGCAGCACTCCAAATTAGATGTAAAAGCGAACAGGACTTCTGATAATCACGTGCAGCTTTGCAACTGCTTTCGTTCGGCGATTCACTTCACTGAACATCGGATCCTACTTACAAGTACACTTGGGCACGGCGTCATCCCACCACGACCGAACAAGTTCCTTCCCGTCACTCGACCACATGAAGACTGTTCAGTCGAGCTCACCCAGCCACTTTTCCGCTCGAAACCGTTAAGGCTCCAATCAGCTATGCGTTCCCGCAACAACAATGCTATGAGGCATTCTTGGACCAAACCAGGCAATGCACCAATTTCTTAGCATTTGAGCTCGGTCCGAAATCGACAACAAGGCATTGTTGTTGTAGATTTGCTTCGAGCTAATAAAAACTCTAGCGCACCTGAACCGCTACAAAACTAATTTTCGAAGAAATTGTCTTTGAGTGACAAAAAAGTGTGGAAAGACGTAATACACTGTTTTGTAGAATCGTACCAACCATTCCTTATCCACAGCAAGAAAAGTCAACTATAACACAAATGATGAAAATGTTCAGTGCTGGTAACACTTTCTGAACGATAATAATGATAATAATTATGCGTTCCCGCAACAAAAATGCCATGATGGCATTCTTGGACCAAACCAGGCAATGCACCAATTTCTTAACATTTGAGCTCGGTCCGAAATCCACAACAAGGCATTGTTGTTGTTGATTCGCTTCGAGCTAATAAAAACTCTAGCGCACCTGAACCGCTAGAAAACTAATTTTCGAAGAAATTGTCTTTGAGTGACAAAAAAGTGTGGAAAGACGTAATACACTGTTTTGAAGAATCATATCAACCATTCCTTATCCAAAGCAACAAAACTCAACTATAACACAAATGATGAAAATGTTCAGTGCTAGTAACACTTTCCGAACGAAGCAGCAATAAGTTTATCATAACAAGCTCATACTTAAATCAACTTATCCTTTGAATTTCGTTCTCATCGCAGGATTTCATCGAAAGTTTCAGCGGTTAAACGTTGTTTGAGGCTGCCATCCGACAAATGCTCAGAACTCGGAGAATTTAAAAATTGATTCCTTATTTTTATTGCAAATGTTTTGCATATGAGAACGTAACTTGAAGCATCTGTTGGTGCAATATTAACGGAAATGGCACATTGGTGGTTAGCCTGTGTCAGCAGCAAAGCAAAATACATACCAAATCTGCTTCACGTTAAGTTAAACCCAACCAGTAAATTTCGTTTCGATTGAATCACTGCGCTGGAAACTATACGGGTGAAAAAAAAGTTTAGGGTTACCACCCTCAAAACTTTTCACATTTTTAAAACGTTAAAATTTGTTGTTGTGAATTTTCATTGCAGAATCATTCTCAATTGGAAATCTAATGACATAATCGCTCAGTAAAAAAATTCCACAAAATTACAAAAATGGTCGTAGCTGGCAGCCCTTTCATGATTCATGTACGAAATTCCTACGACATTTACTTCGCATTAAAGTCCATTTACTGCATGAACTTCGTTTTGATTCTAACACTGGACCGGAAGTTAAAGGGAAAAAAGCTTTATTTTGCTGAGCAAATTTGCAAGATTTATGAGACAAAAATAACCACAGCTGCCAAATCTATACTAATTTTTCAACCAAATTCACCAAATGTTACATAGAGTAACATCCAAGCACTGTGTGAATTTTGTTAAAATCTGATGGCTGAATCGGAAGTTACAGTAGATTTTCAAGATGGTACCACTGCCACAGGGTAGCCCGCATTTAAAAACCACTTCTATCAAACCTGGTCCTATGTAATACCAACATGTCCTGTAAATTTCACTATGATCGGATAATTCGGTCGTCAGTTCTCGTGAACAGAACTTTCGAGTGCTGAAAATAGAGGTAAATTGGTGATGAGTTGCCGTTCTTATGCAAATCGGAATTTTGAAAATTTTATCTTGAGATGAAGGACAAAAGATAAAATTTATCAAAGATTTGAAATTTTTGGTCATAAATCAAAAAAATTTTCAGGAAGCTCAATGATTTGAAGGATTTTTTTTTCAGCAGCCTGGCACAGCTACAGGGCTACCCGCTTTATGCTGAAAATCTACATGTGCAAAATTTTAGTCAACATCAATGCGCTCTGTAGTTTTCACGATGATTCATGTTTTTTTACAAGTAATGACAAATCAAAATTTGAAAAAAATTCCTTGCCTACTTTTAGGCACCCTGCACCCACACACGGCTCAAAATTTCCAATTCTTTATCATCAACAAGCTTAGAACATAATAAGTTTTCATTCCCAATACTTTTCTTTGACAAAAACTTACACTGCTTGGAAATATAGGAGTTCCTCAAATTTCACTAAAACACTCGCCGCCGCCAAAAAGTTTAGGATATCTGAATTTGAGAAAATCATGGACCTACCTATTATATACATCTACGTTCTCCAAAAATTTCAGCTCAATCGGATCGGCCACTCCAGAGATTATCTCCCTGAATCATTTTGCTGATATATATATATATATATATATATATATATATATATATATATATATATATATAAAGAAATATGAATTTTCGGCGAAACGAGTTTAATACTATTGTTCTTCGAACATTAGTAAAAAATGCGCATAAGGCAAACAAAATTCTCGGACCGAACCAGGCAATGCACAAATTTCTTAACATTTGAGCTCGGTCCGAAATCGACAACAAGGCATTGTTGTTGTAGATTCGCTTCGAGCTAATTAAAAAATTCGCATAAGGCAAACGAAATTCTCGGACCGAACCAGGCAATGCACAAATTTCTTGACATTTGAGCTCGGTCCGAAATCGCCAAATTGCAGGTGTGCAATGTTCCGAAATGATAAACTCGTTACATAACCCTAACATTATATTCACTCCTATATATAACAGCGCAGCCATTCAATCGAAACTAAATTCATAAGGTGGGTTTAACACAACGTGAAGCAGATCTGGTGCTAGCACATGATTGCCAGCACTAGATAATTCGTAAATATAGCACTAACAGATGCTTCCATTTTGTATTCATTAGCAAAGCATTTACAATAAAATAAGTAACCGATATTTAAATTTTCCGAGTTTTGGAAATTTTTCAGATGGCAGCCCCAGATATAGTTTAATCGCTGGAACTTTCGATGATATCCTTCGATGAAAACGAAATTCAAAGGATAGGCTGATTAAGTACGAGCATGTAGTGGTAGACTTATTGCTGCTGTGTTGGATAAATGTTGCCAGCACTGAGCATTTTCATCATTTGTGTAATAGGAAATGCTATCAGAAAATGATTTTTGTTTCTTTGAGTAACAAATGGTTGATATGATACTACAAAGAAGTGTATAACGTTTTCACACATTTTTAAATATCTCAAAGATAGCTTCTTCGAAAATTCGTTTCCTAGTAGTTCTAATGCGCTAGACTTTTTTGAAAATTTATTTGTTGTTAGAACTTTAAGATAACTTAAAATATCAATTAAATGGCAGCCTTTGCTAAAGCACTAAAGATACCCACCATTTGGTGAAACTAGGACCTTTTGCACATATATACCACTGTATCTGGAGTATTTCAGCTCAATCGGATGACGTGTTCACATACAACGGTAATTTTTCGGTGAATTATTATGTCCGGATTGAATAATATGTTTATTGGTTTTTGGCGATGTGTTGTGAATACTAAAATGTAAAAAAAAAACACAAAACTGTTAAAACATATTAACAATATTCACTTTGCAATTTTAGCGACATTCCACAAAAGTGGTGAGCACTGAAATTAAACTTGACTTAGCAGAGATTCGAACAAGTACACTTAGAGTTAAAAATAACACCGAAAACCAAGTCCATAATACACATAATTTTCATTTACTATTTTAACAAAAAATGTTACTATTTAAAACCAGAATATGACACAATAAAGTCAGTCTTTTTCAGTAAGCCAAACTGGTCGGCGACCAAAAAGACAATTCAAACAGACATCATCGTTTTTTTAAATCTTTGAGCATATCTTAGCTGACGCTAGTAGGGGCGGTTGAAATCGCCACGCTGAAGCTGAGATTGCTCTAAGAGGACAACTTCTACATCTAATTTCGTCCAAGGAGTTTTTACATCGTATCCAGATTACTTTTCTTAATATTGCCAGGCATTGTGGCAGCCACTATTGGGCAGTTGTTACATTTCAAGTAAAAAAAACTCAAACTGCCCATAGCGTACCATTTCATGGCGATCCTGTAACTCACGATCCTGCGAACCTTAAGAAGCTTTTATATTTGGAGCTTACAGTTCATAATGGATAGCTGTGATATTTGGACGTTACGAATAGCACTGCTGTCATTGTCGGATGCAGCAGATTTTGATTTCAGTCCAGAGCCATGTTTCTGCAAATTCCAAAACCTGTAGACATTGGAACCTACGAAATG
This sequence comes from Nemotelus pantherinus, assembly GCA_963978885.1. NCBI lineage: Eukaryota > Metazoa > Arthropoda > Insecta > Diptera > Stratiomyidae > Nemotelus > Nemotelus pantherinus. The sequence continues at coordinate 124,730,206 of OZ022263.1, forward strand.
CGGACATTACGAGTTTCAAACGATGAGATTTTCGAATTTGACGAGCTTCGAACTTCAGATCAACTAATTTACTAATATTAATAAAGTAAATTCAGATCAACAAATTAATTAATATTAATAAAATCATTATGAATTATTAAAAAAAAACTTTAACTACAGCAGTTTGAAAAACAATACTATACCGAAAAATTATGAAATAGAAAATATGAATACCAAATACGAAAATTGAATTCTGCGAACAAAATAAAACACTTCAAGAATTAAAAATAGAATGTTCAAGAATATTAAAAATTATAATTCTACAGCATACATTAAAGCATATAAAATTATTGTAGCAACGAAAATGAAACTGTAAACGAATTAACATGATGAAAGCAATCGAATAAACATTACAAATGTGTTCAAATTTAGCCTAAAATTAGAAAAAGATTAAAATTTGGAAAATAATGTGCATCAAAACTTACCTCAACCTTTCACTGATAGATGACAGACAATATCAGCTGTAATCACTTCAATTTGTATTCCAACCGGCTGATCATTGGGAAGTTAATGCTGTATGCTAAATTAAATCGTTGATTTTAGAAAGAAATAATTGTATTGGAAATGACATGTGATAACAGTGAAAGTGGTAGATTTACCGAAATTTTCATATAGAATTTTTCTAGTCCTTTGTTAAAAGTTCGTTAGTATTTCGAATTGGTTTGTGATCGGTCTACAGTATTGAACGGATATCGTATAAAAAGTTTCTTTGAATTTGATTTTGTGGAATTGTTTGAATTCGAATAGATGTTCAATAAAGTGCTTCGAATTGAATTTGTGGAATTGTTTGAGCTCGAATAGATGTTCAATAAAGTACTTCGAATTGAATTTGAAAACGTGTGAATTTGAATTGATAATTGAATTATTAATCGAAACATTTTGGTCCTTCGAACCGGATCAGTGAATTCTCGGCTCCGGGCTATAATATTTTGAAAATATAAACTAGACATTTGCGATTAGATCTTGTGTGCGCTAGTTCAGTGAGATTGGAATTTACCGAAGATAATCGCTGCAGAGAATTTGTCAGCTGGATAATTCCCAAACTTATATTCCTTTACATGACCATCCGTGTTTTCTTTTCTTCTATCATTTACTGTAATATCTATTCAATTTATTCAAAATTTAAAATTAATCTTTAAATCTACCGATCTTTAATTTAAAATCTATCTTACACATCTACATAATACATTTAATTTACATATAACTTATCTACATCATCTAAATATAAAACTATCTCCTTCATTGATTTATAACTTATCTTTTACCACCTACAAGTGATAAATATATACTCGAATGAATAAAAAATTAACGGACATTCGAGAGAAGTGGTAGCGCAATTTGAAACGCGATACGTACATAGTGAATACCGCAAATTAAGTCGTGAAAGTGCGTAAACTGGTCAAATTTGGTTCTTTGGAGAAATTCGCAGCTTAGAACTGTACCGTGACAATCCGTTGTAGCTGTGCCGATTGAACACCGTTATAAAATTGCTTTGGAAAATTTTGTGCCTTGATTGTTTCCGGGTTCAAAGACAATATGGCTGACGTGCAAAAATTAATGTTGCGACAAAAAATAGCATTTGACCAGCTAGTAAAAATGCAAACGAATTACCGCAAAGATTCCAAGTCCAGGAAAACTGTGACGTACTATCGAACCTTAATTGATAAAGTATGTCGCGGTTTGTAGAAATTTTGTTAGTACAACCAAACATAGAACACAATATCAACATAAAAAGGAGGACATAAAAGGAGAGAACGATGGAGATTGGTCATCAAGCACAATGCACGAGTTAGTTTAGATTATTAGTTTAGGTTGTTATTAGCTTAGATTGTTAGTTTCGCTGTTAGTTTTAACTAAGTAATTACATCAAGACAACACGAGTAAACACCAAGTCACGACAAACAATGGTATGCACAACCTCACCATAATTAGCAATAATAAATGTTATCTACCGAATATACATACAAACAATCTGTAGCAAAGAACATGAAAACAATCAACACCAAGTCACGACAGACAATGGTACGTACAACATCACCATACTTAGCAATAATGGAATTCCGATCGCGACATTGTCAAAACATAGCGATATCTATGATATATATATATATATATATATATATATATATATATATATATATATATATATATATATATATATATGTATATATATATATATATATATATATATATATATATATATATATATATATATATATATATATATATATATATATATATCGCGAATTGAATTACACAAATTGTCAATTGAATTACACCGTCAATGTCGACGACACCAGACCTAGGCCAACAAGTGACCTACATACGATGAATACCGAGCGGATGCCGAATTGCCGATTACTTAGATCAAAGCCTCAGATCGAAAGGCGATGAAAGTAAAAGCTGTGTTGGTAATGTAAGGGACCCGAGATGTGGAGGGGAGTCGTAATACGCGGAAGGAAACCGAGATCCGGAGGACATTAGCGTACGCGGCAAGAAACATGCACACCCGAAAGCTTCGACACGCACAAATCATCACACGAAAGACACGGCGGACGGGTCCACGGTCGTAAGCTAATATTAGCTAAATTCGAACAAATCGAAGGTTACCGGGAGGATCGCGCACACGTTTTCCCCGGAATAAGAAATTTCGAAATATAAATTAGCCACCTACCTGGAATTTGAGGCCGAAAATCCTGGAGCACCACCCGAATGCAATACGCACAACACCGAATTTAATGTACACAATGTTTATATTCGGAAACGTCAACTGGGAGAAATGTCAGTGGAGATGTTCCAAGTCAGACCGTTCCAGGTGGGGAATGTGTGGTGAATTCGAAACCCAACACTCGGATGAGTGAAATCAAATTCGGGTGAGTGCACTAAGCGGGATTTTGAAAATCCCGCTGCCGCCAGGAAAATTTTCCTGTGGGCGGGATTGATGGAAGAAGGTCTCTTTTGCTGTGAATTGGGTGAGTGGACGGAGGTCTTGAGCTGCAGGTGCAGAATCAATTTGATAAGTTATCTTCTTTTGGCTTTTTACATATTTGGCTGTGAATTGGAAAATATAACCACTGGCTATAATCCGGAGGATTTGGAAGCGGCACCATTAATATCAATTAAACGTTTGTGGTACTGAACGTGAAAAATCTGCGTGGGAAGGTTTCAGTTTTCGTGGACGAAATAGGAATACGAGATTCGTATCGAACGAGGAGAACCAGTCGAGAAGGACGTTGGAAAAAATTGAATTGATACTTTGGCGCGAGCATCGATCGACGAAAAGGGCCCCATCGCGGGAGTAAGAGCATCGCGGCGATCCTGAATAATCAGCAGGTTAGATAGCAAGTAAGAAATAAAAGAAATATTGTGAATTAGATTTAGTAGAATTTTAAAGGAGAAAAAAGGAATTTTGAGAAGATTACCATTTTATGGTAACGCGTTGGAAAATATCGCATATCATTTATGTACAATAAAGTGTGCGGGGTTTGAAATTTTCGAAAAAGAATCGGTGTTGTACCTAAGAGGCCGTCATCCTCTTCTCGCTTCAGGGCGACGGTAGCGAGGCAGTGTTTCGGGTTTAGAAGCGAGTGGCGCCCACCAGCGACCCTTTTTCTTCGCGAGCGAGAGCCGCCCGAAAACTGCCGCCCTTGTAAAGGGTTCTAGAGCGCGTTACGGTCAGTAACAGTGACAAATTGGCGCCCAACGTGGGGCATATAACGGTAACAGCGGTAAAAACGGTAAACAACGGTACTCGTAAAAATTTGATGAGCCAAGTCCCAAATTGTGGGAAGGCACTTAGGCGCGTATATAGCAGTATTAAAGACGAATTTAAAAGTATCTTACGCGAGAACGGTGGTATTATCTTCATTTTGGAGTTCGTTTTGAATATTTTTGAATTTTCAAAGTTGGATGGTACTAGTTCATAGTATCTATGTATATACATATATTTTTATTGATATCTACTTACGATCAGCTATTTGAATTCTGAATTTTGTGTGTGTGATAGGTTGGATGAGCAAGAGTTCTGATTGTGCAATAGCAATAGTGGAAGTGTGTTTTTGTGTCATATAAGAGTTTCAGGTATAACCACCGAGAAGCCGAGGTATATTCGGCACTAGTAACGGTGTTAACGGTACGCTTGGAAAAAAAAGAGGTTTTTTTTTCCTTTCTTTGTCCTGATCGGGAGGATTCTGTACATTGAAGATAACGTGGTTTAAACTAGTAATCGGGCGAATTGTTACTTTGAAAATATATATTATATATATATATATATATATATATATATATATATATATATATATATATATATATATATATATATATATATATATATATATATATATATATATATTTCAAATATATATTTCAAATATAGGTGGAATTTTGAATCGGTTATAGGGGGAATTTTTGATGAATTGTTTTCTTAATGAGGTGCTCTTATGTTAAAATTCTGAGGAGATAATGTATCAATGTATTATTAATTTGAGGGTTTAACAGATTAAATAGTTGAATTTTATAGTGTGATCGTTGATGAGTGAGTGGGAAAAAAAATAATATATTAGTTGATAAGAGTGTCGGGTACAAACCCCGAAGGGATAGAATATAATCTGAAGGTTGCGATTTTGGGTGAGGGCATTTTGAGGACCTGTTTTGCGGATTCTTGTTTTATTTTGGTTGATCAAAAAAAGAATCCGGTCCTGATATTCAGCCAGCTGTATATTTTCGTTTTAGAAGAGCAAAATGAAAATTCTAGTGGATCGTCTAAGTAAGGACGAGCTTACGTACGAGCTCGCCATCCGTGGCTTTCCGTCAGGTAAGGTGGAGAATATGCGTAAAACACTAAGGGCGACACTAAAGGCGGAGTCAGCTCAGGATACGTCCTATGTGGAAGCGGCGTATCCGTTTGATTTCGAAACCGATTTTACTGAATTAACAGCGAAAGCGTCGGAAATCGAAGAGCTGATTTAGAAAGTGACAGGTGATAAAACTTCGTCAGATTTTCTTAAAGCTAAAGTAAAGATTGAATTCGGATTCCGTCGACTGAATAACATGCAAGCAGTCACGCCAGAGCAGTTGGATTCTGCGAAGAAGATTAGGAATCGGTTAATCATTGCAATGGGGACCCTAGTGGAGAAGACCGAGGAAAACAGCGAAGGGGAAGCGGAGCTCGATGACGATCCCCAGACCATGGTTGCGCCGCAGGAGGTGCGGGTGCCCAGTCTAGCCGAAGTGGCAAAATGGGGGCTGAAGTTCAGTGGGGATGCGTCGGGGTCAGTAAACGCTTTCCTTGAGCGGGTGGAAGAACTACGACAAGCAAGGGGTCTTACGAAATCGCAACTATTCCGGGCAGCTGTGGACCTTTTCGACTCGCGAGCACTGATATGGTTCAGAGCCAATCGAGGGTTAGTCGCGTCTTGGGACGAGCTCGTCGAAGAACTTAAGGCGGAGTTCTTGCCGACGGACTACGAGGACCGTCTATGGGACGAAATTCGAAGGAGAACCCAAGGCGAAAATGAATCTGTCGGTGTGTATGTGGCTGTGATGGAGCGCTTCTTCTCTCGACTCAAACAAAGCTGCTCAGAGGAGAAGAAATTAAGGATTCTTCGTAGGAACATCTCCCCTTTTTACCAGCAGCAACTGAGTTTGAAGACAATATCGACAATAGCCGAACTAGTTAAAATGGGACGTACGCTAGAGGCCACGAGGGCGTCGGTAGCGGCATTCGTGCCACCCAATCCACCATCTAGACGATGTTTGGAACCCGATTTGGCGTATGTTGGTGCCGAATCAACAGATCATGTAGCGGTGTTGTCCGGACGGGGCCGTGTTCAGTGCTGGAATTGCTGAAAGGAAGGTCACGTTTCGAGGGAATGCACTGAACCGAGGCGTTGTTTCGGTTGTGGACGACAAGGGGTATTACGAGCGGCTTGCCCGTCGTGTCGGGTCAGGGCGACGGAGCCGGGAACAGGAACGCAGTCGGGACGACAAGGTCCGGGAAACGACCGTCGTGCTCGCCAGGCGGCGAATCGAGCACGAGTGCGAGGCCGCAAAAACAATTTCGTCAACCAAACGTAGACTATGCACTGATTCGAAGTGTCCATGACAGTCGCCCGCACGTACGGGTGGAGATTGAGGACGTTGTCATGGAAGGATTATTGGATTCGGGTGCGAGTCGTACAATTGTTGGTGGCAAAGGCTGGTCTCAATTGAGGGAAAAGGGGTTAGTACTGAGACGAACCGGGGTGGAAGAAGTACGTTTGGCGAACGGAGTTACTTGTGCAGTCGATGGGGTGGCAAAATTGAAATTTGCTTTGAATGGCAGGGAACACCTGTTGGAAACGCTGGTAATATCGGCGATTCCTCATGAGGTAATTCTGCGAATTGATTTCTGGCAGTGTTTTGGAGTCGTCCTGGACATGCAGGGGCAACAATGGACGTCAATTGCATCGACTGAGGTGGCACCAGGCAAAGCGTTGCGGAGCCAGTCTCACTTGTCAGGACAAGAGTCAGAAGTCCTACAAAATTTACTGAAGGAACAATTCGAACTGATGGGCGAGGGTCTAGGGTGTGCGAAATTCGTAGAGCACACTATTAAGACCTCAGCTGCTCCGATAAAACAGAGATATTATCCCGTCTCCCCAGCTGTCCAAAAGCAGATCAACGTAGAGTTGGATGAAATGTTGAGTATGGGAGTGGTCGAGCCCTCGTCGAGCCCGTGGTCGTCCCCGATCTTGTTGGTGCGCAAAAAGGACGGGTCATACAGATTTTGTGTAGATTTTAGGAAAGTGAACGCAGTTTTGGAAAAAGACGCCTACCCCCTGCCCTAAATCTCCACGACACTGGACAAATTGCGGAACGCCAAGTATCTATCGACACTGGACGTCAAGTCCGCTTATTGGCAGGTGTCAATGGCGGCGGATTCTCGGCAGTATACGGCGTTCACCGTGCTAGGGAGGGGTCTGTTTCACTTTCTAAGGATGCCTTTTGGTCTACACAACTCGGGTGCGACGTGGCAGCGCCTGATCGACACTGTACTAGGTCCTGCGCTGGAACCATATGTCTTTACCTATCTCGACGACATCATTGTGGTGACGCAAACGTTCGATAAACACGTAGGAATATTGCGTGAGGTTTTCTGTCGACTGCGGGAGGCAGGCTTACGGGTGGCTAAAGAGAAGTGTCAGTTCTGCAGGACAAAACTTCGGTATCTGGGGTACTTGGTGGACGAAGAGGGCTTACACGTGGACCCTGAGAAGGTTCAGGCGGTCAGTGACTTTCCCCGCCCAACACCGGTGAAGCAGGTCAGGCAGCTTTTAGGCACGGTATCCTGGTACCGAAAGTTTATTCCAGATCACGCAACGATGATGGCACCACTAAGTGACCTTTTGAAGAAGGGGCGGAAGTTCGAGTGGTCAGACGCGTGTGAGCGGGCGTTCGTGTTGTGTAAAACGAAATTAACCACAGTGCCGATATTGGCTTGTCCGGATTTTAGCCTTCCATTTAAAATTCAGACTGATGCTTCGGATGTGGGTATTGGGGCTGTTCTGAGCCAAGCGCACCTGACGGGCGAGACAGTAGTGTGTTATCTCAGCCGCGCGTTATCGAAGCACGAAAGAAAGTATTCGACAACCGAAAAAGAGTATCTAGGAGTGTTATGGGCGATTGAAAAATTACGACCGCACGTGGAGGGCACACATTTTGTTGTTATTACCGACCACCATTCGCTGGTATGGTTAAATAACCTGAAAGACCCTACGGGCAGACTGGCAAGGTGGGCGGTAAGATTACAACAATTTGATTTCGAAGTAGTGCACCGTAAAGGGAAGGAGCATCTAGTGCCAGATGCTCTCTCTCGAGCTATCGACAAGGTGGACAGCCTATCTACCGCAACGAAACCAGAGCGATGGTACGAGAAAATGGTGGAGGTCGTGCAAAAGAATCCAGAAAAGTACGCAAACTGGAAAGTTGTGGACGGCATCCTGTGGAAGCAAACAACAAGCATTGGTTTAGATGCGAGAGGCCAGACAGTCTGGAAGAGAGTCGTGCCGAAGGCGGAGATGGGAGCTATTCTCAAAAGGTGCCATGACGACCACACAGCAGGTCACATGGGAGTCGATCGAATGTTGTCACGCGTTATGCAAACCTATTATTGGCCGCGAATGAGATCGGATATTCGGCAGTATGTTAAGAAATGCAAGGTGTGTCAGGTATGTAAGGTAGAGAGGAGAGCACCGATTGGATTGATGTCCACTAGTGCGGGCGAGGCTAAAGAGCCCTGGGAGATGATCTGCGTCGATCTTGTGGGACCACTGCCTAGGTCAAAACGGGGGCATGCTTTTATTTTGACGATAGTGGACTATGTCACGAAGTTCTCTGTTCTACTACCAGTGAGAACCGCGACGGCCTCAAGTGTCTTCCGCCTACTGGAAGAGAATGTCTTTTTAGTTTATGGAGTCCCTAGAGTGGTAGTGTGCGATAATGGGGTACAGTTCCATGGCAAGCAATTCAAAGGGCTAGTAGAGGCATATGGGGTACAAATTCGGTACACTGCGCTATACCATCCCCAAGCCAATCCGGCTGAAAGGCGCAATCAAGATGTTAAGTGTATGTTACGATGCTATGCATCAGACAATCAGCGTTCGTGGGACGACTACCTAGCGAAGATTGCGTGCGCTTTGCGGACGTACCAGCATGAGGTCACCGGTTTCTCTCCATATTTTTTAAATTTTGGCCGGGAGATGGTCACTTTTCGGGAAGAAACAGAGGCCCCCGGGAGCGGGGATAGGGATTTTTCACCTCTACGAAACGCGAAAGCTCTGGAAGAAGTTCGTCAAGAAGTGGTTCGGAGAATGAAAGTGGTCGCATCAGCCAGTAAGGGACGCTACGACCTCCGACGAAGAACGGAGAACTTCCAGATTGGCAATAAAGTATGGAGACGAAACTATGTATTATCGGATGCCAGCAAAAATTTTTCGGCTAAACTGGCCCCTGCGTATGTTAGTCCTTTCTTGTTGAAGAAGAGGACGTCTGCGTGGACGTACGAATTGGCCGACGCACAGGGTAAAGCGGCAGGGACGTGGCACGCAAAGGATCTTAAGCGATATGTAGGGACGGAAGATCAATCGGGCGATTAGCGCCGATAATATGTGGAGTATGGTATGATGATTGAATGGGAAATAGAAATATGATTTGAAGAATAATGATGATATTTACAGGAAGATATTAGGTTTAGAAGTTACTGGGGTGGTAGGATATGTTTTCAATGAGTGAATTCATGAAGTGTTTGTAGTAAGTAAGGATAGAAGTAAGTTCTTAAGCAGGTATTAGATAAGTTACTGTGGTGTTGGGATCTGTTTTTAATGAATTAATTCATGAGGTGCTTGTAGTAAGCAGGTTTGACAAGAAGTAAGTTCTTTTGGTGGGGGCTATCGGGCGGTTAGAGTCAATATCTGGTTAGTTTTATATTTGGTCATATATAATATATTTTAGGGTAAGTTTATGAGTATTAATGAAAGATTAGAATTAGAAGTTATTAGGATGTATATGAATATGAAAAACTCTAGCGCACCTGAACCGCTAGAAACACTAATGTTCGAAGAACAGTAGAACAATCGTGCAGGTTTTGAGTGCATATTCCACCACATGCGCTGCTTATTACGGCCAAATTGTTTCAAATGCCACGTTTTACTTTTGTCTCAAGAATGCATTATAACTCATATGGTAGAAGGTTTCAGATATTACCACTGGCATGAATTTCAACGTTTATGAGAGCAAAACACGGGTTAATTATATTCGTTATCAGTTGCTTATATCACAAAATTTTGAAAGCAGCATCTCATATAACATCAATGAAGAAAATGCTCAGTGCCTGCAGCACTGTAACTGAAGTTGGAAATTGGGGCTGCGATCCGAAAAATTTGCAGAACTTTGGGAATTGAAACATCGGTTATTTATTTTCATTGTAAATGTTTCCGGTATGAATACTAACTGTAAGCATTTATTGATACAAAAGTAGCACAATCGACTCGTGCTGGCAACCTTTCGCCAGTATCAACGCCAAGATTATATCACATCTGCTTCACGTTGTTATATAACATTTGAAGTTATAGGAGTATAAAGAAATTTAGGGTTGCCTGCAGCGAGTTTTTTCAAATAATCGAAAGCTTAATATTTGCTGTTTATTGTCACTACAATATCATAGCCAATTGAAAATTCTACGATAAAACCGCTTAATAAAGATATTGCAAACAAACACAAAACCAACCATAGCTGGCAACCCTATGATGGCTTTTCAACCAAATTTGGCTTGAATAATGTTTATAATAAGTTCCAGTAATTGTATGAAATTCGTATTGATTTCATGACTGCACTGGAAGTTATAGGACAAAAAGTTTTATTCTCCTGAGCGAATTTTCAAATCCAAAGACACAGAAATTACCATAGGTGGCAGCACCAATCGAATTTTTCAACCAAATTTCTATCAAACAGAGTTTAAAGTAAGGTTCAGCTACTGTGTCAATTTTATGAATATCTGGTATTTTATTCACATTTCATAGGGCAAAAAGCATTTTTTTTCTTTGTAATTTTTCAAGATGGCACCACTGGAACAGAGTTGCCTACAATTCAAAATCGCTTCTATCAGACCTGGCCCTACTTAAGTCCAATGCATTCTGTAAATTTCAATTCTATCTGATTATTGATTCGTGAGTTCCCGTGAACAGAAGTTTTTGAAGCTAAAAATATAGGTTAACTGAGAAAGGGTTACCGTTCTTTTCCGACATGAAATTTCCAAAGTTTTACTTTGACTGTGTAGATTAAGCATAAGATTTGTATGCAGATTTGTTTTATTGTAGAAACGGACATTTTTTAGGATATTCGATGGTTTGAATGTTTTCACTTCCAAATTTTAATTTTTTTAAATTTAAGACACCAAAATTATCATTGCTGGCAGCTCCAACCAAATTTTTCAACCAAATTTCTACCAAACGTGGTAAAGTAAGGTGCACCTTACGTAAAGTAAGGTGCAGCTACGGTGTGAATTTTGTCAAAATCGCATGATTCAATCAGAATTTATAGGGCTAAAAGCAGTTATCTTTTTTAGTGATTTTTCAAGATGGCACCACTGGCACAGAATCACCCGCATTTCAAAATCACTTCTATCAGACCTGGTCCTATTTAAGACCAATACATTCTGCAAATTTCATTAAATTCTGTTCATCGGATCCGGAGTTTCCGTGAACAGAAGTTTTTGATGCTAAAAATATAGGTAAATTGGGGAAGGGTTACCAGGCGTGCCCGTTATACCATATCAAATTTTTCTTTTTTGTTTATGTAAACAAAGCACAAAATTTACATATGAGTGGCTTTTTTTTAAGAAATGACATTTTTTCAAGAGAGACGATGATTTGGAGGTTTTCACTTTCAGTGCCTGCCCTAGCTACAGGGTTGCCAGCACGCTCATACATTGTTTCCGTGAACAGAAGTTTTAGAACCCGAAACACTGCCTCGCTACCGTCGCCCTGAAGCGAGAAGAGGATGACGGCCTCTTAGGTACAACACCGATTCTTTTTCGAAAATTTCAAACCCCGCACAATTCACGTTCACACACTTTATTGTACATAAATGATACTAATGCTGCGATATTTTCCAACGCGTTACCATAAAATGGTAATCTTCTCAAAATTCCTTTTTTCTCCTTTAAAATTCTACTAAATCTAATTCACAATATTTCTTTTATTTCTTACTTGCTATCTAACCTGCTGATTATTCAGGATCGCCGCGATGCTCTTACTCCCGCGATGGGGCCCTTTTCGTCGATCGATGCTCGCGCCAAAGTATCAATTCAATTTTTTCCAACGTCCTTCTCGACTGGTTCTCCTCGTTCGATACGAATCTCGTATTCCTATTTCGTCCACGAAAACTGAAACCTTCCCACGCAGATTTTTCACGTTCAGTACCACAAACGTTTAATTGATATTAATGCTGCCGCTTCCAAATCCTCCGGATTACCGCCAGTGGTTATATTTTCCAATTCACAGCCAAATATGTAAAAAGCCAAAAGAAGATAACTTATCAAATTGATTCTGCACCTGCAGCTCAAGACCTCCGTCCACTCACCCAATTCACAGCAAAAGAGACCTTCTTCCATCAATCCCGCCCACAGGAAAATTTTCCTGGCGGCAGCGGGATTTTCAAAATCCCGCTTAGTGCACTCACCCGAATTTGATTTCACTCATCCGAGTGTTGGGTTTCGAATTCACCACACATTCCCCACCTGGAACGGTCTGACTTGGAACATCTCCACTGACATTTCTCCCAGTTGACGTTTCCGAATATAAACATTGTGTACATTAAATTCGGTGTTGTGCGTATTGCATTCGGGTGGTGCTCCAGGATTTTCGGCCTCAAATTCCAGGTAGGTGGCTAATTTATATTTCGAAATTTCTTATTCCGGGGAAAACGTGTGCGCGATCCTCCCGGTAACCTTCGATTTGTTCGAATTTAGCTAATATTAGCTTACGACCGTGGACCCGTCCGCCGTGTCTTTCGTGTGATGATTTGTGCGTGTCGAAGCTTTCGGGTGTGCATGTTTCTTGCCGCGTACGCTAATGTCCTCCGGATCTCGGTTTCCTTCCGCGTATTACGACTCCCCTCCACATCTCGGGTCTCTTACATTACCAACACAGCTTTTACTTTCATCGCCTTTCGATCTGAGGCTTTGATCTAAGTAATCGGCAATTCGACATCCGCTCGGTATTCATCGTATGTAGGTCACTTGTTGGCCTAGGTCTGGTGTCGTCGACATTGACGGCTCGACCCATACGTTGCTCTGCCTTGTCGGTTAATTTGTGTAATTCAATTCGCGATATATATATATCATAGATATCGCTATGTTTTGACAATGTCGCGATCGGAATTCCATTATTGCTAAGTATGGTGATGTTGTACGTACCATTGTCTGTCGTGACTTGGTGTTGATTGTTTTCATGTTCTTCGCTACAGATTGTTTGTATGTATATTCGGTAGATAACATTTATTATTGCTAATTATGGTGAGGTTGTGCGTACCATTGTTTGTCGTGACTTGGTGTTTACTCGTGTTGTCTTGATGTAATTACTTAGTTAAAACTAACAGCGCAACTAACAATCTAAACTAATAGCAAACTAATAATCTAAACTAACTCGTGCATTGTGCTTGATGACCAATCTCCATCGTTCTCTCCTTTAGAGGACGATGGAGATTTTTTTTTTTTTTTATGTTTATATTGTGTTCTATGTTCGGTTGTACTAACAAAATTTCTACAAACCGCGACAAGTATCTGCTCATGAAGATCGATTTCTTGCAACGCATTGGAAAATTCTGGAATGCTTTAGTGAAACAATTAAAGATTCATAATATTTTTCTGATGACCATGAGAAGTTTGAAATACTGCATTTAAATTTTAAATCAGAGTTGGAAGATTCATTGCAAGGGTTAGAGGAAAGATAGAAAAATTGCAGCCTCTCAAGGTGATAAAAAATCGAATGAGTTAGAATTGAAACTCCCGCGTATAAATTTACCTAAATTCTCGGGAAACTATGAGGAATGGGTGTCATTTAGAGATATATTTGTGTCACTCATTAGCGAATGTAGAGAAATTACATTGTTTGAAATTCAGTTTGACAGGGGAGGCTGAAAACTTAATTCGTCACTTTGCGTTGACTAGTGCGAAGAACGACTTAACGTGGAAACTTTTGAACGAGCGATACAAAAATTTGCGTGTATTACTGAATGCCTTATTTAAAAAGTTATTTGTCAAGAATAATGCGTCTGAGTCAACTTCCTCGTTAAAAAATCTATTGGATGGAACAGTTGAGTGTGTCCAACCAATCGAGAATTTGCTTGTGGGTGATTTGTGGCAATTTATTTTAGTAACCATGACCACGCAACGGCTTCCTCACGAAACTAGACAGTTGTGGGAGCAAACTCAAACAGGGAACACAAATTTTTCGTCATTCGAGGAACTTAGAATATTTCTGCATCAACGATTTCGAGCCTTAGAGGCTACAAGAACCGATCGTTCCAAGCAAGCTCGTCAACATGCTCATAGTCGCACACCTAGTAGTCGCTACACTCATTCAATTCAGACCCAATCCTCATCCATTTGTATTCATTGTCGTGAATCTCATCGCTTGGTGCATTGTCCTCAATTTAAACAGTTACTACACGCGAATAAATTTGAAATCGTAAAAAGAAATGGCCTATTTTAAACTGTTTGGAAAAGGGTGATTTGATAGCTAATTGCCCCAGCAAATTTAGATGCATGAAATGTCAGAAGGCTCACCACACATTGTTTCATAAAAATGCTTCAAACATTTCGAACCCACTTTCATCGACGTCAGAAATTGAACCCGCGAGCGTGAATTCCGTCAAAACAACAACAAGATGGGAAGTGCTGTTAGCAACAGCTCGCATTATCTTAAATACACCACTAGTTACCTTACGAGCGCTTTTGGATCAAGGTTCGCAAACATCCCTAATCACAGAGTCGGCAGCTCAACAAATTGGTTTAAAAAGAACATCAACAAGAATAAATGTTGTTGGAATTGGAAAATCGAACAAAACTGATGTAAATGGAATGGTCATCCTTAGCATGTGCCTTCAAAAGGGAGTTACATTAAATTTTGAGGCAATAATAATGGATAAATTATCCACGTTGATACCCGTTCGAACCATCACAACTTCTGAATGGAAACAACTGGAGGAACTTCAACTTGCAGATCCATTCTTCGATCGTCCCGATTGCATTGACATATTATTGGGAGCTGATGTAGTCAGGAAATTGTTGTTGGGTGAAATTAAATATTTACAAGCTGGACCAATTGCTCAAAAACGAAACTGGGTTGGATAATTTCGAGTCAAGTAAACACCCAGTCCGTGGAAAGTCTGAAGGGTTTGAAAATTAAAGTGAATAATGATGTGGAAATTAATGAGCAGTTTAAAAGGTTTTGGGAGTTAGCGGATATACAGCCACAGAAAATACCATCACCAGATGATGAATTCTGCGAATCCTTCTTTTTGGAAACCACAAGTTGTGACAATACAGGCCGACATTCAGTGAGATTGCCTTTTAAAAGTGTCAAAGATAAAAATACACTAGGATGTTCAAGAACCATAGCCCTTGCAAATTTCATGTCTTTAGAAATACGCTTCCAAAAGGATGACAATGTAAGGAAAGAATATATAAACTGCATTCAAGAATATTTGAACTAAGGACATATGGAAGCAGCCAAGAACCAAGAGGAGCACGTATTAAGGGGAGACCAACGGTACTGTGTGGCACATTATCTACCTCATCACGCAGTTCGAAAAGAAAGCAGCACGACCAGTTGCAGAGTAGTTTTCGACGCTTCTAGGAAGCCTAGCTCTGGCATATCGCTGAACGACATTTTATTTACCGGTCCTGCAATCCAGAACGACTTGACGATAATATTAATGAGTTGGAGGAAATATCGGTTTGCTTTCGTAGGCGACATCACAAAAATGTACCGCCAGATAAATATCCATCCAGAAGATTCCCAATATCAAAGAGTTTTGTGGAGATCTCATCCCTCAGAAGAAATCAAAGATTATGTACTTAATACAGTAACATTTGGAACAAGCGGTGCACCATTCTTGGCAATTAGGATGTTACACAAATTGGCGGAAGATGAAAAAGAGAAGTTTTCCAATGCATTAAACTCTATATTAACTGAATTCTACGTAGATGATGTGCTGTCTGGAGGAGACGATCTCTTAGAAGCAACGAATAGGCGAAAGGAAATATTTGAAGTGCTGCGAGCTGGAGGATTTCCTCTTCGGAAATGGATTAGCAATGACTTTAGAATTTTAAAAGGCATACCTGTGGAAGATATTGAAATGCAAGAACCATTAGACTCTAACTTAGACCAGGGATACAAATCCTTAGGAATTATTTGGCATCCAGTAACAGAACAATTTAGCTATCGTATCAAATTAAATCAAGAGAGCAAGTCATACTCGAAACGTCAAATGTTCTCAGACATCGCGCGTGTTTATGATCCTTTGGGCTGGATTTCTCCAATTATGATTAATGCAGAAATACTTTTACAATCTTTGTGGTTACAAGGGCTTTGTTGGGATGAACCGTTGTCAGCTGATATACACAAAAAATGGATTGAATTCAGAACTAAATTATTGAAAATCGAAAGCTTACGAATATCTAGGTGGATACATTATACTAAAAATTTGAAATTAGAACTTCATGGATTCAGTGACGCGTCACTAAAAGCCTATGCAGCTGCAATATATTTAGTTGATTGACGTGAAGACGAAACCCACTCACATCTTATTATAGCAAAAACAAAATTCGCATCAATACGAACTGTTTCAATACCACGTCTGGAGCTATGCGGAGCAGTATTATTGGCAAAATTAGTAGCGAAAATCAAAGGTTCATTAAATATCGCAGATATTAATACTTTCCTATGGACCGATTCCGAGATCGTGCTGGCCTGGTTGAAATGTCATCCGACCCGTTGGACAGCGTTTATCGCCAATCGGAAATCTTAAATCATGTCGGTAACACTCCATGGCGACACGTCCCATCGAATCAAAACCCCGCCGATTTAGCTTCTCGAGGAATAGACGTAGAAGAAATTTTCGAAAATTCACTGTGGTGGTGTGGACCTGTCTGGTTACTACATGAGCCCTTCAAATGGCCAAACACGAAAAATTCCATTATGACTACGTTGGAAAGTAGAAAGTTAGTTCTCCTCAATATCATGCAGAAAAACAATGAGGTTCTAGAATAAATGTTATATAATTACTCAACTTTGTCGCGCTTGATCCGGGTAACAGCATAGTGTTTTCGATTTTTTGCGCTCCTCTCAAAACAACCCGTCTCTAAAAGATACTGGAAGACAATAGAATTACAAAAGGCTTTACCTTTTTGGATTAGATACACGCATCAAACAAGATTCGCAAAGGAAATATTAGACTTACAAAATGGAAGAGGCATCAGTGACAGTAGCCTTAAAAATTTAAATGCCTTCTTAGATGGCAACGGAGTGTTAAAAGTAGGTGGACGGCTGACAAACGCTGAACTGCCTTATGATGCCAGATATCAAATTATCTTACCAAAACAAGGCAAACTGACAAAACTGCTGATACATCAAATACATCACAACACGTTACATGGGCAGACTCAGTTAATGACCAACATTATACGGAAACGTTATTGGATAATAGGTATTCGAAATACAATCAAACAAGAAGTCCGCAAATGTATCAGAGCGAAGCCACAAATATTGCAGCAACTAATGGGAAGTTTACCTAAGCCAAGAGTCACCACTTCAAGACCTTTCACTCATACAGGGATAGATTACTGCGGACCATTTGAATACCGTGATCGACGTGGACGAGGTAGCAGAGTGCACAAGGGCTATGTAGCATTTTTCATATGCTTGACAATCAAGGCTATTCATCTCGAATTTGTGAGTGATATGTCAACAGCAGCTTTTTTGGCAGCATTACGTCGTTTCATGGGACGTCGAGGTCTCTGCAGTCACATTTACAGTGACTGTGGAACAAACTTTGTTGGAGCTAGCATGGAACTACGCCGATTGATAAACCCTTACAATGAGTTTGCTGCGGAAATGTTGGCCAATGAGAACATTGTTTGGCACTTCAACCCTCCTGGCTCACCTCATTTTGGTGGTCTCTGGGAAGCAGGAGTGAAATCAACAAAACAACACTTATGTCGTGTGGTCGGAGGAGCAACACTTACATTCGAAGAAATTTCGACCGTATTAGTGAGAATCGAAGCATGTTTTGATTCGCGACCACTATGCCCCATGTCAGATGACCCAACGGATACAGAAGTGCTAACCCCTGCACCCTATCTCATCGGAGGAGCATTGCTTTCGCCACCGGAACACAATCTTTTGGATGAATAGAATTTAATAGTAACTTACTGAACAGATGGCAATTAGTGCAACGAATAACACAAAACATTTGGAATAAATGGAAGGTCGAATATTTAAATCGATTACAATCCCGCCCTAAATGGCTCAGCAAAGAAAAATGTGCTCGCGTCGGAAATATTTGCATTTTAAAGGATGAAAAAGTGTCGGCATATAAATGGCCTTTGGCAAGAATAGTTGAAGACAAGTTAGTGCAGGTCATGTCAGTGTTTTCAAACGGTAGAACTTATAAACGTCCCATTTCAAAAATCGCTTTGTTACCTATACCCAATTATAACTCAGACACAAATTAAAAAAGTGAAAAGCTCAAATCGAATTTCATATTATCAGATTTGATAATCGGCATAAACAAATTTATCTTCAAGTTAAATTACAAAGTTAACATAGTAAAAATAATCATATCAGAAGTGAATGTATGATTAAACGTAAACATGTACAACTTAATACTAATGAATTACCAACCAGATAATTTAATATTTAACTATAATAGTTATCTTAATAGTAATATTTATAGCAACTATTATATTAAAATATAAGTTGACGTAATAGGATAACATATAGTGGATAATATAAAATTAATGATAATAGACAAACAAACAAATTAATGATAATGGATTAAAGCTCAAGCCATGTTACACATAATATACAATACGTGAGACTTTTTGTGTTCGTTTGAAGTCCTTAGTCTCATCCCTCCCAGCTGACACACTACCACCCTGCACAACACAGTTATTGACGCAACTAAGGGGATCGCAAACATAGTTGGCTGGCCTCCGCCTTATTTGCACTATCGATTTGAGTTGCATCAAAGGAGAATGAGAAAGCGACCAGTAAATGACATAGGGCACTCTGCAGACGAATTGAACTGAGTATCTTATATATTAAAGAATAAATAATCATACCCTATTTGCAGACTTAAAAAAGCCTTACGAAAGGTGCAGATTAAATGGTATCAACTCCAGTGAAGTGAAATTCCGACTTGAAGAAGGAAGCCAGATGTAAGGACTCCTTGTTCGAAGCTGTTCATCTGATGTCATGCCTTATTCTGACTCTACCGATTCAGCGGGGGGAGAATGTTCGGATTTAGCCTAAAATTAGAAAAAGATTAAAATTTGGAAAATAATGTACATCAAAACTTACCTTAACCTGTCACTGATAGATGACAAACAATATCAGCTGTAATCACTTCAATCTGTATTCCAACCGGCTGATCATTGGAAAGTTAATGCTGTATGCTAAATTAAATCGTTGATTTTAGAAAGAAATAATTGTATTGGAAATGACATGTTATAACAGTGAAAGTGGTAGATTTACCGAAATTTTCATATAGAGTTTTTCTAGTCCTTTGTTAAAAGTTCGTTAGTATTTCGAATTGGTTTGTGATCGGTCGACAGTATTGAACGGATGTCGTATAAAAAGTTTCTTTGAATTTGATTTTGTGGAATTGTTTGAATTCGAATAGATGTTGAATAAAGTGCTTCGAATTGAATTTGTGGAATTGTTTGAATTCGAATAGATGTTCAATAAAGTACTTTGAATTGAATTTGAAAACGTGTGAATTTGAATTGATAATTGAATTAATCAAAACAACTGTAAGACATAGTATCAAGTAATGTAATTCTTCAAATAGCAAGCAAATTAAATGATATTGAATAGATTTGACGAACAAAATATAATGATTTTTCGTAGAAAAAATAAAGAATAAAATTTATTTGTTTAATTAAAGAAAATTAAAGAACGACAAAATGATCCAAACGAGTTGCAATAAACCAAATACAGTAGAATAACAAAAAATGCATGGTCTGTGGTATGAAAATTAAGTTTGTGAAGAAGTAAAATACATAAAAAAAATTAGTCCTAGCGGCGCATTCAAAAATAAAAGCACTATTCTTATTAAAAATTTAGCTATTTATACATTTTCCTTAAATTTGTAAAAGTGAAAAGTTAGCAAGATGAGTAACTTTGATATTGAGAAAGTATTAGAGTGCATACCAATTTTTACTGGCAATCCGAAAGAACTTGAAGCTTTCTTAACAATCGTTAAGTTACTAAATGAGAGCCTTAATGAAGACGGGAAGAACAAATTATTGAAATTCACAAAGCATGTAAAATTAGGAACAGTAGTTAAAACACAACTTTCATCATTAGAAATAAATAGCTACGTGGAACTAGAAAGAGCTCTAACAAATAGATATAAAACTATGAAAAGTCAACAACAAATTTATACACAACTATCCCAATCACGCCAGCATGCCACAGTTCAGATTCATGTGGCGGAAAATTATCTGAGCTCATAAACGAATTGAGCAATACCCGAATTCATAGCTTAGGTCAAAGCCCATTTCCAGCAGAGAAAGTAGCAATACGAAAGTCAAATGAATCGTACGTACTTACTATTTTTTTAAATGGTTTAGACGAATCACTCGAACCTACAATTTTTACTGCACAGCCCAAAACATTTGCAGAAACAATTCAAATAGCGTTTGAACTAGTATCAAGAATAAATATAACAAAAAAAATTATGCATGCAAATAGAAAATACAATATACATCAAAAATTGAGTAATAATTATAGCAAATGCACAAGCAATAGCAACTGTCAAAGAAACTACTATAGCACATATAGGAACCATAATAGTTATAGTCAAAACCAAATCAATAATAATAGAAATATCAACAGGAATAATGGAAACGAATATAATTCCCGAAACAATGTAAGAAACCAAAACAATAATTGCAGAAATTATTAAAGAAATAACAATAATCCAGAAACGATAGAGCAAAATACTGTTAACCAGAGAAATAGATATACTAAGAAAGAAATTGCACCTGAAACTTACATAGAACATTCAATAATACAAGAAAAAAGCATAAAGCACATCGAAATACTAAATACAAATAAAGTAGATGCATTGATCAATAATATTAAAAAAGAAACTGAACCATTGCAAAAATACCGATCAGTCAAAGTCGAGAGACCAATAAACGAAAGTTTTAACGGTAAACGAAGAGTCAAAAATGCAATAAAAAGCATTGAAATGAATCAATTGAGTTCAGAAGCATTGACAAATATTAAACCAACACAGAAAAACGATACCAATGACAACAAAGTATTAACATGTAGAAGGCAAATAGTCAAAGTACAGAAATACAAGCAAATCTGAACAAGCGCATAATCTAACCCACAATAGAAAACCTAAAAATGCTGATTTATGTATCAGCGATTCGACAATTGATATTAAAAGATCGATAAAACCAAAGCCGAAGCCTCAAGAAGCTTTTCTTTGCAACAGCAAAGCGGTAAAAAATTTGATGAAATCAAAATTTGATATAAAGAATTTTCGAAGAGTAATAATGGAAAATAATAAAACTACACTTAGATGCAGTGATAATCCATCCAAATTAGTTTTGCCATTGGAGAAGCTGACATCACAATTAACTGAGCAGAAAACAGCGAAAATATACCGAAAGATAATATACAAATTGTCCAACATATTGAGTGTTAAGAAATTTATATCTATGTTCAATCAAAAGCAACATGACATCCAAACAAAGAATAGGGAGTCCCTGAAGATAGTTATAATTAAAACCGCAAAAAGAATAATTGAATGCTTAATGAAATTGAGTTATGACAACGAACTACAAATAAGACTGAGAAGTAGAATTAGTTCAGCCCGTAATATATTTCAAAAAGTAAGAGCTAGGAAGGAAATCAAATTAGGTTGTAATATGAACTTGAAGTCTAAAGAAGTTTTAGTTTACAAATTTGAAATAAAATCAATAACAAAAATAAACAAAAAAAAACAACAAACCATACAAAATGTTACTAAAAAAAAGTTTTTTAACCAAATATACTAGCACATACAAAAAGTAAAACAAAAAAAACTATCACAATCATTTATTAAAGCTATACGCACTATAAATATGAAAAAACAAACAAAAAATACGAGCAAAAACATGTTAAATTTAAGCATTGAATTTTATTGTTATACCACAAAAGTGATGAAAACCTTCAGATATGTTCACATGAATCAACACAAATAGTGAATATCAATTAAAATTATTATTTTTTACAAAAAAGAACACAGAATCACATGTAAAAATAAACACTTACAAAGCTTAAATATTCCAAATTTATCTATATATACACATAAACAAAAACTTTAGTGAATAAAATTGTAATGTATGGATCTGAGTTCAAAGTCATTTTATTTTTAAAGAAAATAATTTTTTTCCCAAAAGAGGAGGGTGTTGTGAATACTAAAATGTAAAAACACAAAACTGTTAAAACATATTAACAACATTCACTTTGCGATTTTAGCGACATTCCACATTCCACAAAGTGTTGAGCACTGAAATTAAACTTGACTTAGCGGAGACTCGAACAAGTACACTTAGAGTTAAAAATAACACCGAAAACCAAGTCCATAGTACACATAATTTTCATTAACAAATTTAACGAAAAATGTTACTATTTAAGACCGGAATATGACACAATAAAGTCAGTCTTTTTCGGTAAGCCCAACTGGTCGGCGACCAAAAAGACAATTCAAACAGACATCATCGTTTATTTAAATTTTTGAGCATATCTCAGCATATCTATATAGATATATATATATATATATATATATATATATATATATATATATATATATATATATATATATATATATATATATATATATATATATATATATATGTGTATATATATATATATATATATATATATATATATATATATATATATATATTTAGATATATATATATATATATATATATATATATATATATATATATATATATATATATATATATATATATTTATATTTATATATATATCAGCAAAATGATTAAGGGAGATAATCTCTGGAGTGGCCAATCCGATTGAGCTGAAATTTTTGGAGAAGATATAATTAATAGGTCCATGACTTTGTCAAACTCAGATATCCTAAACCTTTTGGCGGCGGCGAGTGTTTTAGTGAATTTTGAGGAACTCCTATATTTCCAAGCAGTGTAAATTTTTGTTAAAGAAAAGTATTGGGAATGAAAACTTATTATGTTCTTAGCTTGTTTATGATAAAGAATTGGAAATTTTGAGCCGTGTGTGGGTGCAGAGTGCCTAAAAGTAGGCAAGGAATTTTTTTCAAATTTTGATTTGTCATTACTTGTAAAACAAAACAATGGATCAACGTGAAAACTACAGAGCGTATTGATGTTGACTTATATTTGGCACATGTAGATTTTCAGCATAAAGCGGGTAACAATGTAACTGTGCCAGGCTGCTGAAAAAAAATCCTTCAAATCATTGACCTTCCTGAAAAATTTTTGATTTTTGACAAAAATTTCAAATCTTTAATAAATTTTATCTTTTGTCCTTCATCTCAAGATAAAATTTTCAAAATTCCGATTTGCATAAGAACGGCAACCCATCACCAATATACCTCTATTTTCAGCACTCGAAAGTTCTGTTCACGAGAACTGACGACCGGGTTATCCGATCATAGTGAAATTTACAGGACATGTTGACATTAGCTAGAACCAGGTCTGATAGAAGTGATTTTGAAAACCCTGTGGCAGTGGTACCATCTTGAAAAACTACTGAGCAAAAAAAAACATTTTTTTGACCTATAACTTCCGATTCAGCCATCAGATTTTAACGAAATTCAAACAGTACTTGGATGTTACTTTAAGTAATATGTGGTGAAAATTTGGTTGAAAAATTAGTGTAGATCTGGTAGCTGTGGTTATTTTTGTCTCATAAATCTTGCAAATTTGCCCAGCAAAATAAAGCTTCTTTCCCTATAACTTCCGGTCCAGTGTAAAAATCAAAACGAAGTTCATGCAGTAAATTGACCTTCATGTGAGCCAAATGTCATATGTATTTCGTACATAAATCATGAAAGGGCTGCCAGCTACGACCATTTTTGTAATTTTGTGGAATTTCTTTACTGAGCGATTATGTCATTAGATTTCCAATTGAAAATGATCCTGCAATGAAAATTAACAACAAATATTAACGTTTTAAAAATTTGAGAAGTTTTGAGGGTGGTAGCTCTAAAATTCTTTTCACCCGTATAACTTCCAGCGCAGTGATTCAATCGAAACGAAATTTACTGGTTGGGTTTAACTTAACGTGAAGCAGATTTGGTATGTATTTCGCTTTTCTGCTGACACACGCTAACCAGCAATGTGCCATTTCCGTTAATATTGCACCAACAGATGCTTCAAATTTCGTTCTCATATGCAAAGCATTTGCAATAAAAATAAGGAATCAATTTTTAAATTTTCCGAGTTTTGAGCATTTTACTGATGGCAGCCTCAAACAACGTTTAACCGCTGAAACTTTCGATGAAATCCTGCGATGAGAATAAAATTCAAAGGATAAGTTGATTTAAGTATGAGCTTGTTATCGTAAACTTATTGCTGCTTCGTTCGGAAAGTGTTACCAGCACTGAACATTTTCATCATTTGTGTTATAGTTGACTTTTGTTGCTTTGGATAAGGAATGGTTGATATGATTCTACAAAACAGTGTATTACGTCTTTCCACACTTTTTAGTCACTCAAAGACAATTTCTTCGAAAATTAGTTTTCTAGCGGCTCAGGTGCGCTTGAGTTTTTTTTATTTTAAAAAACAAATTGGAAAGGATGCCATCATTTCCATTATGATTTGAGCCCATTTTCCTTGTTTGGCGAAGATCTTTATAACAGTGTGGTACTCGACTATACTTTACACTTTCTTCCAGATTGAGTTGCATAGTAGAGGAAGGTTTTAAAACTAATGGCTCGATGAAATTAAAACTTGCAATTGATACTTATAATACGTCTCTGAAGCCATAACGTTTCATTAAACTACCCCCATTAATGGTCTACCTGCTCAATTCGCGAACCTAATGACCCACCTTTGTAGTTATTAATACTGTAGCTTAGGTAACATTGTGAAAATATTGTACCGTTCGAATCATTTTAAATGATTAAATGATGATTGAATGAATATTCTGCTGACTTATGCAACGTGAATATAGGTATAGGGCGGATGATCAGGATTCTCGCCATCAGTCTGCAGCTCAATTCTGGCACATGACACTCAGCTTTTTTTCTTCATTGCATATTAGTCCGGGGAAATATAACATGGTGCTTCGGAAAATTTAGGGGAAAGCTGAATTTTGGTGTGAATCTTGGTATTAGCGTGTTGAACAAAGTGTCAAAAGTCCCCATCGATCCGAGTGCTGCGTTACTTTTTGTACGGGGTCAAAGGTCACCAAAAGTGACCTTTCCTAAATATCTCAGTAACGGTCATGTCTTCAGAATAATAATGTTTGTAATGTAGCTTAGACAATTTCCAACAAAAAATATTTTATAACTTTTTCTTGTAACTATAACCGTTTTTGAGATATTTTGATCTAAACATTTGCTACTAACAGTATCCTCTTTCTCAACGGCATGTTGATATTATCCGATTTTGATTACGACTTGGAATGTTTGTGAGTTTGTTTTTCTATGTTAAAGAGGCACATGAAAAAAAATACAAGCAAACTTATCTACCAGACTCCAGGGTAGATGGAAAAATGTGTTCCGAAAAGTTATCTCCTCCCCTTTTTCCATAAAATGATATCCTTGAGCTTCCATCCAAAATCTTCAGAAATGAGCTCGTTGCCTACTCTTTGCAAACCGATAAACAAGATAAGATCAATTTTTATCCTGTTAATTACCTATTCTTGGTATCGCATGACCAGCCCTACACACACACCCTACCCACCCCCGCAAACGAACCACCCCGAAATACCCGGTTTTTTATTTTTTTTTCCATACGGTCTTATCCCATGAACGATTAGGGCAAGGTCACGTAATGTCAGGTGCAAATTGGTTTCGAGACGTGCTATGTCCCTTTGGCGCTATGCAGTCATCACAGGATTGGTAAAAAAAAACTGATTATTCCAGGATAGTCTGCAGCGGGTTGGGTTCCTATAATGTCAAGAATGTGGGTTTACAGAATTATGCCATGATATTATCTTGCTTTTTCATACTCCTAGGGCCATGATATGTTACAAAATCTAACTTCAAGTGCAATGTTGTTGTTTTGTCCTGCTCCTTCGTGGAATATCCCATACATGATGCAGCAATACAGTTTATTTCCGAAAAAAGAGTAACGAACAGATGTCGCTACAAGTTTTATGGCATAGCGGGGCGGGGGGTGTAGGAAACTTTTCGGAACACACTTTTCCACCTGTAGTGGAGTCTGGTAGATAAGTTTGTTGACATGTTTTTTTTTGTGCGCCTCTTAAACATAGAAAAAAAAACTCACAAACATTCCAAGTCGTAATCAAAATCGGATAATTTCAACATGTCGTTGAGAAAGAGGATACTGTTAGTAGCAAATGTTTACATCAATATATTTCAAAAATGCTTAAAGTTCTAAGAAAAAGTTATAAAATCTTTTTTTTTAAGCTACAAATTGTTTAAGCTACAAATTCGTCATGCATTGTTTTTCTGAAGACGTGACCGTTACTGAGATATTTAGGAAAGGTTACTTTTGGTGACCTTTCACCCCGTATAAAAAGTAACGCAGCACTCGGATCGATGGGGACTTTTGACATTTTCTTCAACACGCTAGTACCAAGATTCACACCAAAATTCAGCATTCCCCTAATTTTTCCGAAGTTTCGCCTTTTTATATCGGATTTCACTGAGCTATATGTTATATTTTACAGTTACCTTTCGTCGGGCTCAAAATGCAAACATCAAATTTAGTTCGATTTGAAATTTAAATTGTTGGACTGCTGAAAACTTCAGTCATAGTTTTTGTAGTTTGGGTTAGATTAAGCGCCAAGCATAACAGTTACAAGAGTATCCAGAAGAATATGGACGAAAACATAATTCATTATAAGTGCATGCATTGGAACATAATTCGTAATAAATGCTTATACTGCACAATAACAGACAAAAGTCTAATTTGTTCTGATTTCACATGCACATCTGTTGGATAGTTTGTTGTGTATTGCAAATTTAGTAAAAACCACGCAAAATATTAGCTAGACTCTAACACAACTGTGAGACAAGTGGAACTAGTTTCACATAACTTTTTCTCAATTGCTTCCATCAAATGTACGTAAGTAAAGCGCTGGAAAGATTTTATACAAGAAATTTTCATTTGGGGGCCAAAATAACAACGATTTCGATCGAATTTACTTGAATTAATTTCAACTCAGCGGCCTCAAACTGTGGCAAGTCTTGACTCGCCCACCCAGGACTCAATCCTACTTACCTTCCGAAAATCATTATATCAAAATCTGTGGGCACATCTATCCTAGATATCCGTTCATTTGAAATGCAACTTATATATTTTCGGGCATTCAATGTGGAATGAATAAAAGATTTATGGGTACAATATTAAATGAAAATGTTTACATCATCTGCAGTACTTTGCGTCCGAGTATTTCGCTTTTTACGTTAGATACCTTATTAGTTGGACTTTGAATACATGTTGATTTTGTAATGTTGCTCAATGCTTGCAATTCCCTATTATGTAGGCTTGCTGTCAAATGGCTGTTTTAAGGCCAATGAAAAAGTTGCAATTTCAAGTCGTAATCAAAATCGGAGATCACTACAATCAAGATCACTACGATTTGAAATATGCTAGCTTAAAGTAAGATTCACCTACTGTGTGAATGTTGTCAAAATTGAATGACTGAATAAGAATTTATAGAGCTAAAAGCAGTTATTTTTCTTAGTGATTTTTTAAGATAGCACCACTGGCACATAATTGCCCGCATTTCAAAATCACTTCTATCAGACTTGGTCCTATTTAATACCAATACATGCTGTAAATTTCAACTGTATGTGATTATCAAATCGTGAGTTACCGTGAACAGAAGTTTTTGATGCTAAAATATATAGGTAAATTGGGAAAGGGTTACCATTCTTTCCCGTAGTAAAATTTCAAATGCTTTAGTTTGGCTATTTAGACAGAGCATAAAATTTATATATGAGTGGCTTTATTCCAAAAAGCGACAATTTTTTTGGGGAGTCGATGATTTGCAGGTTTTCACTTTTCGCACCTGCCTTATGTACAGAGTTGCCAACATGCTCATTAAAAGCAACACACATTAACAAATAAACTATATTAATATGTTCTGAAAGTTTCATAATGATAGTTCTGTCAAAAGTTAACACAATTTAAAAATTTTCAAATTTATCCGATCTCGTTTTGGGCACCTAGCGCACACATGGGGTTAAAACATTCCAAAAATTAACTGATTCACATTTAAAACACATTGGAAATTCATTTTGTTAACTTTTTTTAAAAGTTATTTGTGGACGGAATAATAGGTACATTAAAAATATCACTTAAATGACCGCCGGTGCCAAAAGGTTAAAGATATATCTTGTAAAACGCCACTAGAATCTTGCGCATTGACACTACTGTCAATAAATCATCAATAATGAAGTAAGCCAAGCGTGTGAACTGGGCTCATGAGTTACACACATACATAGAAGAAGGAGATACGCCATTAGTGGAAGTCAAGCCACGCGAGTACTGTGAGGAAGAATCAACTGTGTAATTGAATTACCATTTTGAATAAATAAACAAGTATATATTTTATCTAGAATTAGTGCGTTTCAATATATATATATATATATATATATATATATATATATATATATATATATATATATATATATATATATATATATATATATATATATATATATATATATATATATATATATATATATATATATATACATATATATATATATATATATATATATATATATATATATATATATATATATATATATATATTATATATATATATATATATATATATATATATATATATATATATATATATATGTATCTATATATGTATATATATATATGTATATATATATATATATATATATATATATATATATATATATATATATATATATATATATATATATATATATATATATATATATATATATATATATATATATATATATATATATATATATATATATATATATATATATATATATATAGAAATATGAATTTTTGGCCAAAGTGATTTTAGTACTACTGTTCTTCGAACATTTATGAAACAGAAATACTTTTTTGCTAATCATATACTTGGTTAGATAAATATATAAGTGCTTAAATTAGCAAAATTTCGTTTTTTCTTTGATCTGCTTCTTGTAAATTTTTACTACTCAATCGCCAAGTTAAAAAATATTTTACATTTTTTTCTATGATAATGCCAAAGCTCAGGGGACTACCCTTTGAAGCAAATGCTTAGCTATGGCGGCAAGGAGACACAAATAAGAGAAATATGTATCAATTATTCCATTATTCTTTTTTAAAGTGCCACATTATTTTTTATTTTCTGAAGTGCTGGTGCTATGCCCAGTCGCCACTTAAACTATGATATGAGACTTAATTAATGCGGTGCTGGTATCATGCCCAGTCGGTGGCTATTAGAACAACAGCCATGACATACAGCAGGATTCGAAACCACAGGCAGTAGATCGCTGCTCAGCGAGCAGAGCCAACGACCTCTCATTCCCTGGTTGTGGGCCTCTCATAACCTGGTCTTCCCATATTCGAAAATATTTGTGTTGTCATGTCCCTCTTTATGTTAATGTTTTCATGTCCCTCTTTATATGTTTGAAATGCCCCGAAACTTTAAGTTTTCAAATAAAAAAAACTCTAGCGCACCTGAACCGCTAGAAACACTAATGTTCGAA
>OZ022263.1:124764956-125162456 GCA_963978885.1 Nemotelus pantherinus
ATATTGCAAACAAACACAAAACCAACAATAGCTGGCAACCCTATCGTGGCTTTTCAACCAAATTTGGCTTGAATAATGTTTATATTAGGTTACAGTACAATGTTTATAATTGTATGAAACTCGTATTGATTTCATGACTGCACTGGAAGTTATAGGGCAAAGCGTTTTATTTTCCTCGTTTCTTTTCGTTTTATTTGCCCACAATTCAAAATCGCTTCTACGAAATCTGGTCCTACTTAAGTTCAATGTATTCTGTAAATTTCAGCTGTAGCTGATTATTGGTTCGTGAGTTCCCGTGAACAGAAGTTTTTGATGCTAAAAATATAGGTTAACTGGGAGAGGGATACCGTTCTTGTCCGACATTAAATTTTCAAAGTTTTACTTTGACCGTGTAGATAAAACATAAGATTTGTATACAGATTGGTTTTATTGTAAGAAACGGACATTTTTTTGAATATTCGATTTTTTGAATGTTTTCACTTCCAAATTTTTTTTTTCAAATTTAAATCACCAAAATTATCATAGCTGCCAGCTCCAACCGAATTTTTCAACCAAATTTGTACTGAACGTGACTTAGTAAGGTCCAGCTACTGTGTGAATTTCGTCAAAATCGAACGATTCAATCAGAATTTATAGGCCTAAAAGAAGTTATCATTTTTAGTGATTTTTCAAGATGGCACCACTGGCACAGAATCGCCCGCATTTCAAAATCACTTCTATCAGACTTGGTCCTATTTAAGACCAATACATTCTGCAAATTTCAATTAATTCTGCTCATCGGATCGTGAGTTTCCGTGAACAGAAGTTTTTGATGCTAAAAATATAGGTAAATTGGGCAAGGGTTACCAGGCGTGCCCGTTATACCATATCAAATTTTTTTTATTGTCTATGTAAACAAAGCATAAGATTTACCTATGAAAGGCTTCTTTTTGAAGAAGCGGCATTTTTTCAAGAAGGACGATGATTTGGAGGTTTTCACTTTCGGTGCCTGCCCTAGCTACAGGATTGCCCAAACTTTCATTAAAAGCTACAAAAATCTACAACTAAATAATGCAAATATGTTTTGAAAATTTCTTAATGATTGCATAGCTTTGTCAAAAGTTATCGCAATTTAAAAATTTTCAAATTTTCCCGTTCTCTTTTAAGGCATCTAGCGCACACATGGGGTTAAAAATATCCAAAACATTATCCGATTCACATGTAAAACACGATCGAAATTTATTTCGTCTAGTTTATTTTTGCGAAAATTATTTGCGTACGAAATAATAGGTACATTAAAAATATCACTTAAATGGCCGCCGGCGCCAAAAGGTTAACAATAACTGACATTGAGTGAGACCTGGACCTATTCTGTATATACATTAATGTATCCTGAAAGTTTCAGCTCAATTGGATGGCGCGTTCTTGAGATTATCTCACTGAAATTTTTTGATGATATATATATATATATATATATATATATATATATATATATATATATATATATATATATATATATATATATATATATATGTATATATATATATATATATGGAAATATGAATTTTTGGCCGATTCGATTTTAATACTAATGTTCTTCGAACATTAGTAAAAACTCTAGCGCACCTGAACCGCTAGAAACACTAATGTTCGAAGAACAGTAGAACAATCGTGCAGGTTTTGAGTGCATATTCCACCACATGAGCTGCTTATTACGGTCAAACTGTTTCAAATGCCACGTTTTACTTTGGTCTCAAGAATGCATTATAGCTCATATGGTAGAAGGTTTCAGATATTACCACTGGCATTGGTTTCAAAGTTTATGAAAGAAAAACACTTGTTAATTATATTCGTTATCAGTTGCTTATTTCACCAAACTTTGAAAGCAGCATCTCATATAACATCAATGAAGAACATGCTCAGTGCCTGCAGCACTGTAACTGAAGTTGGTGTTTGAGGCTGCGATCCGAAAAATTTGCAGGACTTAGGGAATTGAAACATCGGTTATTTATTTTCATTGTAAATGTTTTCGGTATGAATACTAACTGTAAGCATTTATTGATACAAAAGTAGCACAACCGACTCGTGCTGGCAACCATTCGCCAGCATCAAAGCCAAGAATATATCACATCTGCTTCACGTTGTTATATTACATTCGAAGTTATAGGAGTATAAAGAAATTTAGGGTTACCGGCAGCGAGTTTTTTCAAATAATCGAAAGCCTAATATTTGCTGTTTATTGTCACTACAATATCATAACCATTTGAAAATTCTACGATAAAACCGCTAAATAAAGATATTGCAAACAAACACAAATCCAACAATAGCTGCCAACCCTATCGTGGCTTTTCAACCAAATTTGGCCTAAATAATGTTTATAATAAGTTTCATTAATTGTAGGAAATTCGTATTGATTCCATGACTGCACTGGAGGTTATAGGGCAAAAAGTTTTATTTTTCTGAGCAAATTTTCAAAACCAAAGATAACAAAAATTACCATAGCTGGCAGCATTAATCGAATTTTTCAACCAAATTTCTACCAAACAGAGATTAAAGTAAGGTTCAGCTACTGTGTCAATTTCATGAAAATCTGGTAACTTATTCACATTTCATAGGGCAAAAAGCATTTTTTTTCTTTGTAATTTTTCAAGATGGCACCACTGGCACAGAGTTGCCTACAATTCAAAATCGCTTCTTTCAGACCTGGTCCTATTTAAGTCCAATACATTATGTAATTTTCAATTGTATCTGATTATTGATTCGTGAGCTCCCGTGAACAGAAGTTTTTGATGCTAAAAATATAGGTTAACTGGAATAGGGTTAACGTTCTTGTCCGACATGAAATTTCCAAAGTTTTACCTTTAGCGTGTAGATAGAGCATAAGATTTGTATACAGATTGGTTTTATTGTAAGAAACTACATTTTTTAGGATATTCGATGGTTTGAATGTTTTCACTTCCAAATTTTGATTTCTTCAAATTTAAGACACCAAAATTATCATAGCTGGGAGCTCCAGCCGAATTGTTCAACCAAATTTCTATCAAACGTGGTTTGAAGTAAGGTTCAGCTACTGTGTGAATTTCGTTAAAATCGAACGATTCAATCAGAATTTATAGGGCTAAAAGCAGTTATCTTTTTTAGTGATTTTTCAAGATGGCAGCACTGGCACAGAATCGCCCGCATTTCAAAATCACTTCTTTCAGACCTGCTGCTATTTAAAATCAATACATTCTGCAAATTTCAATTCATTCCGCTCATCGGATCGTGAGTTTCCGTGAACAGAAGATTTTGATGCTAAAAATATAGGTAAATTGGGCAAGGGTTACCAGGCGTGCCCGTTATACCATGTCAAATTTTATTTTTTGTCTATGTAAATAAAGCACAAAATTTACTTACGAGTGGCTTTTTTTTGAAGAAACGGCATGTTTTCAAGAGAAACGATGATTTGGAGGTTTTCATTTTCAGTACCTGCCCTTGCTACAAGGTTGCCAGCACGCTCATTATAACCAACACAAATCTGCAACTAAATAATGCCAATACGTTCTGAAAATTTCGTAAAGATTGAATAGCTCTGTCAAAAGTTATCGCAATTTAAAAATTTGCGAATTTTCCCGTTCTTTTTTCAGGCACCCAGCGAACACATGGGGTTAAAAAATTCCAAAACATTATCCGATTCACATGTAAAACACGTTCAAAACTTATTTCGTCAACTTTGTTTTCGCACAAATTATTTGTGTACGGAATAATAGGTATATTAAAAATATCACTAAAATGGCCGCCGGCGCCAAAGGGTTAAAAATTATTAACTTTTTGTGAGACCTGGCACTATTCTGTATATACACCAATGTGCCCTGAAAATTTCAGTTCAATCGGATGGCGCGTTCCTGAGATTTTTTCACTGAAATTTTTTGATTATATATATATATATATATATATATATATATATATATATATATATATATATACATATATATATATATATATATATATATATATATATATATATATATATATATATATATATATATATATATATATATATATATATATATATATATATATATATATATATATATATGAATTTTTCACCGAAGTGATTTTAATACTAATGTTCTTCTTCGAACATTAGTAATAAACGTTTTAACGGTTTTGCAAATATTGGTCGCAATGTGTTCCGATATTATATGACTTCTATCATTTTTCCTCGTAGAATTTTCCACAAAGAGATAGCCTTTTTCAATTTCAAGACTGCTTATATGTTGCAATTTAGAACACACGGAGGATCGATTTTTTGAAAAGAATTTTCACATCTCTGCTCTAGCTATGGGGTGCCCATAAATTCATTATAAATCAGAAATGTATATTTTTTATGGGCATAAACTCGTCCTGTAATTTCGTGATGATCCGATGTTTCTCTCGGAAGCTATGACAAATAAAATCTTCGAAAAATTTCCTTGTCTACTTTTAAGCAACTACTAAACCATTATCATAGCCAATCATTAAACGTTATCAATTTTCATTTTCGATACTGACTTTTCACTATAATTGGCTTTAATTAGAAATATAGAAAAAAAAACTCTAGCGCACCTGAACCGCTAGAAAACTAATTTTCGAAGAAATTGTCTTTGAGTGACAAAAAAGTGTGGAAAGACGTAATACACTGTTTTGTAGAGTCATATCAACCATTCCTTATCCAAAGCAACAAAACTCAACTATAATACAAATTATGAAAATGTTCAGTGCTGGCCACACTTCCCCAACGAAGCAGCAATAAGTTTACGATAACAAGCTCATACTTAAATCAACTTATCCTTTGAATTTCGTTCTCATCGCAGGATTTCATCGAAAGTTTCAGCGGTTAAACGTTGTTTGAGCCTGCCATCCGAAAAAATGTTTAAAACTCGGAGAATTTAAAAATTGATTCCTTATTTTTATTGCAAATGCTTTGCATATAAGAACGTAATTTGAAGCATCTGTTGGTGCAATATTAACGGAAATGGCACATTGCTGGTTAGCCTGTGTCAGCAGAAAAGCAAAATACATACCAAATCTGCTTCACGTTAAGTTAAACCCAACCAGTAAATTTCGTTTCGATTGAATCACTGCGCTGGAAGGTATACGGGTGAACAGAATTTTAGGGTTACCACCCTCAAAACTTCTCAAATTTTTAAAGCGTTAATATTTGTTGTTAATTTTCATTGCAGGATCATTCTCAATTGGAAATCTAATGACATAATCGCTCAGTAAAGGAATTCCACCAAATTACAAAAATGGTCATAGCTGGCGGCCCTTTCATGATTTTGGTACGAAATTCCTACGACATTTATTTCACATTAAGGTTCATTTACTGCATAAGCTTCGTTTTGATTTCATGACTGGACCGGAAGTTATAGGGGAAAAAGCTTTATTTTGCTGAGCAAATTTGCAAGATTTATGAGAAAAAAATCACTACAGTTGCCAGCCCTATACTAATTTTTCAATCAAATTTTCATCAAATGTTACATAGAGTAACATGCAAGTATTCTGTAAATTTTGTTAAAATCTGATGGCTCAATCGGAAGTTATAGGTCAAAAAGATGTTTTTTTTTCAGTGGTTTTTCAAGATGGTACCACTGCCACAGGGTTGCCCGTATTTCAAAATCACTTCTATCAGACTTGGTCCTAGCTAATACTAACATGTCCTGTAAATTTCATTATGATCGGATTATCCGGTCGTCAGTTCTCGTGAACAGAACTTTCGAGTGCTGAAAATAAAGGTAATTTGGTGATGGATTGCCGTTCTTATGCAAATCGGAATTTTAAAAAATTTATCTTAAGATGAAGGACAAAAGATAAAATTTATCAAAGATTGGAAATTTTTGTCAAAAATCAAAAATTTTTCAGGAAGGTAAAATGATTTGAAGGATTTTTTTTCAGCAGCCTATCACAGCTACAGGGTTACCCGCTTTATGCTGAAGATCTATGTGTGTCATGTTTTAGTCAACATCAATACGCTCTGTAATTTTCACGATGATCCATTGTTTTTCTTACAAGTAATGACAAATCAAAATTTGAAAAAAATCCCTTGCTTACTTTTAGGCACCCTGCACCCACACACGGCTCAAAATTTCCAATTCTTTATCATAAACAAGCTAAGAACATAATTTGTTTTCATTCCCAATACTTTACTTGAACAAAAGTTTACACTGCTTGGAAATATAGGAGTTCCTCAAAATTCACTAAAACGCTCGCCGCCGCCAAAAGGTTTAAGATATCTGAATTTGAGAAAATCATGGACCTACCTACTATATGCATGTACGTTATCCGAAAATTTCAGCTCAATCGGATCGGCTACTCCAGAGATTATCTCCCTTAATCATTTTGCTGATATATATGTATATATATATATATATATATATATATATATATATATATATATATATATATATATATATATATATACATATATATATATCTATATATATATATATATATATATATATATATATATATATATATATATATATATATATATATATATATATATATATATATATATATATACATACATATATATATATATATATATATATATATATATATATATATATATATATATATATATATATATATATATATATATATATATATATATATATATATATATATATAAAGAAATATGAATTTTCGGCGAAACGAGTTTAATACTATTGTTCTTCGAACATTAGTAAAAATCACTAAAATGGTCGCTGCTGCCAAAGTGTAAAATATGTTTACATATTAATTTGACATTGACCTACCTAAAATTTCAGCTCGATCGCGTTACGCACATCAAATAATCTCCCTTAATCTTTTTTGTGATTTATATACACACATAAAGAAAGGACCAGGCAAATTTAGTACTAATTATCTTTGAAAATCAGTAAAAATATACGTTGAATTATTTCATGTGACAACAGTTTTGCTCTTAATTATTTTAAAGTTTGGTCCGGCACCATTTTTAATTTGAAATTGCGTTACGATATTCACACACTTTTTTTCATTAGGATCATTAATTGATGTGATTTGCCAGACCTTTACATATAAAACTCATACCTTCCAGCATTAGATTATCACTCTAAATTTACTCAGTTTCTAATCATCCATTCGTGTGTACCAACATAATTCTTCAAAGATCAATAAAAATATAAAAGAAATTGGGACAGAGCGAGCATCGAGCACCATTACAAAATCAATATTTGTGATCTAATTACTTTCCCATTTCTAACTGCATGCAAATCTTCGTGTTAATTACCGTAAAAAGCGAACATAACACCGAATCCAAAGTTGATTGTACTCAATAGTTAAGCATATTACCCACATTTAAATGAAATACATTGTCAAAAATATATTGAAAATATATATTCATATGAAGAGAGATGTCGAATAGATGTCCCAGCAGCTATCGATTTTGCAAGGTAGATTTCTGAGCTGAACTTTTCATGGGCGCGCACCTAGCAATACTACCAGCAAATAAATTTCAAGCTGTGGGAACACGTATGATATTTCCGACATATGTTCTCATTACGCAACATACGACATTTTTACTTATGTTCGAAGAACATTAGTATTAAAATCGATTCGGCCAAAAATTCATATTTCTATCTATATATATATATATGTATATATATATATATATATATATATATATATATATATATATATATATATATATATATATATATATATATATATATGTGTGTATATATATATATATATACATATATATATACATATATATATATATATATATATATATATATCACCAAAATATTTCAGTGAAAAAATCTCAGGAACGCGCCATCCGATTGAGCTAAGGTTTTCAGGATACATTTTCGTATATGCAGAATAGTGCCAGGTCTCACAAAAAGTTGATAATCTTTAACCCTTTGGCGCTGGTGCCCATTTTAGTGATATTTTAAATATACCTACTTTTCTAACAAAAAATAATGAATTCTCAACGTGTTTTAAATGTGAATATGATAATTTTTTGGAAATGTCTAACCTTATGTATGCGCTAGGCGCCTAAAATGAGAATGCGAAAATTTGAAATTTTTTGAATTGCGATAACTTTTTATTAGATCATTTGATCAATATGAAACTTCCAGAACATATTAATGCTGTTAAGTTGTAGACTTGTATTGTTTTTTATGAACGTGCTGGCAACTCTGTAGCTACGGCAGACACTGAAAGCCAAAACATTCAAACCATCGAATCTCCTAAAAAATTGCCGTTTCTTGCAACGAAAACCAACTTAAATCTTATGCTTTGTCTACACAGTCAAAGTAAAACTTTGGAAATTTCTTGCCGGACAAGAACGGTAACCCTTTCCCAACTTATCTATATTTTTAGCATCAAAAACTTCTGTTCACGGCAACTCACGAACCAATAATCAGATGCAGTTGAAATTTACAGAATGCATTGAACTTAAGTAGGACCAGGTCTGATAGAAGCGATTTTGAATTGTGGACAATACTTTGCTAGTGGTGCCATCTTGAAAAATTACAAAGAAAAAAAAAACTGCTTTGCCCAATGAATTCTCATCTAGTTACCAGATTTTCATGAAATTAACACAGTAGCTGAACCTTTCTTTAAACCGTATTTGGTAGAAATTTAGTTGATAAGTTCGATTGGTGCTGCACCCTTTGGTAATTTTGGTGTCTTTGGTTTTGAAAATTCGCTCAGAAAAATAGAGTTTTTTTACAGGCATTATTAGAGCTGAATCTGGTTGAAAAGCCAAAAAAAGGTTTGTGTTTATTTCCAATATCTTTATTATGCGATTTTATTGTAAAATTTTCAAATGGTAATGATATTGTAGTGACAATAAACAGCAAATATTATGTTTTCGATTATTTGAAAAATTTTGCGGCTGGTAGCCCTAAATTTCTTCATACTCCAATAACTTTGAACGCAGTCATCGGATTGAGAAGAAATCCGCAGGGTAGGTTAACTTCAACGTGAAGCAAATGTGATACATTTTTGGCTTTGATACTGGCAAAAACTTCCTAGCACGAGTCGGTTGTGCTTTTTTTCGGATCAATAAATGCTTACAGTTAGTATTGACAATGAAAATAAATAACCAATGTTTCAATTCCCAAAGTTCTGCAAATTTTTCGGATCACAACCCCAAACACCAACTTCAATTACAGTGCTGCAGTATTTTCTTCATTGATGTTATATGAGATGCTGATTTCAAAGTTTTGTGAAATAAGCAAGTGATGACGAATATAATTAACAAGTGTTTTGCTCTCATAAACTTGGAAATTCATGCCGGTGGTAGTATCTGAAACCTTTCCACCATATGAGTTATAATGCATTCTTGAGACCAAAGTAAAACGTGGCGTTTGAAACAGTTTGGCTGTAATAAGCAGCTCGTGTCGTAGAATATGCACTCAAAATCTGCACGATTCTTCTACTGTTCTTTGAACATTAGTGTTTCTTGCGGTTCAGGTGCGCTAGATTTTTTTGTTAAAGATTGCTATAACAGCAATATATCATTCATTCCAGGCATTTTTTCGATGCTAAATGTGAGTTTTTTGTCGATGAAATTGAAGTTGCCGTTGTTTGACAATGTAGACAGCCGAAATTGACAACATAAACAGCCGTTTGAGAGCCACTGAATTTTACTCAATCTACCGCCGATTCTCCCTCTTGTCGTAAATTTCACAACCATGGGCACAAGTATCCAAGTTTTACCGAAATGGTTATGTATGTGACGAATAATCTAATGGGAAGAGAAAAGTGGGAATATGCTGAAAGGTTTTAAAAAACGATAAATGTTAAAAATTTGTCGAATAAAGTTCAAGCTATGCGATTTAAGCGAGAGTGTATGAAAATGTGTAGAAGTACAAAATGATAATATTTAGAAGAGTAAAATTTTTTAAATATAATGACGGATTGGAAATGATCTCTACCCAGTGTGCTTGCTAGCTGGTAAGTATTCCATACAAGCAATTGTGGTTAGGGTCAAAGTTTTCAATTTGTGTTCTCACCAGTAAAAGTTTGCAGGATAAGTAACAAAAAATGTTGCTGTAAATGCATAAAATCTACAACTAGATATTAATTCAGCGATATATACAATATCTAAGTTTTTGTCTGCATAATGATGCATAGTGATGAAAACTTTATTTGAGAGGCGTAGCTATTGATTGAAAATATAGCAAACTACTGGGCTGGAAGTAACAAGCAAATAACTTGCATCCACACCGCGTGAGCCGATTAATAATTAAAATATTATAATTTATAGTTACAATTTCCTTATAAAATATTACTTAATTTTTGGCACACAAATTGCAGAGTTTTATATCGTAAAACGTGCCATAGCAATTGCTCTTAATCCGATAGAATATGTATTTTCAATTAACCTTAAGAATATTTTTTAGACTTGAATAATAAAAGTAAGAATCGCAGTTCAAAGCATTGTTGGATTCATAAATTGTAATGTATTTATCCGTTTGTGGCTGAAATAGTAAGGTTGTTAAGTAAAAGATTCGCAAAAATGGAATTGATTGACGATCTATCGATCGTTTGT
Source organism: Nemotelus pantherinus (assembly GCA_963978885.1). NCBI lineage: Eukaryota > Metazoa > Arthropoda > Insecta > Diptera > Stratiomyidae > Nemotelus > Nemotelus pantherinus. The sequence continues at coordinate 124,775,485 of OZ022263.1, forward strand.
TGCTATTGTAACGAATATGAAACACTTTTATAAGCAATAATTTTTATTTTCACTAAAAACTCTTTAATCTAAGTCATATAACAATCGACAAAACCTACTTTTCGAAGATAATTTAAAAGCGGTGTGATTTTTTTTACTGATTTTATAAAGTTTACAAAACGATGATTATGATCGAGTTTTGTTTGACTATATTCGTTTTCAGTGGCACTCAAGCTGGAAACAGCCGTAGAACGATTGGCACAACAACATTTACGCAACGGCATATTCGAAAATCGATGAACCGAAGCTTGTGGGCATACCTATCCAAGATCTTGGATCATATGAGATGTAAATAATATAATTTTTTAATAAATGTATTTTATGTTAAATGCTCAATGAATAAAAGGTTGTTGAGTATAATAATAAATGGAATTGGGTGTATCATGTGCAGTACTTTAGGTTCAAGTTGAATCCGTTTTTGTTGTAATTACTTTAATTATTATGGAAATGTATGTAGATATCTTATGACATTGCACACTGGTTACAGTTTCCCGATGTGCCAGCTAGTAGGCAAATTATTGTTTTAAGACTAATGAAAAAGATGTAATGCGTATGTATGCAACATGCAAGATTGATGGGATCTATCAGGGTAGTAGCAAAGACGTTGACTCTATGATGCATGCGCGTTTGCACGTAAAATTGAATGGAAACAAAGTAAATTTGGGGTAATAAATCAGTTATTAGTATCCGATGTGATTTTTGAAGAATACTGGTGAGTATATGAGAGCAAAGAATCACTAGGATGGAACAATTCACAGAATGAATGGCTACTAGTTTCGAAAGTATGCACTGTTCCTAAAAAATCAATAATCTCCCACATCAGTTAGATATACACTATCACATCAGTTAGATATACACTATGAGCTTAGTTAAATTTGAATTTTTGATCGTCCCACCATTAGAAAACAATTCTATTTGAATATGAATAAAAAATAATATGCCATAAAACAATTCTATTTGAATGGTAATTTCACATTAACGTTTAGAAAAATCTTCTTTTTGATAATCGACACAGAATACTTAGCTCAGAAATTTTAAGATGAAATAGCTCGACATCGCCAAAAACCAATAAACATGCTATTCATTAAGGACATAACAATTCACCGGAAAATCACCCTTGCACGTGAACACGTCATCCGATTGAGCTCAAATACTCAAGATACAGTAGTATATATGTGGAACAGGTCCAAGTTTCACCAAATGTTGGTTATATCTGGTGCTTTTGCACCGGCTGCCATTTAATTGATATTTTAAGTGATCTTAAAGTGCTATTAACAAATAAATTTTCAAAAAACCAAGTATGTGAAACACATTTTTGAGCGTTAAAACCCCTGTATAATAGCGGACGTTCTGATGGCCTTAATACTGAACTTGAATCATGTCTTCCGGTCTCGCAGTCATATTTGGTGAACGGTTGGGGTTATCCCGTGATAGCTTTGATTTAGAAAGTCTCAGGTACTACTTTCAAATATGTAACAAGTTGGTACATTAAGTTCGTGGAAAAGGAGTAAGAAGTGCAAATATAAATACAAATTTATTTTTCTTTTTCAATATATTCGCCTGCTATTCCAATATAATTAGGTTTCATCCACCTTTTCAAAAATGTTTTGTTTTTGTCGGAAAGGTATGCCGAAGTTGCAACCTTCATTTCATCGTAGGAAAACTTCTTCCCACGAAAATTTTGGGAAACAACAATAATAATAGTTGGAAGCCATATCAGGGCTGTAAAGACCACCTTATGCAAGGCAGTAAACGATAAACGACTCTTGTGAACGACTCTTGTGAACGCCTCTTGTGCAGAAGAAGGATAACTTTGGTCAATTTTCTTTTTTCTTTGATGGCTTCTTTCAACTACTGTCGAATTGAAGCGTAGTATTCTATAGTTGTGGAGACAACTTTGTTGTTAAAATCTATGAACAGTATCCCTTCTGAGTTCTATCAACAGCAGTGACGGCTCGTCAGGGGCGGCAGGGTCGGCCCGGCCGTACCAAAATAATTGACTAATAACGCCCGAAAATGTTAAAGATAAATAATTAATATTAAGTGTTAAACTACTACTCATTTATTTCTTTCACCCATATCTTTAATATCAGTGGTTCTTTAATTTGCCATCAGACGCGTATACAAGCCCAGATTAAAATAGGAATAAGATCGAAATAGTAGAGTATAAACGGGTAAACAATCCGATGCGATTCGTCCGCTTTGATTTGAATCTTATTTCAATTCCGATTTGTGTACGCGCAACGAACAACTTAGTGCCTCCGCCAGTGAGATAGTAGAAATGGAGTGGACATGCCCATAAGAATTACATTGAAGGGGATGGTAGTAATTTTTTGTCTAATCATTGTCAAATCGGGTCAAATCCAAGAAGTTCCCCTCCAATTTGACAATGAGAGCGAAATGGCGTAAAGGCAGCTTTAACATGCTTTGTGCGTGAGAGGTTTGAAGGGGCTAATGGTGGAAAGTTATCCCGTCCGTGTCCAGGGGCTGGCCTCCGCACACGGGTCGACATTCAATCGACTCGACTGCGACTCGAACTCGAAGCGTCATAGGCGTCACACTCGAAGTAGACAATTGCATCCACACACGGGTCGACATGCAATCGACTCGACTGCGACTCGAACTCGAAACGGGTCGTTTTCTACGCGAAGTTTTGACAAACAAACAATAGTATATATTATTTATTTAGATATTTATTTTACGAAACAAGGCAACATACACAACAAGAAACCATAATATAAATCTAAAATACAATTAATCATTATAAATATCAAATAAAAATTGTCCGTAAAAAATATTTCAATACATCACAAATTTTGTAGCATTTACTCTACATTGTTTTAATTAAATTTAGGCTAATAACGATGGAAGTTAAGCGGGTTCGGATGTGGAATGGGCTTTGGGCCAGTTATTTTTGAATTTTGATTTAGTAATCCCCGAAGAGTAGTGGCTGCTTATAGAATTGAATAATCCACAGCACCTATTAATGGGCTCATTATATGATAAGTAGTGTGATGAATGAATTCATTGAGCAGATTTGCAAATCTGGTGCGTCTTGGTCGGTTATTGAAAGTAATTTTACTAGAGAGATCTTCAATAATATTATATACTTGTATGTTATTAGTATATGTCGCTTTGTCACGTGTAACTTATATTCACCCACTATGGATTACTACAAGTAATAATGATCCGACCTTTATTGAATCCGATATGAAACACTTCCATTAATATTCTGACAAGCATGTCCCAGGGTCCAACTAAATTCAATAGCTATACGCCTCTCTTCCACACTCTAAGTGCAAAATTCCTATCCTCGCAGATGGCACTGCTATATAATCTAAGAATGTTAATACCAATCGAATCATTAGCCATTGGCAGCAACAACTAGTGTTCAATAAAAGCTTCTCCAGTAAGTGGAAATTCATCCTGAAAAATTGCAAGCTTGTTTCTTTGTTAGGAAACTATATTATAAACACTTCGCTGTTGCTTGAATAAATTTATTGGTGCTAAAGTGGAATTGTTTTTGCAGGATGATTAAAATTGAAAATTTCCAACTTTTTTTTTAGAAAGTATACACTGATTCTCATCAGACACCAGCGCACACAAACTCGATTGTTTTGCGTTTTGCGGAGATGTTAAAATTTGTCACAACTAACGTAAATAAAAATTACTGATTTACAACTGCAAGTGGTCACATCAGTCAAGTAAGCACTGTAAGCTGGAGTCTGATGAGAATCAGTCCATACGATCGAAACCATTTTGTAAAAAAAACATTTTCTATAAAATTTTCAATTTTAATCATCCCGCAAAAACAATTCCACTTTGATTCTGCTTTCGGCGGCTTATTCCGCAAAACGATCGAGTTTCCCGTATCAATTATGCTCTGCTTTATCTATGCTGATTTATTGACAAGAAGGGGATCACAAATCAATAACCTTTATGAACATATAGGTGCAACTATTTTGTGGCCAACATAATTAAAATATATGTAGGAAAATTTCATGTATATAACATTACAATATGTAACATTACATTATGCAAACATATAAAAAAATACATACGTGATACGTTATCAGAAACACTAATATTTTTCAAAGAACGAATAATAATAATACATAAAATAAAATAATTAATAATGCATACATTATAAAAAAAAAATCACTTTCATATATTTCGAAAAAAAATATCACGCGTCTTGCTCGACTTTTCCCGTTCCAAACACTTCGAGCGAGACGAGTCGGAGTCGAGTCGCAGTCGCACCGAGTCCGAGTCGAGCACAAGTCGACCCGTGTGCGGGTCACCATTCATTTACATTGGAAATCGCAAGGAGTTCGAGTTCGAGTCGCAGTCGAGTCGATTGAATGTCGACCCGTGTGCGGACGCTCTTACCCGGCAATCTTTCATACGACACGACGGCCAGCCGACAGTCCTCAAAATCTACATTACATACAAGCATTCAATCATAATGTACTCGTATATACGAATACAATGCATCACCCACCAAACGAAACGGCGGCCATATCATACCCAGCAAGTGCACGCGAGAATCAAGTGAATCCACGGCCAAAATTGCGGCTCCAATTAGCCAGACTCTGCCGGTTTACTATGGGCAGAGTCTGGCTACAGTCTAAGCAACTCAAAGCTTCTCAGGCAGCTTCGCTTCTATACTTTATTTCAATACTAGCTATTTAGCTAGGTGTTTTGTACCAAATTTCGAACTCATCGTACAGACCGGGTAAAGCAAAAATTGTAAAAATTGGCAGCGGCCAGCCGCCAACTGCCGGAACTCTGCTTAAAAGCAGCAAGCATTATATATGCTCCGTTAAATTGCGCTAAAGTCAATGTTAGGACGCTTTATGTTTCTGGAGAGATTGAGTTTCTGTAACATAGCATTGTGCGGGTAGAAAAAGGAAAATTGGAAGTTTCTTTATTAAAGAATGCCTTTTGTTTGGTAGAGTAGTGTATATTGCTAAAATGATGGTAGTGTATATTGCTAAAATAGAAAAAAAAAATGCTTTTTGAATTGATTTTATGTCTTCATTAGGAGACTGCGGTTGTCGTATAGGTTTAATTTTTCAGTGCGAAAACGGTTTTTCGAAAATATTTTTTATTGAAGAGATGGTAATGGAAAAACTGAAATAATGCAGGTAGCAAGATGGTCCCGCAAATCATCTTTTTAAAGACGAATTTATTCGTAAAGAATATAATTTAATGAAAAAATATGAGAAACTTAATCCAAAGGAAAACTTGATAAATTGGTACGTAGTATTTTATAGTTAATGTTCGTGGTATACTCGTGAAGTCCGTAATGAACAATTTTTTAGTGTCCGCTATAATTTTGAAAAGAAATCATCGATTTAGTTCGACAGGGAAAGATAATATAAAGTTGCAATCGCCACTTTTCCAACTTTAAAATGCATAAAAGCTTGCATTAAGATAAACGATAATTTAAATATAATTATAATATAATAATTAAAAAGTCGATGATTTCGCGGTAGTTAAAATGAAAGAATGAATACACAAAGTGGTATTGCTTTGTATATCCTTTTGGCAAAAAAAAACTTTGATTTGATGCTTGCTCTTTGAAAAGAGACTATTTATTTAGCTACCAAAATCAAATCTTGTGGAATAGAACTTCGCTTTTGGCCGACCCAAATTTTTATGTTACGAGCCGTCACTGATCAACAGTATCCCTTCTGAGTCATCTGCCATGACTTTTCCAACAGTTGGTGACACCTTGAACTTCTTTGGTGGTGGTGTGCGTATTTGTGTCACTACATATAACCTTGTTTGGAGTCAGGATCGTAATGATCAATCCAAGTTTTGTCTCCAGTAGCGATTTGCACTACACAGGTCCAAAATCGCGCTACAGTACTCCACGAGGGGTTTCCCACCTTGAACTACACCTTTTTCATGCTAGGATGATTTGTATAATATTTAAATTGGTTGTATCTGGCACTGCAAGCATTTCTGCGTGCTGTTTCTTTATGAGTATAGCATCTTTCAATATCACTTTTCGACTTTTTGAGTGGTCGCTTAGATTGGCCGTCTTGCTCGTGAGTCGTCTTCTTTTTTGGTTTAAAAAGACAAATTGGAAAGGATGCCATATTTTCCATTATGGTTTGAGCCTACTGTCATTGTTTGGCAAGGACCTTTATAACAGCGTGGTACTCGATTGTATTTTACACTTTCTTCCAGATTGAGTTGTTTGGTCGACGAAGGTTCAAAAACTAATGGCTCGATGAAAATAAAACTTGCAATTGATACTTATAATACGTCCCTAAAGCCATAACGTTTCATTAAACTACCCCCATTAATTATCTACCTACTCAATTCGCGAACTTAATGACCCACCCTTGTAGTTATTAATACTGTAGGTTAAGTTACACTGTGAAAATAGTATACCATTTAATTGCACAAATCATTTTAAATGATTAAATGATGATTGAATGAATATTCTGCTGACTTATGAAGCAGGTGTATAGGCATAGGGCGCACGATCAGGATTCTCGCCATCAGTCTGCAGTTCAATTCCAGCACTTGACACTCAGCTTTTTTCTTCATTGCATATATTATATTTTACATCTACCTTTCATCGGGCTCAAAATACAAACATCAAATTTAGTTCAGTTTGATTTGAAATTTGAATTGTTAGACTGACGAAAATTTCAGTCATATTTTTGATAGTAGGGGTTAGATTAAGCACCAAGCCTAACAGTCGCAAGAGTATCAAGAAGAATAAAATAGAATAATTCTAATATGGACGAAAACATAATTCATTATAAGTACATGCATTGAATCATAATTCGTAATAAATGCTTTTACTGCACAATAACAGACAGAAGTCTAATTTGTTCTGATTTTACCTGCACATCTGTTGGATAGTTTGTTGTGTATTGCAAATTAAACTTTTTCTCATTTGCTTCCATCAAATGTACGTAAGTAAAGAGCTGGAGAGATTTTATAAAAGAAATTTTCATTTGGGGACCAAAATAGCAGCGATTTCGATCGAATTTGCTTCAATTAATTTCAACTCAGCGGCCCTTAAACGGTGGCAAGTCTTGAGTTGCCCACCCAGGACTCAAACCCACTAAGCTTCCGAAAATCATGATATCAAAAGCTGTGGGCACGTCTATCCTAGATATTCGTTCATATGAAATGCAATTTATATATTTTAGGGCATTTAATGTGGAATGAATGAAAGAAAGTCAAAGAAAGTCAAATAATAAATGAAAATGTGTACATCATGTGCAATACTTTGCGTCCGAGTATTTCACTTTTTACGTTAATTAACAGGTACATATGCATGCTGTTTGGAGTGGAAATGGTTTAAGATATGAACGATATGAACGTTAAATCCAACAAAGCCTTTTCAAATCGTTACTACAGTTACTTCCGTTATTTAAGCCCCACGTTGGGCACCAATTTGTTACGTTAAAACCGTTTTAACCGTGAAACCAGTTACGATTCCTCGTCCTCGACTTGGACAGAAGATGGCAGCTCCGGGTGGCCGTCACTCAGAAGAGAAGGGTGAAGTTGGAATATCTACTCTATAGGCGCCACTCGCTTCACTCCGGGATGCTGCCGAACAACCGTTGCCCCGAAGCGAGAAGATGGCAACGTGAAAGTAATCAATACGCACTGCTCTACCGTTTTTCGCCACTTTCCACTTTCGACTTTATTACTACGGTTGAATTAGAACTCAATATTTTATGACCCGATCGGTAATTGCAGTTTCGTATCCAGCAACTATTTTTAAAGATTATATCTAATTTTTTTCCTTGTATTTAAAAGAAGAAAATCTCGTTTACAACAACACTTGCGTTACGGCGGGCTACCATAAATGGTATGGCCTTTTAAAATCTAGCGTAACATATAAATTATAAAGACAAGGCTCATAATTTGAAAATAGCAAAAGATAGATATATCTAAAATTTACAGCACCTGTGAACTTTCCCACGCTGGGGCCCTTTTCTTTTCGCTCGCGCCTTCTATGCTGCCGCTCGTCGTCGGTTCACAAATTTGAATGTGATTCCACTCGAACGTTATTTTGGATGCCGTATCAATGCTTCTCCAATGTCGCAATCTGCCGTCGACAAGATATCTTCCACCAACACAATCTCTGCAGTCGCTCGTTTCCTTCCCGACTAATTCCACCGATAGTAGCCGCCAAAGAAAATCGCTATCAATTCGTTTGAAACCTGCTCGTTTTAATCCACTGCCGTCTCGACTTCCAAAATTCCTCGCAACCAAATAGAGAAAAGAACTAATCAGTTTTAAATTCCAGCTAGCACTCCAAATACGCCAAATACAAATACGTCTGTCTTCTTACCCGGTCGATTCAAAAGAGAGCGATCCTTCGCTTTGTTTGATCGCAGGAAAATTTTCACGTACCGGGACTTTCCCGAATCCGCTTGAACCACTCTAACTGGTTCGATTCCACTCGAAATGTCCTTTGACTCAAATTCCCTACTTTGGGACAGATGACTTTCCCCTCAGCCGAAATCATCTGGCAGTCGTCAGTTGTCATTTTGCGCTGTCAACTTGTGGGTACATCAACATTGACCAACAAGACGGAGAACTGCCCAAGAATACAGGAATCGGCGGCTGGTATTTAGGCCAGTCAACATTCAACCGCATCAGTTATTGTATTTTATATTGACGTTATTGTATTGTATATTGACGTTTCGAGTGGCTTGAGCAGTGCGTTGCTCTGCCGTACGTATCTATACGTCGACCTTGGTGGTAGATTAGCTCTGTTCGTATGCCTGATTCTATTATGATATATTAAAATAGATTCGTCGAAAATCGTTTTTGAACTTTTGCTGCAAGCCAAATTTTGCCGCAAAAAGAAGCCAGCTGCCAAAGTCTGCTACTGCTGCAGTTTGCTGAACTACGCGAACAGACCTATTGTGATTGTCGTTAGCGACGTTAAACTGATGATGGATATAATTATTCGATGCATGCGTATAGATTGTCGTCGGAATCGTAGATGTCGTGTACAGGTACTTAACGTCTAATCTTAATAGTAATAATTCTCTAGTACTTAACTTCTAACTTACAGCTTCTATAACTACAATTACCTAATTCGCGATTAATTCAGCCTAAATCTCCATCGTCCTCTCTATTGGAGAACGGTGGAGATTTTTTTCCGCTTTTAAAATTAACAAAATTCAAATAACCGTGACACCCCCCTCTTCTCAGAAAATTGCATAGAAATTCTCGTCTAAACTTCTTTACCGGACTTAACGCCGTACTAAGTTACAATTCAAATACGACTCACACGCCCTTGTATCCTAGACTCACGAACGGTCAAAGTCACGTTTGAATTTTGGTTTGTTCCTCCACTCAATGAACTAAAAAAATGAACGTCGTCACTCATACGCCACTCATCCACGCAATCTCTAGCGTTGCCTACTTTCCCAACAAAAAAAAAAACAAATATAATACTTCCCTACGCATGATTATATGTGTCGTCTAGTAGTTAGTATGGTGTTGGTGTCTTTGTCCTTATTCTATGAGAAACTAATGCAAACTGAACTCGTTTTTAGGACACTATGGCTATTACGGATATCTTATGAGGGAAAGGAGGAAAAAAAATAATAAATGACTAAAAACAGAGCGAAAGAATAAGCAATGAACCAAAGAAAAAACAAAAAGGAAAAGGGAAGGAAAAATTAAGAAAAAAAAAATAAACAGCCCAACCGGAAACATCACCAAGCTATCGGTACTTCTTTCATTTTCATTCAAAATAAACTTTCATTCTCTTTAAAACTAAACCTAAAATATATTATGAAACATAAAACTAACCACCGACTTATCATCTATAATATCTCCCACCACCGAAAATAAAAACTTACTAAAACTTTTTCTAGGGCCAGGTAAAATATCTCCACTCCTATTATATATTTAACCCCACCACCATATGTACTTACTACTAAGCCTGTTTAAACGGAATTCTTCTATACTAAACCCATCACCAATAATAACTATCACTAAATTGTCTATATACGTTCTTCCCCATTACCTACTATATCACGCGCCTACTATCTCCGAGCTCCCGTCTGGCGCTCGGTCAACTTCTATACAGCACTTCAAATCTTTTGCGTGCCATATTCCCGCGGCCTTTCCCTTCATATCCACCAGTTCATACGTCCACACTGACAACTTTTTCCGTAACCTAAAAGGGCCGACGAACGCTGGAGCGAGCTTCACCGTAAAATGTGTGCTGGCTTCGGACAGGATGCAGTTTCTTCTCCACACTAGATCCCCGACTTGGAAAGACTCCGACCTGCGGCGTAGATTATACCTCTCTTTTCTAAATTCGGCAGCCTGCCTCATTCTCCTAACTACTTCCGCTCGAATCGTTTCCAGCATCTTCGCGCTCCTCGATGGTGAAAAGTCAACCTGCTGATCTCTCGGAGGCCCCAACTTTTCCCGGAATGTAACCATCTCCCTACCAAAGTTAACGAAATAACCCCGTTACTTCATGTTTACAAGTCCACAATGCGCAGGCAATCTTTGCCAGGTATTGATCTCAAGATCGGTGGTTTTCCGACGCGTAACACCTTAACATGCATTTAACATCCTGGTTACGCCTTTCGGCCGGGTGAGCCTGAGGGTGATACAATGCAGTGTAGCTCACATGCACACCATACTCTTCCACCGCTTTCCTGAATTGGCTGCCCCAAAACTGCACTCCATTATCTCAAATGAGTACCCTGGGGACACCGTACTCCAAAAAAACATTCCCTTCTAATAGACGAAAAACAGTCGTTGCCATCGCACTTCGCACAGGTAATAAAACCGAATACTTTGAGACGTAATCGAGGATCGTTAAGATATAAGAATGACCTCTCGACGACCTCGGCAATGGCCTACCAAATCTATACCGATCATCTCCCACGGAACTTTCGCTTCACCCGCTCGAGTTGACATTAACCCAATCGGAGCTTTCCGTTCCACTTTGCATGTCTGGCACACCTTGCATCTTCGGACGTATTCTCCGATATCCATATTCATCCGCGGCCAGTAGAAGTTCTGCGTGATACGAGCTATCATTCGTGTCGCTCCCATATGGGCTGCTTTTGGGTCATCGTGGTACCGCTCCAATACTGCTGGTCTTTCAGCTTTGCTGACAACTTGCTTCCAGGTTTGAACAGTCCCACCGCCTTTCGCTCGAACTGGGAGTCGTTTCCACAATGTATCTCCGGTCACCTTCCAGTCCGAAAACCTAACTGGGTTTTTCCCTACCTTGTCCAACATGCTTTTATGCCAACGGTTCGTGACCTGGGGCGTGGATACGTCGCCTACGTCTATCATTGCCCGCGAAAGCGCGTCCGGAACCAGATTTTCTTTTCCCTTCCTGTGGACCACCTCGAAATCAAATTGTTGCAACCGCACTGCCCATCTAGCTTGTCTACCCGTCGGGTCTTTCAATCTGTTCAGCCAGACGAGCGAATGATGGTCGGTGATTACAACAAAATGGGTCCCTTCGAGGTTGGGTCGGAGCTTTTCGATGGCCCATAGAACTCCCAGACACTCTTTCTCCGTCGTAGAATACTTCCTTTCTTGTTGTGACAACGCTCGGCTTAGATAGCACACGACCTTCTCTCCAGTCGGGTGCGCCTGACTCAGCACAACCCCTATACCAACATCGGAGGCGTCAGTCTGCACCTTGAACGGAAGGTCAAAATTCGGACACGATAGTACGGGTGCAGTTGTAAGCTTTTGTTTGCAAAACGCAAACGTACGGTCGCATTCCTCAGTCCATACAAACTTACGACCCTTCTTGATTAAATCGGTCAACGGCGCCACCATTGTTGCGTGATCCGGTATGAAGCGTTTGTACCAGGACACCATGCCCAAGAGCTGCCTCACTTGCTTGATCGAGGTAGGACGGAGAAACTCATTTACTGCCCTTACCTTCTCGGGATCTACGTGGAGTCCCTCCACATCAACCAGGTAGCCCAGATACTTCAGCTGTGCCCTACAAAACTGGCATTTCTCCCTTGAAACACGTAAACCAGCTTCCCTTAATCGAACGAAAACTTCACGCAATACCTCAAGATGCCGCTCAAAAGTCTCAGGTACAACTAGATACGTAAAAACGAAAGGCTCTAACGCAGGTCCAAGCACCATGTCAATCAGCCGTTGCCATGTGGCCCCCGCATTGTGAAGTCCGAAAGGTATCCTGCGAAATTGGTACAAACCCCTTCCTGGCACTGTGAATGCGGTGTACTGCTTAGATTCCTCTGCCATCGGCACTTGCCAGTACGCGGATTTGACGTCCAGCGTCGACAAGTACTTCGTATTTCTTAGCTTGTCTAAGGTAGCTGAAATGTACGGCAAGGGATAGGCGACTTTTTCTGACACCGCATTCACCTTTCGGAAGTCCACGCAGAACCGGAATGAACCATCTTTTTTCCGAACTAGTAATATCGGCGAAGACCACGGACTAGATGACGGCTCGACTACTCTTATCCGCAGCGTTTCGTCTAACTCCGCATTAATTTGTTTTTGCACCACAGGTGAGACGGGGTAGTATCTCTGCTTGATTGGGGAAGCCGTGGTTTTGATTACATGCTCCTCGGATTTCGCGCACCCTAGTCCGTCACCAATTAACCCAAATTCTTCTTCCAATAAGATCACCAAAGTATCTGTTTCCCCTGTCGATAAATGGGATCGACTTCGCAGCGCCTTACCCGTCTCCTCCTCGACTGAAGCGATCGATGTCCACTGCCAGCCTTTCATATCCAACACGACGCCGAAACGCTGCCAGAAGTCTATACCTAAAATCGCTTCTTCCGGGATCGATGAAATCACTAATGTTTCGAGAGTATGCTTTCGTCCATTCAAGACAAACTCCAGTCCAACAACTCTATCTAACGCACACGTTACGCCGTTTGCGAGCCGTACTTCTTCGATTCCGACCTGTCTCAGTTTCAAACCTCTACCTGCCAACCGGGTCTGCCCTTTCCCTCCCAGAATCGTACGACTCGCCCCCGAATCTAACAATCCCTCCAAAATCGTACCTTCGATCTCCACTTGGAAGTGCGGTCGACTGTTGGGATTATCTTCCACCAACGCATAGTCTACGTTCGGCTGATGACTCCTCCGCTCCAGCCTTGATATCGTGTTCGCTCGGCCGCTTAACGAGCACGACGATCGTTTCCCGATCCCTGCGTATCTTGTCGAGCCCGATTTTCCGGCCCGTTAACTCTCCCTTGGCATGAAGGGCATGAAGCACGCATGAACCCCTGATGACCACAGCCAAAACATCGCCTGGGCTCAGAGCACTCCTTGGATACGTGACCTTCTTTGCGGCAATTCCAACCCCGCACGCGATTGCCCCCGGACATCACCACCACCTGCGCTGTAGTCTCCGCACTCACATATGCCAAATCTGGCTCCAAACACCTTCTCGATCGTGTAGTCGGAGGTACGAACGCCGCTACTGACGCCCTCGTTGCATCCAATGTGCGTCCTATCCTTACCAACTCGGATTGACTCGACTGGTGTCAAACATAGCTGCTGTTGATAGAAGGGCGCGATATTCCTTCTCAAGGTCCGAAGTTTTTCTTCCTCAGAGCAACTCCTCTTTAGCCTACTAAAGAGGCGCTCCATTATCGCCACATAAACCCCCACCGACTCGTTTTCCCCTTGAGTCCGTCTTCGGATTTCCTCCCAGAGGCGATCTTCATAGTCTGAGGGCAAGAATTCTGCCCTCAGCTCTTCTACTAACACGTCCAGCTCTCAACAAGGCTGCGGTTGGCCCTAAACCAAATCATCTTAATTTAGGCTATAAATGGCAAGAGAGTAAGGTCTTTGGAATTCTATATGCCCTTATACCCTTATATCTAATTTATATGCTCTTCTTGATAAGAAGAGTGAATAACAAAGTATATTTAGCATATTGACCAATATGCTCTTATATCTTGATTGGAATTCTATAGAAACTATCTGCTATGACGGGCGGGACTACCCCGCCTGTCGAAGAAATCGACTGCTGACCTGAGAAGCTGAGATTTGGTAAGCCCTCGTGCCTGGCGTAGCTCTTCGACCCGCTCTAAGAAAGCACTGATAGAACCTGTCGAATCGCCACTAAACTTAAGGCCCCATTTCGCCACTTCCGCAAGACTGGTGCACCGTTCTTTTGACATTGCGTATGTTGCTTGGCCTTCGCTCGGCTGCTCCGCCTCATCGCCACTCGAATCCACTACTCTTTATTTCAAAGAACCCATCGCCAGGATGAACCTATTCCGTAGAGACCTAGCTCCATTCTTTGCTCGATTGTCACCGCCTGCATATTCGCCAAACGCCAGAATCCAAACTCGACCTGGACCTTTGCCTTGACATAGCCCGATGCCGCTCTATCCCCTGACACCCTAGCTATAAGCTCCTCGACCTCTGACGCTTTTGCCCTAAGCTCCGCATAATCCGTCGCATAATCGAACGGGTACTCCGTTTCGACGTATGATGTATCCAACGCTGCTTCCGCTTTTAGCGTCGACCTAAGAGTCTTTCGCATGTTATTGACTGTATCCACCGGGGAACTTCGGATCCCAAGCTTATACGTGAGCTCATCCTTGCAAAGTCGATCCACTACAATCTTCATCACAAAACTACCGACTTCTAAATCACCAAGGAGTGGAAAACTTTAATCCCCGGTAAGCAAATTCGCCCCCCAGTAGAAGATCCAAATAATAATAACTAACTACGATATTCCCACTGCTCAAAATTACCTATTCCACTAAAAACACGCCCCTGTGATTCGACGCTCCAAAATTTACCTCCGGAACTTACTAACTAAAGCTGAAAGAAATGGACTTATAAAAGCTAGTACATATAACTCACGCACTCCAAGTTCTAATTTTATATCACCCAAAAACTTCACTTAAAAAAACACACGCTCAAACTACCTGTCACACAACCAAACCAAAATTCAAATAAATCCAAAATCTTAAGTAACTAATAGCTAAGCAAAATATCCAATAGATCATGCACCAAAATCTGCTTTTCAACGCTCTATTAAGCAGCGAATTACAATAAATTCACTCTAAAATCTTCCGCGTCCCGTTAACCCCGATATGAACGTTAAATCCAACAAAGCCTTTTCAAATCGTTACTACAGTTACTTCCGTTATTTAAGCCCCACGTTGGGCACCAATTTGTTACGTTAAAACCGTTTTAACCGTGAAACCAGCTACGATTCCTCGTCCTCGACTTGGACAGAGGATGGCAGCTCCGGGTGGCCGTCACTCAGGAGAGAAGGGTGAAGTTGGAATATCTACTCTATAGGCGCCACTCGCTTCACTCCGGGATGCTGCCGAACAACCGTTGCCCCGAAGCGAGAAGATGGCAACGTGAAAGTAATCAATACGCACTGCTCTACCGTTTTTCGCCACTTTCCACTTTCGACTTTATTACTACGGTTGAATTAGAAATCAATATTTTATGACCCGATCGGTAATTGCAGTTTCGTATCCAGCAACTATTTTTAAAGATTATATCTAATTTTTTTCCTTGTATTTAAAAGAAGAAAATCTCGTTTACAACAACACTTGCGTTACGGCGGGCTACCATAAATGGTATGGCCTTTTAAAATCTAGAGTAACATTTAAATTATAAAGGCAAGGCTCATAATTTGAAAATAGCAAAAGATAGATATATCTAAAATTTACAGCACCTGTGAACTTTCCCACGCTGGGGCCCTTTTCTTTTCGCTCGCGCCTTCTATGCTGCCGCTCGTCGTCGGTTCACAAATTTGAATGTGATTCCACTCGAACGTTATTTCGGATGCCGTATCAACGCTTCTCCAATGTCGCAATCTGCCGTCGACAAGATATCTTCCACCAACACAATCTCTGCAGTCGCTCGTTTCCTTCCCGACTAATTCCACCGATAGTAGCCGCCAAAGAAAATCGCTATCAATTCGTTTGAAACCTGCTCGTTTTAATCCACTGCCGTCTCGACTTCCAAAATTCCTCGCAACCAAATAGAGAAAAGAACTAATCAGTTTTAAATTCCAGCTAGCACTCCAAATACGCCAAATACAAATACGTCTGTCTTCTTACCCGGTCGATTCAAAAGAGAGCGATCCTTCGCTTTGTTTGATCGCAGGAAAATTTTCACGTACCGGGACTTTCCCGAATCCGCTTGAACCACTCTAACTGGTTCGATTCCACTCGAAATGTCCTTTGACTCAAATTCCCTACTTTGGGACAGATGACTTTCCCCTCAGCCGAAATCATCTGGCAGTCGTCAGTTGTCATTTTGCGCTGTCAACTTGTGGGTACATCAACATTGACCAACAAGACGGAGAACTGCCCAAGAATACAGGAATCGGCGGCTGGTATTTATGCCAGTCAACATTCAACCGCATCAGTTAAGAAATTACTAAGTTGGTCCTTTATACGATTCAAAACTATCGAATATATCCGCGTACATTCGTCGGATGATCGCTGGTCCGCGGCCCTGGGCAGATTTGCTACGCCGGGCTAGTGCAAGTGACTTTTTCGATTTGTCTCCGCGTTAATTCGATGTGTCCATTTCGCGTTTGAGGCCTCCCACGTTCTACCCGTCATCCTGCGTGTCCTGCGACGATCTCGTACGTAACTATGTACGAGATCGGTGATTTCAATGCTCGCTCGACAGCGGTATATAGGCCACGTATTGGCCTAGGTCAGTTATTGACGTTTCGAGTGGCTTGAGCAGTGCGTTGCTCTGCCATACGTATCTATACCTGTTGCCTTTATAGCGTTTTAATCGTGGTCACGACCCCTTTTCCTTGAAGGAGAGCAAAGGGGTGACAGACGCGGGGGTTCGCTCACGATGAAAAACGGTAGGTCCGGGCGCCACTCGTTTCTAACCGCGCTGTCTACACAACCCTCGCCACAAAACGAGAATTTGGCAAAGGGTATTTTCCCGGCTATCTCATACTCACTACAAAAGATACGCTCGCGTTACACCAAAATCTTCAGAATTTTATTCGCAAGATCACAATTTCGTATCGGAAGTTAGCAAGAACTACTTTCCTAAAGGCGCCGCACTACGCGAAATTTTCCCTATCGTATATTCATAATTTCTTAAGCTCTAGATACTAACGTGAAAATTCCTACCTTAATCTATACTCCTCTGCTTCCTGGCGTTCCGTAACTTTGTATCTATTTCGCGCCCAGAGATATATACACTCGTCGTCCGTCCACCACTCACTGGAACTATCGACCATCGATCGTGACTGTGCTACTGGATCGTGTCTGCGCTGCTGCTCGCAAGACTCTCGTGTGTCTTTGAGATAATCTACCTCGGCCCGCTTCGTTACGTTTTCTTATACTTCACCGCTGTCTTAGGTAAATTCTCGACTACGTCGTGACTGTGCTACTGGATCGTGTCTGCGCTGTTGGCTGCAAGACTCTTGTGTGTCTTTGATATAATCTACTTCGACCCCAACGACCTAGAAGATATTTGGACAGGCGGTTAGTGTTGTGTACAATTACTAATTGAATTGTCACACTGACAAATGTCAAAATAGCACCTACCTATCGACAACCGCAACATCTACTCTAAGCGGACAATACGCACACTAGCTAATTAATTTTTATATTTTCAAATTCAAAAACCAGTCCATACACCGATCGATTCAGCAAAATGTATCATATATATAGGGAAACAGAATACAGAATAAAGTACAGTCTATCTCGGTAAGCCAAAGCTCTTAGGCGACCAGTTAGATTGTTTTAACGACAAATCTGCCTTTTTTTTCATAAGATCATTGAATCGAGCAGTTTGTAACGATTGCTACGCGGCGGTTAAATTCGCCACGCAAAAGTAACAACTGTTTCGATCTGCTTCGATCTGCTATTACGAAGTTAATATTAGAAGCCTCAAAAGAAAAAATTAAATTACGGTTGGCGTTTCAAGTTTTTTTGAACGGCCGTTTGTCAACGATCATTAAGAAAGGCGATAGTTGTGACGTCATTTCATGGCGATCCTGCCCCCGTCAAAGACAATTATCCCGAAAGAAGGCGGACCACAGCCGAGGGTACATCCTGCAATATAAGGAGCCCGCAAACTGGACGCGGCAAGAACGATCATCCCGAAAATACCGAAGAAGAAGAAGCGCAGCGGCAAACAAGTCTACCTCAGAAGAAAAATTGCATCGCTGAGACGAGTTGCGACTGACGAAACTAACCCTCCACCATGGGACGTACAGCAACAGATCTACGAGCATATCGAACAGCTGCGAACACAATTGAAAAATAAAAACAACAAACCAATAGCCGTGAATTAGAATGTATTTTCGAAATTAGAACGAATTATGTATTTTCAAAATGTATTCTCAAATGCAAAAGCAAATTTACACGAATTAAAACAATACAATTTAAAAACGAAAACACAAACAACATTTCTATTGCACAGACTTTTTGACACAATATAAGAAATTCTAAGTTCTTTCCTTTTTGACAAGTTTTACTTTGTCTCTACGAGTATATCGAACAGCTGCGAACACAATTGGAAAATAAAAACAACAAACAAATAGCCGTGAATTAGAATGTATTTTCGAAATTAGAATGAATTATGTATTTTCAAAATGTATTCTCAAATGCAAAAGCAAATTTAAACGAATTAAAACAATACAATTTAAAAACGAAAACACAAACAACATTTCTATTGCACAAACTTTTTGACACAATATAAGAAATTCTAAGTTCTTTCTTTTTTGACAAGTTTTACTTTGTCCCATTCAGCGTCACAAACGACATCTAGTATTTGATATTGAAATGAAAAATTCAAATTTAAATTCTCAATTGCTAGTAAGTTTTCATATGGTCCATGATAAATCATTATAAATGGAACAAAACATTACTATAGTTTCAAAAATAATAGCTAACCTAAAGAAAACACCAAACAGAGCTTATAAGCGAGATTATATCCAAGAAAAATTAGAAACATTAGAGGAAATTCAAGAAGAAGCACTTAAAATAGAAAGTAGTCAGGAGTTGTTAGAAATATTACAACAAAAATACAAAGAAGCAAAGGAACTATTGCTAGAAAAACTAAAAGATTCGATAGACAACAAAATGAGCAACTTTAATATCGAGTTAGCATTAAAATCAATACCAGTCTTTAATGGAAACCCCAAAGAACTGGAAGCGTTCCTAACAATAACAAGTCTACTAAATCAAAGTCTTAACGAAGACGGAAAAAACAATCTATTCAATTTTACTAAAAATGTAAAACTAGGAACAGTAGTTAGAACACAACTCATAACATTACACATTAAAACTTATGAAGAATTAGAAAATAGCCTCAGGAATAGATACAAAAGCAAAAAAAGCCCGCAGCACATTCATACCCAATTAGCACAATTAAGTCAACGCGGAACAGTTGAAAAATTTGGTGAAAAACTATCCGAGCTCATTAACGAATTAAGTGAAATTCAAATTAGCAGCTTGGGTCAGAATCCATCTCAAGCAGAGAAAAGTGCTATACAGAAGTCAAACGACTCGTATGCACTAACTATTTTCAAGAATGGGTTAAGCGAAACCCTTAAACCTACTATTTTTGCGGCACAGCCAAAAATATTCGTAGAAGCTATTCAAATAGCAACTAAATTCGAATCAAGCAATAATGTTACAGAAAACATTATGTACGTGAATCACAGAAATAATATAAGTCGGCAACTGAATTATAATAATAGAAATAAACCGAATAATTATAACTCATATAGGAATAATAATTATAGACAAAACCATATTAATAGTAAAAGAAATAACAACAGGAACAACAGCAGTAATTTCAACACAAGAAATAATGTAACAAACCAGAACAGCAATTATAGAACCAACTTTAGAAATAGTTACAATCCCAGATATGAGGAAGTAAACCATAGAAATAACAACAGCAGATATCATGAAGTAAATCGAAATACATATCAGAACCCTAACACAAGTAACAGGAACAACAGAGGAACAAACAGAAACTATGAAATTAACAGACAAAACAGAATAAATATAATACAGGGAAACTCAATAGGCCCGGAGGCCAGCAGCAACGAAGAATAAAAGTTGACCCCGGGATACAGGAAGAAAAAATATACCTACTAAACACACAATTAAAAAATTACGTTACGCTATATTGCGAGAAATCAAGGAAAAATTTGAAGCTATTGATAGATACAGGAGCCGATATATCAATATGCAAAATAAGTGCAATTTCAGAGGATGAGAAAATAGAAGCGGATAAACGATGCAAATTCTCTGGCATAACAAACCAGGAAATATTTTCAATAGGCACTGCAAATCTAGACTGGAACATTGGTGAAAAACGTATACGTTACCCCTTCCAAATAGTAGAACCTGATTTCCCCATCCTTACAGACGGAATACTAGGAAGAGATTTCTTTGTACAAAAACTAGCAAAAATTGATTATGAAACTTATACAATAACGATTAATGTCGACGATGAAGAGTATACTATGCCGATCAGTACAAATTGCGAAATACACAAGTTAACAATACCCGCAAGGTGCGAATACATTTGCCCAGTCGATTTTACCATCAAAGAAGACAGCATAGTAATTAACAAAGAAATAACACCAGGAGTCTACATAGGCAGCACAATAATACCAGCAGAAGGCATCAAACATATAAAGCTACTGAACACGAACGAAGAAGACATGATAATTCAAAAATTTAAAGTAGAAACAGAACCATTAACTAAATATAAAATAAATAAAAATAATGTTTCAGTAAATAAAAACAACAAAAGAAAGCAAAGATTTCAAGAATTATTAACATACATTAAACTGCAACACTTGAACCAAAAAGACCAAGAATCAATATTAGAAATCATCCAAAATTATCAACATATTTTTCACCTGGAACACGATAGTCTTAAATCAAATAACTTTTACAAACAAAATATACAAGTCACGGATAATACACCAACATATATTAAGAACTATAGACTGCCCCATGCACATATTGATGAAATAAATCGACAAGTAAACCAATTACTAGAGGACAACATTATCGAAAACTCTACCAGTCCATATAACTCACCACTACTTTTAACACCAAAGAAAAGTGAGTCAGGCCCAACAAAATGGAGACTAGTGGTAGATTTTAGAGCACTCAACAACAAAAATTGTTAATGACAAATTTCCACTCACAAGGCTAGAAGATGTTTTAGACAGACTAGGAAGAGCGAAATACTTCTCCACCCTGGACATGACAAGTTCCTTTCACCAAATCGAACTGACAGAGGAATCAAGACCATTAACAGCCTTTTCAACAAACAAAGGGCATTATCAGTTCAAACGATTACCTTTCGGTCTAACAATTTCATCAAACAGCTTCCAACGCATGCTAACAGTAGCCCTAAGTGGATTAGACTCAGCAGCATTCTTATATGTCGATGAAATAATCGTCTTTGGTTGCAGCCTCGCACATCATAACACAAATTTAATGAAAATATTTGATAGGCTAGAAAAATACAACCTAAAACTGAACCCTGAGAAATGCAATTTTTTGAGAAGTGAAGTAGTGTACTTGGGACATTTACTAACAAAAGACGGAGTCCGAACAGACCCTGCAAAATTCAAAACAATTAAAAACTACCCGATACCTACAAATGCAGACGAGGTTCGAAGATTCGTCGCATTTGCTAATTATTATCGACGATTTATACCAGACTTCGCAAAAATAACAAAATGCCTAAACGATTTACTGAAAAAGAATACGAAGTTCTTATGGACAGAAAAATGTCAATCAACATTTGAAGTACTGAAGCATAAACTAATGAATGCACCAATATTAGAATACCCAGATTTCAATAAGCCATTTATTGTCACAACCGATGCATCAGACTATGCATTAGGTGCAGTACTCTTACAAGGCGAAATAGGACATGACTTACCCATTTCCTACGCAAGTAGAACCCTAGTAAAACATGAATTAAACAAACCGATAATCGAAAAGGAACTATTGGCAATCCATTGGGCGATAAATTTCTTTAGACCCTATTTATTCGGAAATAAATTTACAGTCGTTACAGACCACAGGCCACTGATATCACTATTTACACATAGAAACCCATCATCAAAGATGACACGCATAAGACTAGATTTATGCGATGATAATTTCGATATAATATATCGATAAGGCAAAATGAACGTCAATGCAGATGCATTGTCACGCATTAAATTAAATTCAGACACGTTAAAAGATATGATACCAAAGCAAAGAAATATTACCGAAGAAAAGAAGGTATTACCCCTTAAGTGAGTTCGATTTCACGTGAAATTTTCATACAGAATTTCACGTGAAATCTGTTTCGGCGAAAATTTAGCTTGAAAATAAGCAAGTTTGGTACTGTGTTCTTAGCATGAAAAGTTGCTTTGAAGTTGCTTCCGCTTCGAAAACATAGATGGCACTAAAACATGTTGTCAATCATTTCACGCAAATTTAGCTTGTGCAGTTCATTCTTTCGAGCGAAAAAGTGACATTTAGTGTTTGAATTTGAAAATTGAGCAGTGCAAATGACTTTCCAATAAGAAAATCGATCGAAAATTGAAATTCTTGACATTTTATCCATCAAGAATGAGCAGTGTCTTTGCTTTTCTCTGTTGTCAAAATTTTCACTCGAAAGAATGGTCAGATAATGGGGAAATGTCAAAATATCACGTGAACTCGAACTCAGTACCAGCCTTTACAAGAAATATGGCAAAAAAATTAGAATACACTAAAAAAGCGCAAACAAGAAGAATAACCAAACCAAACCTAATGGCCAACGAAATTTATATATGGAACAGCGATTCCCCAGCTGATATAAAAAATTTAACGCAATTAAAGTTCGAAATGGGAAAAAACCCAAAAACTATATTTGAAAACAATCAAATCCTAGTTAGATGCAGCGATAATCCATCCGAATTAGTTTCGACATTGGAGAAACTGACATCACAAGCAACTAGAAAAAATGTAACGAAAGTATACATAGAAGAAAATGATGAAATATATAAAATGATAAATAAGGAAAAATTTAAAAACCAATTTAATCAAGTACAGAAGAGTATTCTAGCAAACAATAAAGAACCCCTCAGAATAATAATATACAAACCACCAAAACGAATAACCGATAAAATAATACAATTCAAACTAATAAACAACTACCATACAACACCGATAGGAGGACACTTAGGTGTCAGAAAAACATTACTAAAACTAAAGCAAAAATATATATGGAAAGACATGAATAAGATGACAAAGACATTTATTAAAAACTGTGAAACTTGTGCGAAAAATAAACAAACACAACATATAAAAGAGAAACAAACAATAACAGACACACCAAAGAACACATTCGAAACAATTGCTATAGACACAGTAGGACCATTAAGAATATCCAACGGTTATCGATACATTCTCATAATGCAATGCGAATTGTCAAAATACGTTATTGCACACCCAATTGAAACAAAAGATGCTAAAACTATCGCCAAAACACTAGTAGAACAACTAATATTAAAGCATGGTATTTTCAAAATTTTAAAATCAGATAATGGAACTGAATTTGCCAATAAGCTAATGGGAAACATTTGCAATTTATTAAAAATTCAACAAATTTTCTCAGCACCATATCATCATGAAACACTCGGCTCAGTGGAACGTAACCACAGAGTATTAAACGAATATTTGCTTAATTTTGCTAACGATTATGAATGGGACAAATGGATACCGTATTACACTTTCGCGTACAATACGAGTCCACATATTGATACAGAATATTCTCCATACGAACTAGTATATGGCAGACTACCACAATTGCCCGACGACATTATAGAAAAAAATGAACCGATTAACAATATAGACATTTTCGTCAATGAAATATAAATTAGACTTAGAAATAGCATTAGTTTAGGTCAAAACATAATTGAGAAAGTGAAAAAGGAAAGAAAAAATAGATTAGATAGTAACACAAACCCAGCAACATTCAAAGTAGGAGATCTAGTTTTAGTCAGAAATATTAATAGGAAGAAGTTGCAGAACACATATCACGGACCATATGAAATAATAGAAAGAGATAATGTAAATACTCATATATTAGTAAACGGGAATTGTAAAAAATATCACAATAACCTATTAAAATTATATACACCACTAATTTAAAAGGATAAAAACATTTGAACATGTACAGTATTAATGTAAGACAAGAATAAAAAAAAAACAAAATATGCAAAACAAAATGCATATAGTTATTACAAGACTAGAATTATATTCAAAAAAAAAAAAATATAAACATATGTATCGAAGTTACATTTAAGTAAGCAAAATCAAATAAAACAAAAAAAAAATGTATAAGAATATATATTTAAGCAACAACATGAACTTATGAATCAGGATAATTGTAAAAAACTGTAAAGGTGTATGATTCAAAACAAAAAAAAAAATTTTTCATTTACTACTGAAAAGAAAATTTTTTTTTCCTCAAAGAGAGAGGGTTTTGTGTACAATTACTAATTGAATTGTCACACTGACAAATGTCAAAATAGCACCTACCTATCGACAACCGCGACATCTACTCTAAGCGGACAATACGCACACTAGCTAATTAATTTTTATATTTTCAAATTCAAAAACCAGTCCATACACCAATCGATTCAGCAAAATGTATCATATATATAGGGAAACAGAATACAGAATAAAGTACAGTCTATCTCGGTAAGCCAAAGCTCTTAGGCGACCAGTTAGATTGTTTTAACGACAAATCTGCCTTTTTTTTCATAAGATCATTGAATCGAGCAGTTTGTAACGATTGCTACGCGGCGGTTAAATTCGCCACGCAAAAGTAACAACTGCTTCGATCTGCTTCGATCTGCTATTACGAAGTTAATATTAGAAGCCTCAAAAGAAAAAATTAAATTACGGTTGGCGTTTCAAGTTTTTTTGAACGGCCGTTTGTCAACGATCATTAAGAAAGGCGATAGTTGTGACGTCATTTCATGTAGGAAAGTGCGCTGGGACCAATTTCTTCGTCTCTACCCTCCCTCTCTGACCATGCAACGCACCACGTTGCTCATCAATTTGTCAGTTTGACTTTTTTCCCGCCGTGAATTGCTAAACAACGTTATAAACAAGCCGAATAATCACCAATGTAAAGTGTTTTTCGCGAATTAAAGTACTTTTCGGAAGTAATTAGGTACATTCGCAGGATTTAAACAGAAAAAGTGCTAGTGACAGTGTTTGAAAACACTAAAATCCGGTAAAAATGAAGTGTTCAGTGCCACATTGCCAAAACACAGCTCGTTCTCGTGCGGTCGGTGTGTTTTTCCACAAGTGAGTATACATAAGTGCTCTCTGTGGTGTAACAATCAAAAAAATGAAGTTTATTTCGCAAAAAATGGCAAGGTACTCGTTAAAATCAAACAATTATCTTGGCCCGCCATGCCGATCGATTCAACACTTACTGATGTTCACCGAGTTTGACAATTTACTGAACATCGGTCGTGGTAGCAAATAGCGGGGTGAAGGGGAAACATCGGCGTGGTATAAATGACTTGTCGCTGGGGGCAATTTCTTCTAGTTTCTGTGAAATTGTTTTAAAATTCAATATTTGACCAGTTTTTTGTTTGTCTTGTCGTGTTTCGTTGTTCAAAACGTGGAAAATAATACATTTCTCTAAACTTTTACTGTTTTTTTAGTTTGAATTTATATATATATATATATATATATATATATATATATATATATATATATATATATATATATATATATATATATATATATATATATATATATATATATATATACATATATATATACATATATATATATATATATATATATATATATATATAAATATATATATATATTTATATATTTACCATTGCCGTAATTTCGCCGCAGCTGGTCCCAACCCCGATTAGAAAGGAAGAGGGATATGTAAATAATAGAATAAGGGCCGATGATATTTTATGGATGAACAAAATTTTTATGGGGAAAATTGGGCAAAAACGTCGAATTTTTCCATATTTTTTTTTGCGTAGCTTGAGTTCCGGGACATTTCTGAAATGATTTCAGAAATGTCCCCGAATTCAAGCTACGCAAAAAAAAAAAATATGGAAAATTTCGCCGTTTTTGCCCAATTTTCCCCATAAAAAATTTTTTCATCCTTAAAATATCACTATTGTACTCCCCGACCACTTTCAATCATTGAAAGCGCGGTAAAGGCAGTTTTTGCCAAACTATGGCCGAAAAACCCCTTACTCCCCTACAAAACCGAAATGTTTGTATCACAGCAATAGGTCTTGGCCCGTTATGTCCGAAACCACTCTAACCCAAAATTGGCCGATTTCAGCTACTTTTGCCCTAAAAACTTTTTGAATATTTGAATAAAATACTCGCAAGTACGAAAATGCTGGATACATGATATGCTTTCAAACTGCACTATCTAAAAGCAGATTTTATTTTAACATACTTAACAGCATGACAAAACTCTACCTCATATAATATTTGATCATACACTTTGATCAGACTTAATAGTTTTAGCAAAACTACCAGCCATTTATATATGATAAATGCTAGCCATACAAATTTCCATGCATATCTGATCATTACATTCCATATGTATGCACACGTAAAAAAATCTACTAAATAGTATATCCAATCCATTCAAATCTATTCTTCACAAGCGGTTCTACAAGCGTACTGTGTATACTGATGTGCTTCAACACTAACATGCCCACCGCCACCAAAGAGTTAAAGATGTCTTAATTTTAACTTAAGATAAACATATCCTTTTATGCATCAATATTTCCCGAAAAATTGCAGTTTGATCAAATAATAACACTTAATATTTTTGCTGAAATATTTGAACATTTTTTTATTGGCTGTGCCAACGAAACGTGCTTTATGGCTCACTCAATTGCCGTCAACCGATTGTCGATGACTTGACCGACCGAATGATCGATTGCGAGATGTTCGATTGTCTCGATTGTCTCAATTGCCTCGATTGTCTCGAATCGCTCGATTATCTCGAATCGGCCGATTATCTTGAATCGCTCGATTGTCTCGATTATCTCGAATCGCTCGATTGTCTCGATTATCCCGATTGTCTCGATTATCTCGATTGTCTCGATTATTCTCTCGATTGTTTTGGCGCATCGATTGCGATTCTCTCGATTGCGATTATCTCGATTGTTTTGTGGCGCCGATTGCGATTATCTCGATTTTTAAAATATCTCGCAAACGCCCATCACTACTTTAGAATAATGCATATGAAAAACGCATCGATTATACATTTTCTACAAATATCAATATACAATTGCCATTCAAACCTACGCGCCAAGCTGATGCCCCTTAAATATTTCACTTTTTGCATATTGCCTACACCCTTGTACTTTTTCGTATGTGTTCGTACGGCTTTATATGAGTTGGTAGAAAAACCCATTTTCGGTCCCAAGATTGATTTCTCACCGCCTGTCCAAATATCTTCAAGGTCGTTGTTCGACCCGCTTCATTACGTTTTCTTGTTCTTCGCCGCTGTCTTATAGCCCGTCCAGACTACGGATACTTAAGTATCCGCATACATAAGTATCGTCCACTCTTTTCATTGATTTTCATGGCAAGGGTAAAATGTATCTGCAGATGTCGCTGCAGTGAGGACAATACTTATGTATCCGGACACATAAGTATCCGTAGTCTGGACGGGCTATTAGGTAAATTCTCGACTACGTCGCGTTCGATAAATTGCCTGTCTTCGCCGCGTACTGAGCTCTGTATTTTCCACTCGCTGATCAACAATAAGATCTTATCTACCACCGTATCCTATTGATCTGCCTGTAGGAGCGCTCCCAAAAAGATCGTTACTCGGAAAGGAAAAAAAAAAACGTCAATGATTCCGCCCTCGATTGTCTCGCTGCGTCTGGTTCTTACCGCCTCTCAGACCAAAAAGCATGCTGGCCGGCTCGCTTCGCACCATCCAGCCTTCGATTCACCCGCTTCAGTGGTACTTGTGCCGCTACATGCATTTGTTGCATTACTTGCATTTATCATGGTACGACGTCAATGCACTTCTCGTTCTGATCATTCACCTCAGCATTCACCGTCGGTTGCTACCGTGAATGGCCCTTCTGAACGATCGACGGGTCTCAACTCTTATTCAATGTTCATGACATCTCGTTGACAATTCGGCCTGTCAAATTTCAACTCAAAACATTCTAGCGCATTCAACGAATGGGTAACTATCGGTCTAAGTTTCTTAAATTCCAATCATCGTAGGATAAATATTCGGATACACATCTAAAATTTTGGTTATTGCAGGGTCTCCTTCGCGACGATAAGAAAGCTCGAGTAAGCCAAGTGGTCTGTTGGCGTGAAAGAAGCGACGAGCGCGATGATGGCCATCACTCGCGGGTCGTCGCGAATATCAATCGAAACGTTGGCGTCCCAAACTTCCGGCAGTGCTGGAGCACCCGGCGATCCCGACCGTGAAGTGCGTAATTGCCAGCAGACTAATCCCGACGATGGAGATCTAGGGGATTCCACGGTTTGTATGATTGTCTTGACTTTTGGTAATGTCTGTGTAACCATCGTGTCGCGACGGCTCTGGGTCCTGGGCTGATTAACTTTTGAACAATGAGGAACGTCGGTTGTGACAATTAACCAGACCACGGATCTTATAGTCTTGTTGCGGCCAGCCATTTCGTCGTCAGGGTCGTCGTTCAATATTATGCTAGTTGTCCCTACACTTCTTGTTCTCTTTTTGTTTTGTTAACAATATACATCCTATCGCGCGGGCGTATCTCTACCAACTCGGAGCCGCGAATTCGGATCGTAACATGACCCCCCTCTCCGGGAATTTCTCGGGAAAATTCTCGGCGATAACTCTCCCGAGCCGCGCTTCGCGTTAATTGTTGATTCGGAATTCGATTTTGAGCCGAAAGTAAGTATTCCGTCAAAATTCTTGAGAACTCAGTTTCCGAACTTAGTGTTTGAAAATCACCTGCCTATTTGAATTCTGGGTTGTTCCTTACGATCATTGGTTCAATCACACTCATTCACTCCTGAATTTCATTCTATCATTTCCCTTCTGACACTATCTCTACCCATGCATGTTAGTGTTGTACGTCTCGTCTCGTGGCATGAACGGTGTTGGTATATGTCTACTCTATACATACAAAATTTTAAAATGTACTGATCTGGTTTTTAGGATGACTACTTTTACTACCCCAACGGAGAAAACAGAGAACACAATAGCGAAAAAAACGCAATGAAGATGAAAAAGAACGCCGAAAGGAAAGAACTAAGGAAAGAAAAAGAACGAAGGAAAAGGAAAAAAGGAATAAAAGCTAAGATGTACCCAGTATCGCTTTCATTTTCATAGCCTGCCAGTATCGCTTTCATCGTAGCCTGCCAGTAGCCTGCCAGTATCGCTTTCATTTTCATTTAAAATAACTCTTCATTCTCTTTAAACTTACCCTAAAGTATATTATAAAACATAAAACTAACAATCGACTAATCATTTGTAATATATCCCACCACCAAAAAAAACCTGCTAACAACCCAAATCATTATTTGTAGCTCATTACCACTTTTTTCTGTCTAACTTTAGATACTACTCCCCATCACCATATTAATCTATTACCTGCTAGGGCTGCTAGGGCGAAATATCTCTACTCCTTCACTCTAAAAAGTGGGTCTATAACTAATAATTTGATAATAGGAAATATATTCATTTTTTCTTCGTTTAAAGTAACGAATCACCAACTTTGCTACACACCCGAGGTGCAATTTTTTTTTGTTTGCTTTTTCGTCACATCAGCTGAATAATACACAGCTTTTTGTAAATTGAAGCCATTTTGTAAATTTATTAGTTGCATTTTGTCAATTTACTAGTTTGCTAGTCACCCTGGTGCCAAAGCCATAAGATACATGTTTTTATTATAAGGGTAAAATTCAACCACAATTTTCTTGAGTGTACTACATGTTTAATCCCACGACCATATATATGCTTACTACTAAGCCTGTTTTAACGGAATTCTTCTATACTAAACCCATCACCAACAATAACTATCACTAAATTGTCTATGTACGTTCTTTCCCATTACCTACTATATCACGCGCCTACTATCTCCGAACTCCCGTCCGGCTGACGGTCAACTCCTATACAACGTTTCAAATTTTTTGCGTGCCATGTTTTCGCGGCCTTTTCCTTCATATCCACGAGTTCATAGGTCCAGGCTGACAACTTTTTCCGTAACCTAAAAGGGCCAACGAACGCTGGAGCGAGCTTCGCCGTAAAGTGTTTGCTGGCATCGGACAGGACGTAGTTTCTTCTCCACACTAGATCCCCGACCTGAAAAGACTCTGACCTTCGGCGTAGATCATACATCTCTTTACTAGATTCGGCAGCCTGCCTCATTCTCCTGACCACTTCCGCCCGAATCGTTTCTAGCATCTTCGCGCTCCTCGATGGTGAGAAGTCAACCTGCTGATCTCCCGGAGGCTCTGACCTTTCCCGGAATGTAACCATCTCCCTACCAAAGTTAACGAAATAAGGCGAAAGCCCCGTTACTTCAGGCTTATAAGTCCGCAAGGCGCAGACAATTTTTGCCAGGTACTGGTCCCAAGATCGGTGGTTCTGCGATGCGTAACACCTTAACATGCATTTGATATCCTGGTTGCGCCTTTCGGCCGGATTAGCCTGAGGGTGATATAAAGCAGTGTAGCTCACATGTACGCCATACTCTTCCACTGCTTTCCTGAACTGGTTGCCCCGGTTATCACAAATGAGAACCCTGGGGACACCATTATTCAAAAAAACATTTTCCTCCAACAAGCGAAAAACAGTCGCTGCTGTCGCACTTCGCACAGGTAACAAAACAAAAAACTTTGAGACGTAATCGAGGACCGTTAAGATATAAGAATGACCTCTCGATGACCTCGGCAATAGCCCTACCAAATCTACACCGATCATCTCCCAAGGGGCCTTTGCTTCACCTGCTCGAGTCGTCATGAAACCTACCGGAGCTTTCCTTGGCACCTTGCATGTCTGACATACCCTGCACCTGTTGACATATGCTTTTATGTCTGCTCTCATCCGTGGCCAGTAATAACTCTGAGACACACGGGCCAGAGCTTGAGCCACCCCCCATGTGGCCTGCCTTCGGGTCGTCATGGCACCTTTGGAGGATGACCTTCCTTTCAGTCTTTGGAATGACCCTTTTCCATGCTGTACCAGTCCCTTCGCTGGCTCCCAGACCGGGAAGCCGCTTCCATAAAGCATTCTCCACTACCTTCCAGTTACTAAACTTACTTGGGTTCTCCCGGACGTTCGCCACCATGCTTTCATACCATCGCCTCGTTTCCAAAGCTACTGAGATATCGCCTACGTAGACGACTGCTCGCGATAATGCGTCCGGAACCAAGTGATCTTTTCCCTTGCGATGCACGACCTCAAAATCAAATTGCTGCAATCTCACTGCCCGTCTGGCCAATCTGCCTGTCGGGTCCTTCAATCTGTTCAGCCAGACAAGCGAATGATGATCCGTGATCACAACAAAATGAGTTCCCTCGATGTACGGACGGAGCTTTTCAATAGCCCACAGCACCCTCAAACACTCTTTTTCTGTCGCGGAATATTTTCTTTCAGTTCCCGACAGCGCTCTACTTAGGTAACAGACAACTTTTGCTCCCGACGGATGCGCTTGACTCAATATGGCCCCTATACCCACATCCGACGCATCTGTCTGCACCTTGAAGGGGAGTGTAAAATCAGGGCATGACAATCCCGGTGCCGTTGTGAGCCTCTCCTTGCACAAAGCGAACGCCCGGGCACACTCGTCGGTCCATGCGAACTTGTGACCTTTTTTTAGTAAATCGCTTAGAGGCGCCACCATCGTTGCGTGGTCTGGTATGAAACGAAGGTACCAGGACACCATACCCAGGAGTTATCGGACTTGCTTAACGGAGGTGGGACGCGGAAATTCTATCACCGCTTTTACCTTTTCGGGGTCCACGTGTAGACCCTCGACATCAACCAGGTAGCCAAGATATTTCAGTTGCGCCCTGCAAAACTGGCATTTTTCCCTCGAAACGCGCAATCCCGCTTCTCTCAACCGAACGAACACTTCTTTCAACACTTCTAGATGCCGCTCAAACGTCTCGGTTACTATTATCACGTCGTCAAGATACGTAAAAACGAACGGCTCCAGTGCAGGCCCGAGTATTGTGTAGATCAGCCTCTGCTAAGTGGCCCCCGCGTTGTGGAGTCCAAAAGGCATCCTCAAGAAATGGAACAAGCCCCTACCTGGTACGGTGAACGCAGTATATAGCCTCGAGTCCTCCGCCATCGGCACCTGCCAATACGCAGACTTGACATCCAGCGTCGACAGATACTTGGCATTCCGTAGCTTGTCTAAGGTAGCCGACATGTATGGCAAAGGATATGCATCTTTTTCGGACACCGCGTTCACCTTTCAGACGTCCACGCAGAGCCGGTAGGACCCATCTTTCTTCCGAACCAACAAAATTGGCGACGATCACGGGCTTGACGACGGTTCAACCACACCCATCTGTAACATCTCGTCCAACTCCTTATTTATTTGACTCTGCACCGCCAGTGAGACCGGATAGTAACGCTGCTTGATCGGAGCGGCTGTAGTCTTAATGGTATGTTTCACCGCTTTCGCGCAGCTCAGCCCGTCACCCATTAGACCAAATTGCTCCTCCAACAATCCTTCTAAAGTCTCTACTTCCTCAGGTGATAAACGAGTCCAACTACGCAGTGCTTTACCCGAGCCCCCTTCCACCGAAGCAACGGATGTCCACTGCCGCCCTTCCATGTCCAAAACGACACCGAATTGCTGCCAGAAGTCGATGCCTAAGATAACTTCCTGCGGCACCGATGAAATAACCAACGTTTCAAATGTGTGTCTACGTCCGTTCAAGGCAAACTTCAACCATACAGCTCCATCTACCATACATGTATCTCCATTTGCGAGCCGAACCTCTACCACTCCGTCTCGTTTCAGTAGCAACTCCTTACCTGCCAACTGTCTCCATCCTTTCCTGCCCAGAATCGTGCGACTTGCACCCGAATCTAACAGTCCCTCCACAATCGTACCCTCGACCTCCACTCTTAAGTGCGGGCGACTGTCGAGACTATTTCGCACCAGCGCGTAGTCAATGTTAGCCTGGTGTCTACCCCGTTTCGGCCTTGATTCCGAGTTCGCTCGGCCGTCTAGCGAGCACGACGGTCGTTTCCCGCCCCCTGCTCACCCCGCCGCTCTTGAGTGTCATAACCGCTAGCTCTCACCTGACAGGATGGACATGTGGACCGCATTACTCCCGGTCGCCCGCATCCAAAGCAACGCCTCGGCTCAGAGCACTCCCTCGACATATGTCCTTCTCTCTTACAATTCCAGCATTTAACCCGCCTACCGCCTCCCGTTCCGTACCATCAGTACTCACGTACGCCAAGTCGGGCCCCAGACATCGCCTCGATCGCGTATTCGGAGGTACAAACGCTGTATACCCTCGTAGCATCTAAGGTACGCCCCATCTTCACCAGTTCTGATATGGACGTTATTTGCGTTAGACATAGCTGCTGCTGGTAGAAGGGCGCGATGTTTCTTCTTAACGTACGAAGCTCTTCTTCCTCCGAGCAACTATTCTTCAGTCTGCCGAAAAGACGCTCCATGACCGCCACATACACCCCCATGGACTCATTCTCACCTTGGGTGCGTCTCCGAATCTCTTCCCAGATGCGATCCTCGTAGTTTGATGGTAAAAATTCTGATTTCAACTCCGCCACCAACTTGTCCCAACACCCAACAAGGCTTCGGTTAGCCCTAAACCAAATCAGAGCCCGCCCATCGAAGAGATCGACTGCTCGCTCGGCTGTTCCGCCTCATCGCTGCTCGAATCTTCTACCTTCTCCACTAAGAAACCCATCGGCAGGATGAACCTGTTCCGTAGTGACCTCGCTTCATTCTTTTGCTCGATGGTCACCGGCTGCATATTCGCCAGCCGCCGGAAGCCGAATTCGATTTTCGCTCTCACCTTGCCGTCTTATCACCTGTAACCCGAGCTACCAGTTCTTCAACTTCCGATGCTTTAGCCGACAGCTCCGCATGGCCCGTCGCGTATTCGAATGGGTAGTCTGCTCCAACATACGATGTATCCAGCTCCATTTCAGCCTTTAGCGCCTCAAGACTTTCTCATCGCGTCCACTGTGTCTGCTGGGAAACCCCAGATGGCGAGCTCATATGTAAGTTCGTCCTTGTTCAGACGATCCACCGAAATTTTCATGATGAACAGGCTCCTCGTATAGTCCGAAAGTTTTTAGTAAAATTTCCCCCTCCTCAACTTTGTACGTCTTTAACGATATTCCCTAAGATTCCGTTGATCAAACCTATGAAACGCAGTCTCTTATCCACTATTCCGCGCACCCTTGAACCTGTCCACAAAAACTCTAGCTTATTTCTATCACCATTCACTACCCACTATATCCTGCAAACGTTTCAAAATTCAATTTGCCTGCCTGTGACTTCGGCGTCGTATAATTTAATCCATGTGGAATATATGTAAAAGATTCAACTAATATATGTATGCCCCAGAGACGTTTATAGCCACGAAATATCTCTACCTACTAAGTACTCGCTACACACTTCACTTCACAAAATCCAATATCGTATGGCGTACACCAACAAAACCGAATCCCTTCAATGCCAGCCGTCTTCCACAAGAAAAGGAAATGGCCCCCTAATAGTCCATCCAACACTTCTCATGCATTCCAAATTCGATTCACATTCATACGAGTATATTTCACTATGCACACTCACACCCGTCCACACTGTACGCACTTTGGCTCGCACAATTCCAGAATTCAGATAGATATTTATAAGTTTGTATCAATAATATATATGTATATACATATATATATATATATATATATATATATATATATATATATACACCCCGCGACACAAAAATTTACGAATTGTTCATTTCATGGAAATTCCTAAATATTTCAATCAGTGTCTCGAAACGTTAACTTTGTATGTAGAAAATATTTTTCTGACGACAGTACCTTTCTTTTATAAGCGCTACAAGTTAAGAACGTTTTTTTCAACTGCTTATTGCATTGAAAATGGAAAATGAGTGTTTTTTTCAAAAATTTCGGAAATTTATTAATTAAAACAAAATACATTATTTATTAATTTATTTTTGCTCCGTAGTGAGCATTACAATGAACCCATAGTAACAAACACGTAGAACTTAAAATTGAACAAAATTTGAAATTTAAAGACAATTAAAAAACTATTAGTAATTGATTGGTCCGCCTTTAGCTCGGATGACAGCCTTCACTCGCCTCACCATGCTGTCGTATAAATTTCGCAAGAAATCCTCGTTTACAGCTTCTTCCCACACCTTTCTGATAACACACTTTAAATTGTGTATCGTTTTCGGCTCGCTTTTTCGATTGTATAAAATGCATCCCCAAACCATCACATAGGGGGAATGCTTCACAGTCGCTTGAATGCATTCGTCCGAATACCGTTCACCGGTTCTGCGTCTCACTCGCAATGTTCCATCTGGACCAATGAGATTGAATTTCGATTCATCCGAGAAAATGATTCGTTTCCAATCCTCAGAGGTCCAGTTTTTGCGTTCTTTGCACCATTCGAGCCGAGCTTGCCTCATGCGCTGGGTTAAAAGCGGCTTTTTCGCTGGGCGACAAGAACGTAAATCCATCTCGTTTAGTCTCCTTTGGATTGTTCTCGTGCTGCATGGTCTATTCGTCGATTTCAACAGCTCAGCTCGCAGCTTTGATGCTGAATCGAATCGATTATTCAGAGACAGGAACTTTAAATGAAGGTCGTCCCTTTGTGTGGTAGCTCTTCTTCTTCCACTCCCCTTTTTTCGCTCGAGGCTACCAGTTTGTTGTTTTTTTTTAACCAAATAACGCACTGACCCCTCACTGCATCCTACCTGTCGGGCAACTTCCGATTTGGACAATCCTGTTTGCAAACAAGCCCAAATTTCGGCCTTTTGCTCCAAACTTAACTGAGCGTATTTTCCCATCTTTACTATTCCTACAAAATTCAAAATTCTTCACTGGCCTTCAAAATCAAACTGACGCAAAGGTTCTGAGTTTTCAAGTTTATATAGGGTCTGTCATTACTACCTGGAAAATTTAATCTTTCTAAGTACGAGTTAACTCGGTCATTTTGATGATTTCTTGGAAAATTGCTAGTTCGTAAATTTTTGTGTCGCGGGGTGTATATATATATATATATATATATATATATATATATATATATATATATATATATATATATATATATATATATATTGTTACGTGGCAACAATAGGCGCGTTTTTATCTTGAAAAAAAAAAAAAAACAGCCTTCCCCGGGGAAGGCTGAGTCATGGCAAGGCAATCCACCACTCCACTAAGTAGGAGTTTGTGACCACCACTCAGTAGGCATGCTTGTTAGGGTCGTGGTAACAACCGACTTGTGTCATATACCTGTCGGTTGCTAACCACCTAGCTGATAAGGTAATTTTAAACATACCTACGTTACACACCGGATTGGAGATGTATCCAGGCGGTCTCCTTCCAAGGAGCTCATCGGGCCGTCAAACGGCGTAATCCTCGAGATCAGACCTGTCATCATCGTCTCGAGATCAGATCTGTCATCATCGTCCGACGAATAAATCGCCACTCCCGGCTCCACAGATGGATTCGTATTATCGTGAACTTGCTATTGATGGTAGCAATCGAAACGTCACTCGAACGACCTGGAAAGGACAGAGAAAATGATCACAAAGCATCGTGTCCTGGATGCACAAGGAGGGATGCAGGAAGTGAAATACTTATCTGATTAACACCCGCTAATGTCCACTTCAATGAGCCCTGATGGGCCTTCTAACGCTGGAGCTGCAGGGTATCGCTGAATACGTCCGCCACCGTTCATCGGTGGAATCCTCCAGTACTTATATCCCGCAGAGTCACGCCCGATCACTTGTTACCCGAAGATACTAATCACACTCGTCAAGCCACGTAAAATTCACATTGACGGTCACAGATTGATTGATAACTTGATAACTACAAATAAAATGACAGTTGAAACATCAACCGACCTCGGAAAAACACATAATCAAATTGTCAACCAAATCCAGGGGTGGATTAACGACAACCACGGTACAGCATCGGATTGGTGGGAATCTTCGATCGGCCCGTGTGGAAAGGAGGACATTCACCCGGTCACATTGTGAAAGGAGAAAGTACGGGACCGGGATGGGAACAGAAAAAGCAGCGGTACCTGATGGAGGAAAAAGTGGTCATTCTTTGTGTGACGGCGAAGGCGAGCAGATATTGAATTTGAAAATTATCAGGTGCGTCGAAGATTCTTTTTGTGACGGCGAAGGCGAGCAGATAT
The DNA here is from genome assembly GCA_963978885.1 of Nemotelus pantherinus. NCBI lineage: Eukaryota > Metazoa > Arthropoda > Insecta > Diptera > Stratiomyidae > Nemotelus > Nemotelus pantherinus. The sequence goes on from OZ022263.1 coordinate 124,812,974, forward strand.
TGAATTTGAAAATTATCAGGTGCGTCGAAGATTCTTTTTGTGACGGCGAAGGCGAGCAGATATTGAATTTGAAAATTATCAGGTGCGTCGAAGATTCCTTTTGTGACGGCGAAGGCGAGCGGATATTGAATTTGAAAATTATCAGGTGCGTCGAAGATTCTTTTTGTGACGGCGAAGGCGAACAGATATTGAATTTGAAAATTATCCGGTGCGTCGAAGATTCTTTTTTGTGACGGCGAAGGCGAACAGATATTGAATTTGAAAATTATCAGGTGCGTCGAAGATTCTTTTTGTGACGGCGAAGGCGAACATATATTGAATTTGAAAATTATCAGGTGCGTCGAAGATTCTTTTTGTGACGGCGAAGGCGAACAGATATTGAATTTGAAAATTATCAGGTGCGTCGAAGATTCTTTTTGTGACGGCGAAGGCGAACAGATATTGAATTTGAAGATTATCAGATTTGGAAAATTACCAGAACGTCGAGGAAAGTCCTTGGTGTGGCGGTGGGTGTGTCAAAAAGGACCTCCGTTCGAAAAGAAAAACGGCAAATCGAAATCGGGTTCCGGCGGGGTTCAAACCCGTGTTCCCCGTGACGCACGAGACCGACGGCGAGACGGTCAAGTGGCAATAAGATTGTTCGTCTCGCACCGGCCCTGTAGTGCAGAGGTTAGCACGTCTGGCCGGGAATCGGGTGGTCTGGGGTTCAAAACTCCACCCGTGCTGATGTAACTGGGAACCGTGGAAGATTCTTTGTGTGACGACGAAGGCGAGCAGTAAACGAATCTGGCCTTGAAGAAATTCACCCACAACTGAACCGAGACTCGGCTGGAGTCGGGGTTGGACTTTTTGTATCTGATACCCGCGCGACCAACAAGGAAGAAGGAGGTTAGTGCTTAGTTGAAAATAGATGTAAGTTTTCTTCATTTTGATTGCCTTTCACAATTAAAGTCAGCATAGAATAAGATAAACTTTCAATAGTAGCGGGTAGAAAACTTTGTGAAGTTAGATAGATTGTCATGGTGGAGTGGTGGAATTTACGAATAACTAAATGGTAGAAGAAATTCTGTGACGCGATAAACGCTAGGATACGGGAATTGTCTAAAATAAATATTTAGATTCGGGAATTTACGAATATCGAATCGGTAGAAGAAATTCTGTGACACGATAAACGCTAGGATACGGGAATTGTATAAAATAAATATTGTTTTTTTATTCGAAATTACGGTGTCGTTCATACTCGTGATACGGGGAGGCAGAACGGTCCGTGTTACGTGATTGCTAAGATCAGGGTTGGAAGACATAGAGGGGTCGTGTCATCCGCAGCAGCGACCCTCCTTCTCAGATTTCTTGACCTCGGTGAGCCGTAAGCTCACTCGGCGGCTCGTGGTCCATAATTGGGGTGAGTGAGTGGCGCCCACGCCCAGTCTCCTGAGCGACCCGGGACCCAAACGGACCAAGCCGAGAGTCACTACCCCCTCGAATAGGCGGGGAGGGTAATAATATATATATATATATATATATATATATATATATATATATATATATATATACATATAGATATATAAATATATATATATATATATATATATATATATATATACATATAGATATATAAATATATATATATATATATATATATATATATATATATAGATATATAAATATATATAAATATATATATATATATATATATATATATATATATATATATATATATATATATATATATATATATATATATATATATATATATATATATGAATAAGTTTCATGCAATTTTATAAATTCTAAGTTCGGAAATATTCAAAATATCTGTCTTCTCATGTAAACCGTAAACCGATTGCTTCGACCAACAACAGTACCGCAATCTCCGTGTACGATAATTTTAGATACGAATTCCAATTAATATCAATTCACGCGCCTAAAGGCCTTCCCACAATTTGGGACTTGGCTAGTCAATTTCTGTACGACTTCCGCAAATTAACGTTATGCCACTAGAACCGTTATTGCCCCACGTTAGGTGCCAATTTGTTACCTTTACAGCCTTTTAATCGTGGTAACGACCCCTTTTCCCTGAAGGAGAGCAAAGGGGCGACAGACGCGGGGGTTCGCTCACGATGAGAAAGGGTGGGTCCGGGCGCCACTCGTTTCCAGCCGCGCTGTCTACACAACCCTCGCCACGAAACGAGAATTTGGCAAAGGGTGTTTTCCCGGCTATCTTATACTCACTACAAAAGATACGCTCGCGTCACACAAAAATTTTCGCAATTTTATTCGCAAGATCACAATTTCGTATCGGAACTTAGCAAGAACTACTATCCTAACGGCGCCGCACTACGCGAAATTTTCCCTATCGTATATTCATAATTTCTTAAGCTCTAGATACTAACGTGAAAATTCCTACCTTAAGGCTGGTATTGAGTTCGAGTTCACGTGAAATTTTGACATGTTTCCATTATCTGGTCATTCTCTCGAGCGAAAATTTTGACAACGGAGAAAAGCAGAGACACTGCTCATTCTTGACGGATAAAATGTCAAGAATTTCACTTTTCGATCGATTTTCTTATTGGAAAGTCATTTGCACTGCTCAATTTTCAAATTGAAACACCAAATGTCACTTTTTCATTCGAAAGAATGAACTGCACAAACTAAATTGGTGTGAAATGATTAACAACATGTTTCAGTGCCATCTATGTTTTCAAAGCGAAAGCAACTTCAAAGCAACTTTTCATGCTAAGAACACAGTACCAAACTTGCTTATTTTCAAGCTAAATTTTCGCCGAAACCAATTTCACGTGAAATTTTGTATGAAAATTTCACGTGAAATTGAACTCAGTACTATGCTTTAATCTATACTCCTCTGCTTCCTGGCGTTCCGTTCGTATCTATCAAACAAAAATCGTGAGTAATCAGAGACATTGTTCACATTCTTCATTTGCTAAGGAATTTCGCTAGACCATCCAAGAACCTCAACTCAAAAAACATGTACAAGAAGACTGGTTGTTCTAGTTTAATGCTCGAAGGTGAAAAGGTTGTATAAACATCGTATCGAGTATCAATACTACATTATTACTCCAAATTCACTTAGTTTCTATTCACTCACACGTGTAAACGCGCATATTTAGTGTGCATGCACCATCGAGTCAACGTCATTTATAATAGCCTATCCCGATCTTGTAAAATTTAAAATGCAACTATTTCATGCAACATTTACCCAAATGCAACTATTTCATTGGCCTTTTATAGGCATTTTATAGCCATTTTTTAGCCATTTGACTGCAAGGTAGGCTTGCAGTCACATGGCTGCGTTATAATGGAAAACTGCAAGCAGGGTGCAACATTATAAAATCAATATGTATTCAAAGTCTAACTAAAAAGGTTGTCACGGTTATTTGAATTTTGTTAATTTTAAAAGCGGAAATAAAATATCCACCGTTCTCCAATAGAGAGGACGATGGAGATTAAGGCCAAATTAATCGCGAATTAGGTAATTGTAGTTATAGAAGCTGTAAGCTGGACGTTAAGTACTAGAGAATTATTACTATTAAGATTAGACGTTAAGTACCTGTACACGACATCTACGATTCCGACGACAATCTATACGCACGCATCGAATAATTATATCCAGCATCAGTTTAACGTCGCTAACCACAATCACAATAGGTCTGTTCGCGTACTTCAGCAAACTGCAGCAGTAGCAGACTACCAGATTTAGAGTTAATCAAGTACAAATCAGGTACTATTGTGCATTTTTCCCGGCTGAATTGTTCTCAGAGCGAGCTGAATTCCATCCGTGAGAGGCACAGTAGGTTTGAATGAAATGTCATTCGAATTTCGTTCTAAAATAGAAAAAAATGAACAAAAAAGGAAAATGTGAGTTGTACAAAGTGAAAAGAAAATGTTCTTGCATGTTCCTGCACCATTTTCAACAACTTTCACGCAAAAAAATTGTACACATAAATTCGAATGACATTTCGCTCTCTAAATCTCCTCATTCTAAATCACTTCGGGTAGTGTGAACGCTTAAGCATAGTACTGAGTTCGATTTCACGTGAAATTTTCATACAAAATTTCACGTGAAATCTGTTTCGGCGAAAATTTAGCTTAAAAATAAGCAAGTTTGGTACTGTGTTCTTAGCATGAAAAGTTGCTTTGAAGTTGCATTCGCTTCGAAAACATGGATGGCACTAAAACATGTTGTCAATCATTTCACGCAAATTTAGTTTGTGCAGTTCATTCTTTCGAGCGAAAAAGTGACATTTAGTGTTTGAATTTGAAAATTGAGCAGTGCAAATGACTTTCCAATAAGAAAATCGATCGAAAATTGAAATTCTTGACATTTTATCCGTCAAGAATGAGCAGTGTCTCTGCTTTTCTCTGTTGTCAAAATTTTCGCTCGAAAGAATGGTCAGATTAAGCATAGTACTGAGTTTGATTTCACGTGAAATTTTCATACAAAATTTCACGTGATATCTGCTTCGCCGAAAAGTTAGCTTGAAAATAAGCAAGTTTGGTACTGTGTTCTGCGCATGAAAAGTTACTTCGATGTTGCTTTCGCTTTGAAAATATAGATGGCATTGACACATGTCTCCAATCATTTCACGCCTATTTAGTATGTGCAGTTCATTCTTTTCGGGCGTAAAAGTGACATTGGATGTCAAAAATCCCCTACAAATCGGAAAAATGCGAAATGTTTATCAGTTGGTGTTAGGTTATGTGATGTTTTATGTCAATTCTCTGTCGCTACAATCTACAATTTTGCTAGGCCTTTTAATTTATGGCTTCTTATTTTTCCATTTTAATTCATCTTTTAATCGTATTGCAGAAGGGGCCAAAGAAAAAGCACCATGTGTCATCTTTATTGATGAAATCGATTGAGTGGAGGCGAAACGAACTAATTCTGTGCTGCATCCATATACAATCTGATACTATCCGAAATGGATGGTTTCCATCAAAACGATGGAGTGATTGTTTTAGGAGCAACAAACCGACGAGATGATTTAGACCAAGCCCTGTTAAGACCCGGTCGCTTTGACGTTCAGGTAAATCGCAAAAGTCGGTTTTCAGTGCAGTTTGTCAAGGATGTTTTGTTTTCTAGGTGGTTGTCCCGACACCAGTCTTTTCCGGACATTGATATGTTGGCGAGGGGAACTACTGGCTTCACAGGAGCTGACTTGCAAAACATGGTCAATCAGGCCGCTCTTAGGTAATGTAATAAATTTTTTTAAATACATAAATTTAATATACGTATATTTAAACATAAAATGGACTGAACCGCTAGAAACACTAATGTTCGAAGAACAGTAGAAGAATCGTGCAGGTTTTGAGTGCATATTCCGCCAAACTGTTTCAAATGCCACGTTTTACTTTGGTCTCAAGAATGCATTATAACTCATATGGTAGAAGGTTTCAGATATTACCACTGGTATGGGTTTCAAAGTTTATGAAAGAAAAACACTTGTTAATTATATTCGTTATCAGTTGCTTATTTCACCAAACTTTGAAAGCAGCATCTCATATAACATCAATGAAGAAAATGCTCAGTGCCTGCAGCACTGTAACTAAAGTTGGTGTTTGGGGCTGTGATCCGAAAAATTTGCAGAACTTAGGGAATTGAAACATCGGTTATTTATTTTCATTGTAAATGTTTCCGGTATGAATACTAACTGTAAGCATTTATTGATACAAAAGTAGCACAACCGACTCGTGCTGGCAACCTTTCGCGATTATCAAAGCCAAGAATACATCACATCTGCTTCACGTTACTATATTACATTCCAAGTTATCGGAGTATAAAGAAATTTAGGGTTACCTGCAGCGAGTTTTTTCAAATAATTGAAATCTTAATATTTGCTGTTTATTGTCACTACAATATCATTACCAATTGAAAATTCTACGATAAAACTGCTAAATAAAGATATTGCAAACAAACACAAAACCAACAATAGCTGGCAACCCTATCGAGGCTTTTCAACCAAATTTGGCCTGAATAATGCTTATAATAGGTTCCATTAATTGTATGAAATTCGTATTGATTTCATGACTGCACTGGAAGTTATAGGGCAAAATGTTTTATTTTCCTGGGAGAATTTTCAAAACCGAAGACACAAAAATTACCATAGCTGGCAGCACCAATCGAATTTTTCAACCAAATTTCTATCAAACAAAGTTTAGAGTAAGGTGCAGCTACTGTGTCAGTTTCATGAAAATCTGGTTTCTAATTCACATTTCATAGGGCAAAAAGCAGTTTTTTTTTTCTTTGTAATTTTTCAAGATGGCACCACTGGCATAGAGTTGCCCACAATTCAAAATCGCTTCTATCAGACCTGGTTCTACTTAAGTCCAATGCATAATATAAATTTCAATGGTATCTGATTATTGGTTCGTGAATTCACGTGACCAGAAGTTTTTGATGCTAAAAATATAGGTTACCTGGGAGAGGGTTACCGTTCTTGTCCGACATGAAATTTCCAAAGTTTTACTTTGAACGTGTAGATAAACCATAAGATTTGTATACAGATTGGTTTTATTGTGAGAAACGGACATTTTTAGGATATTCGATGATTTGAATGTTTTCACTTCACTTAAGACATTAAAATTATCATAGCTGGCAGCTCCAACCGAATTTTTCAACCAAATATCTGTCTACTCATGTAAACCGTAAACCGATTGCTTCCACCAACAACAGTACCGCAATCTCCGTGTACGATAATTTTAGATACGAATTCCAATTAATATCAATTCACGCGCCTAAAGGCCTTCCCACAATTTGGGACTTGGCTAGTCAATTTCTGTACGACTTCCGCAAATTAACGTTATGCCACTAGAACCGTTATTGCCCCACGTTGGGTGCCAATTTGTTACCTTTATAGCCTTTTAATCGTGATAACGACCCCTTTTCCCTGAAGGAGAGCAAAGGGGCGACAGACGCGGGGGTTCGCTCACGATGAGAAAGGGTGGGTCCGGGTGCCACTCGTATCCAGCCGCGCTGTCTACACAACCCTCGCCACGAAACGAGAATTTGGCAAAGGGTGTTTTCCCGGCTATCTTATACTCACTACAAAAGATACGCTCGCGTCACACAAAAATTTTCACAATTTTATTCGCAAGATCACAATTTCGTATCGGAACTTAGCAAGAACTACTATCCTAACGGCGCCGCACTACGCGAAATTTTCCCTATCGTATATTCATAATTTCTTAAGCTCTAGATACTAACGTGAAAATTCCTACCTTAAGGCTGGTACTGAGTTCGAGTTCACGTGAAATTTTGACATGTTTCCATTATCTGGTCATTCTTTCGAGCGAAAATTTTGACAACGGAGAAAAGCAGAGACACTGCTCATTCTTGACGGATAAAATGTCAAGAATTTCACTTTTCGATCGATTTTCTTATTGGAAAGTCATTTGCACTGCTCAATTTTCAAATTGAAACACCAAATGTCACTTTTTCGCTCGAAAGAATGAACTGCACAAACTAAATTGGTGTGAAATGATTAACAACATGTTTCAGTGCCATCTATGTTTTCAAAGCGAAAGCAACTTCAAAGCAACTTTTCATGCTAAGAACACAGTACCAAACTTGCTTATTTTCAAGCTAAATTTTCGCCGAAACCAATTTCACGTGAAATTTTGTATGAAAATTTCACGTGAAATTGAACTCAGTACTATGCTTTAATCTATACTCCTCTGCTTCCTGGCGTTCCGTTCGTATCTATCAAACAAAAATCGTGAGTAATCAGAGACATTGTTCACATTCTTCATTTGCTAAGGAATTTCGCTAGACCATCCAAGAACCTCAACTCAAAAAACATGTACAAGAAGACTGGTTGTTCTAGTTTAATGCTCGAAGGTGAAAAAGTTGTATAAACATCGTATCGAGTATCAATACTACATTATTACTCCAAATTCACTTAGTTTCTATTCACTCACACGTGCGAACGCGCATATTTAGTGTGCATGCACCATCGAGTCAACGTCATTTATAATAGCCTATCCCGATCTTGTAAAATTTAATACCCAAATGCAACTATTTCATTGGCCTTTTATAGGCATTTTATAGCCATTTTTTAGCCATTTGACTGCAAGGTAGGCTTGCAGTCACATGGCTGCGTTATAATGGAAAACTGCAAGCAGGGTGCAACATTATAAAATCAATATGTATTCAAAGTCTAACTAAAAAGGTTGTCACGGTTATTTGAATTTTGTTAATTTTAAAAGCGGAAAAAAAATATCCACCGTTCTCCAATAGAGAGGACGATGGAGATTAAGGCCAAATTAATCGCGAATTAGGTAATTGTAGTTATAGAAGCTGTAAGCTGGACGTTAAGTACTAGAGAATTATTACTATTAAGATTAGACGTTAAGTACCTGTACACGACATCTACGATTCCGACGACAATCTATACGCATGCATCGAATAATTATATCCAGCATCAGTTTAACGTCGCTAACCACAATCACAATAGGTCTGTTCGCGTACTTCAGCAAACTGCAGCAGTAGCAGACTTTGGCAGCCGGCTTCTTTTTGCGGAAAAATTTGGCTTGCAGCAAAAGTTCAAAACCGATTTTCGACCAATCTATTTAAATATATCATATTAGAATCAGGCAAACGACAAAGCTAATCTACCACCAAGGTCGACTGTTACTATCCGATGAGTGTAGGGACAACTAGCATAATATTGAACGACGACCCTGGCGACGAAATGGCTGGCCGCAACAAAACTATAAGATCCGCGGTCTGGTTAATTGTCACAACCGACGTTCCTCATTGTTCAAATGCTAATCAGCCCAGGACCCAGAGCCATCGCGACACGATGGTGACACAGACATTACCAAAAGTCAAGACGATCATACAAACCGGGGAATCCCCTAGATCTCCATCGTCGGGATTAGTCTGCTGGCAATTACGCACTTCACGGTCGGGATCGCTGGGTGCTCCAGCACTGCCGGAAGTTTGGGACGCCAAAGTCTCGATTGATATTCGCGACGACCCGCGAGTGATGGCCATCATCGCGCTCGTCGCTCCTTCCACGGCAACAGACCACTTGGCTTACTCGAGCTTTCTTATCGTCGCGAAGGAGACCCTGCAATAACCAAAATTTTAGATGTGTATCCGAATATTTATCCTACGGTGATCGGAATTTAAGATACTTAGACCGATAGTTACCCATTCGTTGAATGCGCTAGAATGATTTGAGTTGAAATTTGAAAGGCCGAATTGTAAACGAGATGTCATGAACATCGAATACTAGCCCGTTCACACTACACTCTAAATCAGGCGATTTCGATCAGCTGATCGCTTTAGAGCTAAATCAACTTAAATCTACCTGATAACCCATACATTTTTTAACAGAGTTTATCAAGTAGATTTAGAGTTAATCAAGTACAAATAAGGTACTATTGTGAATTTTGTCCCTGGTGAATTTTTCTCAGAGCGTGGTGGATTCCATCCGTGAGAGCGAGCGTAGATTTGAATGAAATTTCATTCGAATTTCGTCCTAAAATAGCAAAACCTGAACAAAAAAAGGAAAATGTGAGTTGTACAAAGTGAAAAGAAAATGTTTTTGCATGTTCCTGTACCATTTTCAACAACTTTCACGCAAAAAAAATTGTACACTTAAATTCGAATGACATTTCTCTCTTTAAATCACGTCGGGTAGTGTGAACGCTTACCTGATTAACTTGACAGATTCTAAATCTACCTGATTACGAAGTGTAGTGTGAACGGCTTATAATAGCCCGTTCACACTAGGCTCTAAATCAGGCGATTTCGATCAGCTGATTGCTTTAGAGCTAAATCAAGTTTAATCTACCTGATTACCCATACATTTTTCTCGGCTTCTGACAGTTGAAAGCTACCAGATTTAGAGTTAATCAAGTACAAATCAGGTACTATTGTGCATTTTTCCCGGCTGAATTGTTCTCAGAGCGAGCTGAATTCCATCCGTGAGAGGCACAGTAGGTTTGAATGAAATGTCATTCGAATTTCGTTCTAAAATAGAAAAAAATGAACAAAAAAGGAAAATGTGAGTTGTACAAAGTGAAAAGAAAATGTTCTTGCATGTTCCTGCACCATTTTCAACAACTTTCACGCAAAAAAATTGTACACATAAATTCGAATGACATTTCGCTCTCTAAATCTCCTCATTCTAAATCACTTCGGGTAGTGTGAACGCTTAAGCATAGTACTGAGTTCGATTTCACGTGAAATTTTCATACAAAATTTCACGTGAAATCTGTTTCGGCGAAAATTTAGCTTAAAAATAAGCAAGTTTGGTACTGTGTTCTTAGCATGAAAAGTTGCTTTGAAGTTGCATTCGCTTCGAAAACATAGATGGCACTAAAACATGTTGTCAATCATATCACGCCAATTTAGTTTGTGCAGTTCATTCTTTCGAGCGAAAAAGTGACATTTAGTGTTTGAATTTGATAATTGAGCAGTGCAAATGACTTTCCAATAAGAAAATCGATCGAAAATTGAAATTCTTGACATTTTATCCGTCAAGAATGAGCAGTGTCTCTGCTTTTATCTGTTGTCAAAATTTTCGCTCGAAAGTAAGGTCAGATATAGCATAGTACTGAGTTCGATTTCACGTGAAATTTTCATACAAAATTTCACGTGAAATCTGCTTCGGCGAAAATTTAGCTTGAAAATAAGCAAGTTTGGTACTGTGTTCTTCGCATGAAAAGTTACTTCGATGTTGCTTTCGCTTTGAAAATATAGATGGCATTGACACATGTCTCCAATCATTTCACGCCTATTTAGTATGTGCAGTTCATTCTTTTCGGGCGTAAAAGTGACATTGGATGTCAAAAATCCCCTACAAATCGGAAAAATGCGAAATGTTTATCAGTTGGTGTTAGGTTATGTGATGTTTTATGTCAATTCTCTGTCGCTACAATCTACAATTTTGCTAGGCCTTTTAATTTATGGCTTCTTATTTTTCCATTTTAATTCATCTTTTAATCGTATTGCAGAAGGGGCCAAAGAAAAAGCACCATGTGCCATCTTTATTGATGAAATCGATTGAGTGGAGGCGAAACGAACTAATTCTGTGCTGCATCCATATACAATCTGATACTATCCGAAATGGATGGTTTCCATCAAAACGATGGAGTGATTGTTTTAGGAGCAACAAACCGACGAGATGATTTAGACCAAGCCCTGTTAAGACCCGGTCGCTTCGACGTTCAGGTAAATCGCAAAAGTCGGTTTTCAGTGCAGTTTGTCAAGGATGTTTTGTTTTCTAGGTGGTTGTCCCGACACCAGTCTTTTCCGGACATTGATATGTTGGCGAGGGGAACTACTGGCTTCACAGGAGCTGACTTGCAAAACATGGTCAATCAGGCCGCTCTTAGGTAATGTAATAAATTTTTTTAAATACATAAATTTAATATACGTATATTTAAACATAAAATGGACAATGTCACAATGAAGCATTTAGAAGCAGCAAGAGATAAAGTACTGATTAGACCTGAAAGAAAGTCTCGTTTACCGGACGAAAAAGCAATGAAGATGGACATGCTATCGTGTCATATTTTACGAAAGAGGCACATTCACTGCACAAAGTGACAATCATGCCAAGAGGCCCGTCTCTCGGTAATACTGCATATATTCCTGAAAAGGAACGATATCATGTGACAAAGGCACAGCTTCTGGCTATGATGGATACAATGATGGGTGGACGTGCAGCAGAAGAACTTATTTTCGGAACTGTAAAAATTACATTGGGTATGTTGATTTATTTATCATGTAAAATTGTTATTACGTTTACCGTTTACATATAGCAGTGACATAAAACAAGCAACATCAATCGCTTCACATATGGCTAAAGACTGGGGCATGTCAAAACGTTCTAGCTTGCGGACTATAGAAGGAGCAAAAGGCCTGATGCCAAGCGAAAATTTAGGACCAAATACGATTGAAGTTGTCGATGTAGAAATTAAGAAAATCCTTATGTGGAAAATAGATATTGGCCGAGCCCAGGCGAGCCGAGTGTGTGGGCGGTCCAGACGAGCGACTTTGACAGGTGTCACAGGCGCTCGTGCCACATCCGATCGGAATGGATGTTGAGCACGAGCCAAGGCGATTCGTGACGAGCTGTCAAATGCCGTCCACATGTTGGCGGCCTCGTCTGACTTCGGCTCGCCTGGCCTCGGCCAATATCTATTTGCTACATTAGTGATATTTACGAACGAGGCAAGACGATTTTAAAAGCTCACTCAAAAGAACACAAAACATTAGCAGAGCAATAATGTCCGAGGACAGAAAATCTAGTGATGCATATGCATCATAGAAGACAAGTTTTAGCGATTAGAAATCATATTGTAAACAGATTGCAAAAGTTTCGAAATAACTTTGTGCAAAACAAGGTATCCGAAATCATATAAATTGGAAGTAAAATAAAAGTGGAAATAACTAATGCATACATCTGCTACAAAAAAAATATTTTTTATTAAATGAAGAATCTAAAAGGAATATTTACATTCATATATATTTTATAGATAATTTATTGATACATCATAAATAAATAATTTCAAGCAAAGCTTCTGTTAAATTTTATATTGCATACTTATGTTTTTTAATAATGAAAATCGGGTCAGTTTAATTGCAGAGTCTCTTCTTCATAGCAGTTGTAAACCGCTTAGTCAAGAAACAAGCTATTAAATATTCATCATCCCCCGAAAGAAAATAAGATAGGAAAAAAATTAAAAAAACTCTAGCGCACCTGAACCGCTAGAAACACTAATGTTCGAAGAACAGTAGAAGAATCGTGCAGGTTTTGAGTGCATATTCCACCACATGAGCTGCTTATTACGGCCAAACTGTTTCAAATGCCACGTTTTACTTTGGTCTCAAGAATGCATTATAACTCATATGGTAGAAGGTTTCAGATATTACCACTGGTATGGGTTTCAAAGTTTATGAAAGAAAAACACTTGTTAATTATATTCGTTATCAGTTGCTTATTTCACCAAACTTTGAAAGCAGCATCTCATATAACATCAATGAAGAAAATGCTCAGTGCCTTTTTATTTATGGCTTCTTATTTGTCCATTTTAATTCATCTTTTAATCGTATTGCAGAAGGGGCCAAAGAAAAAGCACCATGTGCCATCTTTATTGATGAAATCGATTGAGTGGAGGCGAAACGAACTAATTCTGTGCTGCATCCATATACAATCTGATACTATCCGAAATGGATGGTTTCCATCAAAACGATGGAGTGATTGTTTTAGGAGCAACAAACCGACGAGATGATTTAGACCAAGCCCTGTTAAGACCCGGTCGCTTCGACGTTCAGGTAAATCGCAAAAGTCGGTTTTCAGTGCAGTTTGTCAAGGATGTTTTGTTTTCTAGGTGGTTGTCCCGACACCAGTCTTTTCCGGACATTGATATGTTGGCGAGGGGAACTACTGGCTTCACAGGAGCTGACTTGCAAAACATGGTCAATCAGGCCGCTCTTAGGTAATGTAATAAATTTTTTTAAATACATAAATTTAATATACGTATATTTAAACATAAAATGGACAATGTCACAATGAAGCATTTAGAAGCAGCAAGAGATAAAGTACTGATTAGACCTGAAAGAAAGTCTCGTTTACCGGACGAAAAAGCAATGAAGATGGACATGCTATCGTGTCATATTTTACGAAAGAGGCACATTCACTGCACAAAGTGACAATCATGCCAAGAGGCCCGTCTCTCGGTGATACTGCATATATTCCTGAAAAGGAACGATATCATGTGACAAAGGCACAGCTTCTGGCTATGATGGATACAATGATGGGTGGACGTGCAGCAGAAGAACTTATTTTCGGAACTGTAAAAATTACATTGGGTATGTTGATTTATTTATCATGTAAAATTGTTATTACGTTTACCGTTTACATATAGCAGTGACATAAAACAAGCAACATCAATCGCTTCACATATGGCTAAAGACTGGGGCATGTCAAAACGTTCTAGCTTGCGGACTATAGAAGGAGCAAAAGGCCTGATGCCAAGCGAAAATTTAGGACCAAATACGATTGAAGTTGTCGATGTAGAAATTAAGAAAATCCTTATGTGGAAAATAGATATTGGCCGAGCCCAGGCGAGCCGAGTGTGTGGGCGGTCCAGACGAGCGACTTTGACAGGTGTCACAGGCGCTCGTGCCACATCCGATCGGAATGGATGTTGAGCACGAGCCAAGGCGATTCGTGACGAGCTGTCAAATGCCGTCCACATGTTGGCGGCCTCGTCTGACTTCGGCTCGCCTGGCCTCGGCCAATATCTATTTGCTACATTAGTGATATTTACGAACGAGGCAAGACGATTTTAAAAGCTCACTCAAAAGAACACAAAACATTAGCAGAGCAATAATGTCCGAGGACAGAAAATCTAGTGATGCATATGCATCATAGAAGACAAGTTTTAGCGATTAGAAATCATATTGTAAACAGATTGCAAAAGTTTCGAAATAACTTTGTGCAAAACAAGGTATCCGAAATCATATAAATTGGAAGTAAAATAAAAGTGGAAATAACTAATGCATACATCTGCTACAAAAAAAATATTTTTTATTAAATGAAGAATCTAAAAGGAATATTTACATTCATATATATTTTATAGATAATTTATTGATATATCATAAATAAATAATTTCAAGCAAAGCTTCTGTTAAATTTTATATTGCATACTTATGTTTTTTAATAATGAAAATCGGGTCAGTTTAATTGCAGAGTCTCTTCTTCATAGCAGTTGTAAACCGCTTAGTCAAGAAACAAGCTATTAAATATTCATCATCCCCCGAAAGAAAATAAGATAGGAAAAAAATTAAAAAAACTCTAGCGCACCTGAACCGCTAGAAACACTAATGTTCGAAGAACAGTAGAAGAATCGTGCAGGTTTTGAGTGCATATTCCACCACATGAGCTGCTTATTACGGCCAAACTGTTTCAAATGCCACGTTTTACTTTGGTCTCAAGAATGCATTATAACTCATATGGTAGAAGGTTTCAGATATTACCACTGGTATGGGTTTCAAAGTTTATGAAAGAAAAACACTTGTTAGTTATATTCGTTATCAGTTGCTTATTTCACCAAACTTTGAAAGCAGCATCTCATATAACATCAATGAAGAAAATGCTCAGTGCCTTTTTATTTATGGCTTCTTATTTGTCCATTTTAATTCGTCTTTTAATCGTATTGCAGAAGGGGCCAAAGAAAAAGCACCATGTGCCATCTTTATTGATGAAATCGATTGAGTGGAGGCGAAACGAACTAATTCTGTGCTGCATCCATATACAATCTGATACTATCCGAAATGGATGGTTTCCATCAAAACGATGGAGTGATTGTTTTAGGAGCAACAAACCGACGAGATGATTTAGACCAAGCCCTGTTAAGACCCGGTCGCTTCGACGTTCAGGTAAATCGCAAAAGTCGGTTTTCAGTGCAGTTTGTCAAGGATGTTTTGTTTTCTAGGTGGTTGTCCCGACACCAGTCTTTTCCGGACATTGATATGTTGGCGAGGGGAACTACTGGCTTCACAGGAGCTGACTTGCAAAACATGGTCAATCAGGCCGCTCTTAGGTAATGTAATAAATTTTTTTACATACATAAATTTAATATACGTATATTTAAACATAAAATATATGTACAGAGCTGCAATCGATGGAACGGACAATGTCACAATGAAGCATTTAGAAGCAGCAAGAGATAAAGTACTGATTAGACCTGAAAGAAAGTCTCGTTTACCGGACGAAGAAGCAATGAAGATGGACATGCTATCGTGTCATATTTTACGAAAGAGGCACATTCACTGCACAAAGTGACAATCATGCCAAGAGGCCCGTCTCTCGGTGATACTGCATATATTCCTGAAAAGGAACGATATCATGTGACAAAGGCACAGCTTCTGGCTATGATGGATACAATGATGGGTGGACGTGCAGCAGAAGAACTTATTTTCGGAACTGTAAAAATTACATTGGGTATGTTGATTTATTTATCATGTAAAATTGTTATTACGTTTACCTTTGATTTGATCACCAGGTGCAAGCAGTGACATAAAACAAGCAACATCAATCGCTTCACATATGGCTAAAGACTGGGGCATGTCAAAACTTTCTAGCTTGCGGACTATAGAAGGAGCAAAAGGCCTGATGCCAAGCGAAAATTTAGGACCAAATTCGATTGAAGTTGTCGATGTAGAAATTAAGAAAATTCTTATGTGGAAAATAGATATTGGCCGAGCCCAGGCGAGCCGAGTGTGTGGGCGGTCCAGACGAGCGACTTTGACAGGTGTCACAGGCGCTCGTGCCACATCCGATCGGAATGGATGTTGAGCACGAGCCAAGGCAATTCGTGACGAGCTGTCAAATGCCGTCCACATGTTGGCGGCCTCGTCTGACTTCGGCTCGCCTGGCCTCGGCCAATATCTATTTGCTACATTAGTGATATTTACGAACGAGGCAAGACGATTTTAAAAGCTCACTCAAAAGAACACAAAACATTAGCAGAGCAATAATGTCCGAGGACAGAAAATCTAGTGATGCATATGCTTCATAGAAGACAAGTTTTAGCGATTAGAAATCATATTGTAAACAGATTGCAAAAGTTTCGAAATAACTTTGTGCAAAACAAGGTATCCGAAATCATATAAATTGGAAGTAAAATAAAAGTGGAAATAACTAATGCATACATCTGCTACAAAAAAAATATTTTTTATTAAATGAAGAATCTAAAAGGAATATTTACATTCATATATATTTTATAGATAATTTATTGATACATCATAAATAAATAATTTCAAGCAAAGCTTCTGTTAAATTTTATATTGCATACTTATGTTTTTTAATAATGAAAATCGGGTCAGTTTAATTGCAGAGTCTCTTCTTCATAGCAGTTGTAAACCGCTTAGTCAAGAAACAAGCTATTAAATATTCATCATCCCCCGAAAGAAAATAAGATAGGAAAAAAATTAAAAAAACTCTAGCGCACCTGAACCGCTAGAAACACTAATGTTCGAAGAACAGTAGAAGAATCGTGCAGGTTTTGAGTGCATATTCCACCACATGAGCTGCTTATTACGGCCAAACTGTTTCAAATGCCACGTTTTACTTTGGTCTCAAGAATGCATTATAACTCATATGGTAGAAGGTTTCAGATATTACCACTGGTATGGGTTTCAAAGTTTATGAAAGAAAAACACTTGTTAATTATATTCGTTATCAGTTGCTTATTTCACCAAACTTTGAAAGCAGCATCTCATATAACATCAATGAAGAAAATGCTCAGTGCCTTTTTATTTATGGCTTCTTATTTGTCCATTTTAATTCGTCTTTTAATCGTATTGCAGAAGGGGCCAAAGAAAAAGCACCATGTGCCATCTTTATTGATGAAATCGATTGAGTGGAGGCGAAACGAACTAATTCTGTGCTGCATCCATATACAATCTGATACTATCCGAAATGGATGGTTTCCATCAAAACGATGGAGTGATTGTTTTAGGAGCAACAAACCGACGAGATGATTTAGACCAAGCCCTGTTAAGACCCGGTCGCTTCGACGTTCAGGTAAATCGCAAAAGTCGGTTTTCAGTGCAGTTTGTCAAGGATGTTTTGTTTTCTAGGTGGTTGTCCCGACACCAGTCTTTTCCGGACATTGATATGTTGGCGAGGGGAACTACTGGCTTCACAGGAGCTGACTTGCAAAACATGGTCAATCAGGCCGCTCTTAGGTAATGTAATAAATTTTTTTACATACATAAATTTAATATACGTATATTTAAACATAAAATATATGTACAGAGCTGCAATCGATGGAACGGACAATGTCACAATGAAGCATTTAGAAGCAGCAAGAGATAAAGTACTGATTAGACCTGAAAGAAAGTCTCGTTTACCGGACGAAGAAGCAATGAAGATGGGCATGCTATCGTGTCATATTTTACGAAAGAGGCACATTCACTGCACAAAGTGACAATCATGCCAAGAGGCCCGTCTCTCGGTGATACTGCATATATTCCTGAAAAGGAACGATATCATGTGACAAAGGCACAGCTTCTGGCTATGATGGATACAATGATGGGTGGACGTGCAGCAGAAGAACTTATTTTCGGAACTGTAAAAATTACATTGGGTATGTTGATTTATTTATCATGTAAAATTGTTATTACGTTTACCTTTGATTTGATCACCAGGTGCAAGCAGTGACATAAAACAAGCAACATCAATCGCTTCACATATGGCTAAAGACTGGGGCATGTCAAAACTTTCTAGCTTGCGGACTATAGAAGGAGCAAAAGGCCTGATGCCAAGCGAAAATTTAGGACCAAATTCGATTGAAGTTGTCGATGTAGAAATTAAGAAAATTCTTATGTGGAAAATAGATATTGGCCGAGCCCAGGCGAGCCGAGTGTGTGGGCGGTCCAGACGAGCGACTTTGACAGGTGTCACAGGCGCTCGTGCCACATCCGATCGGAATGGATGTTGAGCACGAGCCAAGGCAATTCGTGACGAGCTGTCAAATGCCGTCCACATGTTGGCGGCCTCGTCTGACTTCGGCTCGCCTGGCCTCGGCCAATATCTATTTGCTACATTAGTGATATTTACGAACGAGGCAAGACGATTTTAAAAGCTCACTCAAAAGAACACAAAACATTAGCAGAGCAATAATGTCCGAGGACAGAAAATCTAGTGATGCATATGCTTCATAGAAGACAAGTTTTAGCGATTAGAAATCATATTGTAAACAGATTGCAAAAGTTTCGAAATAACTTTGTGCAAAACAAGGTATCCGAAATCATATAAATTGGAAGTAAAATAAAAGTGGAAATAACTAATGCATACATCTGCTACAAAAAAAATATTTTTTATTAAATGAAGAATCTAAAAGGAATATTTACATTCATATATATTTTATAGATAATTTATTGATACATCATAAATAAATAATTTCAAGCAAAGCTTCTGTTAAATTTTATATTGCATACTTATGTTTTTTAATAATGAAAATCGGGTCAGTTTAATTGCAGAGTCTCTTCTTCATAGCAGTTGTAAACCGCTTAGTCAAGAAACAAGCTATTAAATATTCATCATCCCCCGAAAGAAAATAAGATAGGAAAAAAATTAAAAAAACTCTAGCGCACCTGAACCGCTAGAAACACTAATGTTCGAAGAACAGTAGAAGAATCGTGCAGGTTTTGAGTGCATATTCCACCACATGAGCTGCTTATTACGGCCAAACTGTTTCAAATGCCACGTTTTACTTTGGTCTCAAGAATGCATTATAACTCATATGGTAGAAGGTTTCAGATATTACCACTGGTATGGGTTTCAAAGTTTATGAAAGAAAAACACTTGTTAATTATATTCGTTATCAGTTGCTTATTTCACCAAACTTTGAAAGCAGCATCTCATATAACATCAATGAAGAAAATGCTCAGTGCCTTTTTATTTATGGCTTCTTATTTGTCCATTTTAATTCATCTTTTAATCGTATTGCAGAAGGGGCCAAAGAAAAAGCACCATGTGCCATCTTTATTGATGAAATCGATTGAGTGGAGGCGAAACGAACTAATTCTGTGCTGCATCCATATACAATCTGATACTATCCGAAATGGATGGTTTCCATCAAAACGATGGAGTGATTGTTTTAGGAGCAACAAACCGACGAGATGATTTAGACCAAGCCCTGTTAAGACCCGGTCGCTTCGACGTTCAGGTAAATCGCAAAAGTCGGTTTTCAGTGCAGTTTGTCAAGGATGTTTTGTTTTCTAGGTGGTTGTCCCGACACCAGTCTTTTCCGGACATTGATATGTTGGCGAGGGGAACTACTGGCTTCACAGGAGCTGACTTGCAAAACATGGTCAATCAGGCCGCTCTTAGGTAATGTAATAAATTTTTTTAAATACATAAATTTAATATACGTATATTTAAACATAAAATGGACAATGTCACAATGAAGCATTTAGAAGCAGCAAGAGATAAAGTACTGATTAGACCTGAAAGAAAGTCTCGTTTACCGGACGAAAAAGCAATGAAGATGGACATGCTATCGTGTCATATTTTACGAAAGAGGCACATTCACTGCACAAAGTGACAATCATGCCAAGAGGCCCGTCTCTCGGTGATACTGCATATATTCCTGAAAAGGAACGATATCATGTGACAAAGGCACAGCTTCTGGCTATGATGGATACAATGATGGGTGGACGTGCAGCAGAAGAACTTATTTTCGGAACTGTAAAAATTACATTGGGTATGTTGATTTATTTATCATGTAAAATTGTTATTACGTTTACCGTTTACATATAGCAGTGACATAAAACAAGCAACATCAATCGCTTCACATATGGCTAAAGACTGGGGCATGTCAAAACGTTCTAGCTTGCGGACTATAGAAGGAGCAAAAGGCCTGATGCCAAGCGAAAATTTAGGACCAAATACGATTGAAGTTGTCGATGTAGAAATTAAGAAAATCCTTATGTGGAAAATAGATATTGGCCGAGCCCAGGCGAGCCGAGTGTGTGGGCGGTCCAGACGAGCGACTTTGACAGGTGTCACAGGCGCTCGTGCCACATCCGATCGGAATGGATGTTGAGCACGAGCCAAGGCGATTCGTGACGAGCTGTCAAATGCCGTCCACATGTTGGCGGCCTCGTCTGACTTCGGCTCGCCTGGCCTCGGCCAATATCTATTTGCTACATTAGTGATATTTACGAACGAGGCAAGACGATTTTAAAAGCTCACTCAAAAGAACACAAAACATTAGCAGAGCAATAATGTCCGAGGACAGAAAATCTAGTGATGCATATGCATCATAGAAGACAAGTTTTAGCGATTAGAAATCATATTGTAAACAGATTGCAAAAGTTTCGAAATAACTTTGTGCAAAACAAGGTATCCGAAATCATATAAATTGGAAGTAAAATAAAAGTGGAAATAACTAATGCATACATCTGCTACAAAAAAAATATTTTTTATTAAATGAAGAATCTAAAAGGAATATTTACATTCATATATATTTTATAGATAATTTATTGATATATCATAAATAAATAATTTCAAGCAAAGCTTCTGTTAAATTTTATATTGCATACTTATGTTTTTTAATAATGAAAATCGGGTCAGTTTAATTGCAGAGTCTCTTCTTCATAGCAGTTGTAAACCGCTTAGTCAAGAAACAAGCTATTAAATATTCATCATCCCCCGAAAGAAAATAAGATAGGAAAAAAATTAAAAAAACTCTAGCGCACCTGAACCGCTAGAAACACTAATGTTCGAAGAACAGTAGAAGAATCGTGCAGGTTTTGAGTGCATATTCCACCACATGAGCTGCTTATTACGGCCAAACTGTTTCAAATGCCACGTTTTACTTTGGTCTCAAGAATGCATTATAACTCATATGGTAGAAGGTTTCAGATATTACCACTGGTATGGGTTTCAAAGTTTATGAAAGAAAAACACTTGTTAGTTATATTCGTTATCAGTTGCTTATTTCACCAAACTTTGAAAGCAGCATCTCATATAACATCAATGAAGAAAATGCTCAGTGCCTTTTTATTTATGGCTTCTTATTTGTCCATTTTAATTCGTCTTTTAATCGTATTGCAGAAGGGGCCAAAGAAAAAGCACCATGTGCCATCTTTATTGATGAAATCGATTGAGTGGAGGCGAAACGAACTAATTCTGTGCTGCATCCATATACAATCTGATACTATCCGAAATGGATGGTTTCCATCAAAACGATGGAGTGATTGTTTTAGGAGCAACAAACCGACGAGATGATTTAGACCAAGCCCTGTTAAGACCCGGTCGCTTCGACGTTCAGGTAAATCGCAAAAGTCGGTTTTCAGTGCAGTTTGTCAAGGATGTTTTGTTTTCTAGGTGGTTGTCCCGACACCAGTCTTTTCCGGACATTGATATGTTGGCGAGGGGAACTACTGGCTTCACAGGAGCTGACTTGCAAAACATGGTCAATCAGGCCGCTCTTAGGTAATGTAATAAATTTTTTTACATACATAAATTTAATATACGTATATTTAAACATAAAATATATGTACAGAGCTGCAATCGATGGAACGGACAATGTCACAATGAAGCATTTAGAAGCAGCAAGAGATAAAGTACTGATTAGACCTGAAAGAAAGTCTCGTTTACCGGACGAAGAAGCAATGAAGATGGACATGCTATCGTGTCATATTTTACGAAAGAGGCACATTCACTGCACAAAGTGACAATCATGCCAAGAGGCCCGTCTCTCGGTGATACTGCATATATTCCTGAAAAGGAACGATATCATGTGACAAAGGCACAGCTTCTGGCTATGATGGATACAATGATGGGTGGACGTGCAGCAGAAGAACTTATTTTCGGAACTGTAAAAATTACATTGGGTATGTTGATTTATTTATCATGTAAAATTGTTATTACGTTTACCTTTGATTTGATCACCAGGTGCAAGCAGTGACATAAAACAAGCAACATCAATCGCTTCACATATGGCTAAAGACTGGGGCATGTCAAAACTTTCTAGCTTGCGGACTATAGAAGGAGCAAAAGGCCTGATGCCAAGCGAAAATTTAGGACCAAATTCGATTGAAGTTGTCGATGTAGAAATTAAGAAAATTCTTATGTGGAAAATAGATATTGGCCGAGCCCAGGCGAGCCGAGTGTGTGGGCGGTCCAGACGAGCGACTTTGACAGGTGTCACAGGCGCTCGTGCCACATCCGATCGGAATGGATGTTGAGCACGAGCCAAGGCAATTCGTGACGAGCTGTCAAATGCCGTCCACATGTTGGCGGCCTCGTCTGACTTCGGCTCGCCTGGCCTCGGCCAATATCTATTTGCTACATTAGTGATATTTACGAACGAGGCAAGACGATTTTAAAAGCTCACTCAAAAGAACACAAAACATTAGCAGAGCAATAATGTCCGAGGACAGAAAATCTAGTGATGCATATGCTTCATAGAAGACAAGTTTTAGCGATTAGAAATCATATTGTAAACAGATTGCAAAAGTTTCGAAATAACTTTGTGCAAAACAAGGTATCCGAAATCATATAAATTGGAAGTAAAATAAAAGTGGAAATAACTAATGCATACATCTGCTACAAAAAAAATATTTTTTATTAAATGAAGAATCTAAAAGGAATATTTACATTCATATATATTTTATAGATAATTTATTGATACATCATAAATAAATAATTTCAAGCAAAGCTTCTGTTAAATTTTATATTGCATACTTATGTTTTTTAATAATGAAAATCGGGTCAGTTTAATTGCAGAGTCTCTTCTTCATAGCAGTTGTAAACCGCTTAGTCAAGAAACAAGCTATTAAATATTCATCATCCCCCGAAAGAAAATAAGATAGGAAAAAAATTAAAAAAACTCTAGCGCACCTGAACCGCTAGAAACACTAATGTTCGAAGAACAGTAGAAGAATCGTGCAGGTTTTGAGTGCATATTCCACCACATGAGCTGCTTATTACGGCCAAACTGTTTCAAATGCCACGTTTTACTTTGGTCTCAAGAATGCATTATAACTCATATGGTAGAAGGTTTCAGATATTACCACTGGTATGGGTTTCAAAGTTTATGAAAGAAAAACACTTGTTAATTATATTCGTTATCAGTTGCTTATTTCACCAAACTTTGAAAGCAGCATCTCATATAACATCAATGAAGAAAATGCTCAGTGCCTTTTTATTTATGGCTTCTTATTTGTCCATTTTAATTCGTCTTTTAATCGTATTGCAGAAGGGGCCAAAGAAAAAGCACCATGTGCCATCTTTATTGATGAAATCGATTGAGTGGAGGCGAAACGAACTAATTCTGTGCTGCATCCATATACAATCTGATACTATCCGAAATGGATGGTTTCCATCAAAACGATGGAGTGATTGTTTTAGGAGCAACAAACCGACGAGATGATTTAGACCAAGCCCTGTTAAGACCCGGTCGCTTCGACGTTCAGGTAAATCGCAAAAGTCGGTTTTCAGTGCAGTTTGTCAAGGATGTTTTGTTTTCTAGGTGGTTGTCCCGACACCAGTCTTTTCCGGACATTGATATGTTGGCGAGGGGAACTACTGGCTTCACAGGAGCTGACTTGCAAAACATGGTCAATCAGGCCGCTCTTAGGTAATGTAATAAATTTTTTTACATACATAAATTTAATATACGTATATTTAAACATAAAATATATGTACAGAGCTGCAATCGATGGAACGGACAATGTCACAATGAAGCATTTAGAAGCAGCAAGAGATAAAGTACTGATTAGACCTGAAAGAAAGTCTCGTTTACCGGACGAAGAAGCAATGAAGATGGGCATGCTATCGTGTCATATTTTACGAAAGAGGCACATTCACTGCACAAAGTGACAATCATGCCAAGAGGCCCGTCTCTCGGTGATACTGCATATATTCCTGAAAAGGAACGATATCATGTGACAAAGGCACAGCTTCTGGCTATGATGGATACAATGATGGGTGGACGTGCAGCAGAAGAACTTATTTTCGGAACTGTAAAAATTACATTGGGTATGTTGATTTATTTATCATGTAAAATTGTTATTACGTTTACCTTTGATTTGATCACCAGGTGCAAGCAGTGACATAAAACAAGCAACATCAATCGCTTCACATATGGCTAAAGACTGGGGCATGTCAAAACTTTCTAGCTTGCGGACTATAGAAGGAGCAAAAGGCCTGATGCCAAGCGAAAATTTAGGACCAAATTCGATTGAAGTTGTCGATGTAGAAATTAAGAAAATTCTTATGTGGAAAATAGATATTGGCCGAGCCCAGGCGAGCCGAGTGTGTGGGCGGTCCAGACGAGCGACTTTGACAGGTGTCACAGGCGCTCGTGCCACATCCGATCGGAATGGATGTTGAGCACGAGCCAAGGCAATTCGTGACGAGCTGTCAAATGCCGTCCACATGTTGGCGGCCTCGTCTGACTTCGGCTCGCCTGGCCTCGGCCAATATCTATTTGCTACATTAGTGATATTTACGAACGAGGCAAGACGATTTTAAAAGCTCACTCAAAAGAACACAAAACATTAGCAGAGCAATAATGTCCGAGGACAGAAAATCTAGTGATGCATATGCTTCATAGAAGACAAGTTTTAGCGATTAGAAATCATATTGTAAACAGATTGCAAAAGTTTCGAAATAACTTTGTGCAAAACAAGGTATCCGAAATCATATAAATTGGAAGTAAAATAAAAGTGGAAATAACTAATGCATACATCTGCTACAAAAAAAATATTTTTTATTAAATGAAGAATCTAAAAGGAATATTTACATTCATATATATTTTATAGATAATTTATTGATACATCATAAATAAATAATTTCAAGCAAAGCTTCTGTTAAATTTTATATTGCATACTTATGTTTTTTAATAATGAAAATCGGGTCAGTTTAATTGCAGAGTCTCTTCTTCATAGCAGTTGTAAACCGCTTAGTCAAGAAACAAGCTATTAAATATTCATCATCCCCCGAAAGAAAATAAGATAGGAAAAAAATTAAAAAAACTCTAGCGCACCTGAACCGCTAGAAACACTAATGTTCGAAGAACAGTAGAAGAATCGTGCAGGTTTTGAGTGCATATTCCACCACATGAGCTGCTTATTACGGCCAAACTGTTTCAAATGCCACGTTTTACTTTGGTCTCAAGAATGCATTATAACTCATATGGTAGAAGGTTTCAGATATTACCACTGGTATGGGTTTCAAAGTTTATGAAAGAAAAACACTTGTTAATTATATTCGTTATCAGTTGCTTATTTCACCAAACTTTGAAAGCAGCATCTCATATAACATCAATGAAGAAAATGCTCAGTGCCTTTTTATTTATGGCTTCTTATTTGTCCATTTTAATTCGTCTTTTAATCGTATTGCAGAAGGGGCCAAAGAAAAAGCACCATGTGCCATCTTTATTGATGAAATCGATTGAGTGGAGGCGAAACGAACTAATTCTGTGCTGCATCCATATACAATCTGATACTATCCGAAATGGATGGTTTCCATCAAAACGATGGAGTGATTGTTTTAGGAGCAACAAACCGACGAGATGATTTAGACCAAGCCCTGTTAAGACCCGGTCGCTTCGACGTTCAGGTAAATCGCAAAAGTCGGTTTTCAGTGCAGTTTGTCAAGGATGTTTTGTTTTCTAGGTGGTTGTCCCGACACCAGTCTTTTCCGGACATTGATATGTTGGCGAGGGGAACTACTGGCTTCACAGGAGCTGACTTGCAAAACATGGTCAATCAGGCCGCTCTTAGGTAATGTAATAAATTTTTTTACATACATAAATTTAATATACGTATATTTAAACATAAAATATATGTACAGAGCTGCAATCGATGGAACGGACAATGTCACAATGAAGCATTTAGAAGCAGCAAGAGATAAAGTACTGATTAGACCTGAAAGAAAGTCTCGTTTACCGGACGAAGAAGCAATGAAGATGGACATGCTATCGTGTCATATTTTACGAAAGAGGCACATTCACTGCACAAAGTGACAATCATGCCAAGAGGCCCGTCTCTCGGTGATACTGCATATATTCCTGAAAACGAACGATATCATGTGACAAAGGCACAGCTTCTGGCTATGATGGATACAATGATGGGTGGACGTGCAGCAGAAGAACTTATTTTCGGAACTGTAAAAATTACATTGGGTATGTTGATTTATTTATCATGTAAAATTGTTATTACGTTTACCTTTGATTTGATCACCAGGTGCAAGCAGTGACATAAAACAAGCAACATCAATTGCTTCACATATGGCTAAAGATTGGGGCATGTCAAAACTTTCTAGCTTGCGGACTATAGAAGGAGCAAAAGGCCTGATGCCAAGCGAAAATTTAGGACCAAATTCGATTGAAGTTGTCGATGTAGAAATTAAGAAAATTCTTATGTGGAAAATAGATATTGGCCGAGCCCAGGCGAGCCGAGTGTGTGGGCGGTCCAGACGAGCGACTTTGACAGGTGTCACAGGCGCTCGTGCCACATCCGATCGGAATGGATGTTGAACACGAGCCAAGGCGATTCGTGACGAGCTGTCAAATGCCGTCCACATGTTGGCGGCCTCGTCTGACTTCGGCTCGCCTGGCCTCGGCCAATATCTATTTGCTACATTAGTGATATTTACGAACGAGGCAAGACGATTTTAAAAGCTCACTCAAAAGAACACAAAACATTAGCAGAGCAATAATGTCCGAGGACAGAAAATCTAGTGATGCATATGCTTCATAGAAGACAAGTTTTAGCGATTAGAAATCATATTGTAAACAGATTGCAAAAGTTTCGAAATAACTTTGTGCAAAACAAGGTATCCGAAATCATATAAATTGGAAGTAAAATAAAAGTGGAAATAACTAATGCATACATCTGCTACAAAAAAAATATTTTTTATTAAATGAAGAATCTAAAAGGAATATTTACATTCATATATATTTTATAGATAATTTATTGATATATCATAAATAAATAATTTCAAGCAAAGCTTCTGTTAAATTTTATATTGCATACTTATGTATTTTAATAATGAAAATCGGGTCAGTTTAATTGCAGAGTCTCTTCTTCATAGCAGTTGTAAACCGCTTAGTCAAGAAACAAGCTATTAAATATTCATCATCCCCCGAAAGAAAATAAGATAGGAAAAAAATTAAAAAAACTCTAGCGCACCTGAACCGCTAGAAACACTAATGTTCGAAGAACAGTAGAAGAATCGTGCAGGTTTTGAGTGCATATTCCACCACATGAGCTGCTTATTACGGCCAAACTGTTTCAAATGCCACGTTTTACTTTGGTCTCAAGAATGCATTATAACTCATATGGTAGAAGGTTTCAGATATTACCACTGGTATGGGTTTCAAAGTTTATGAAAGAAAAACACTTGTTAATTATATTCGTTATCAGTTGCTTATTTCACCAAACTTTGAAAGCAGCATCTCATATAACATCAATGAAGAAAATGCTCAGTGCCTGCAGCACTGTAACTGAAGTTGGTGTTTGGGGCTGTGATCCGAAAAATTTGCAGAACTTTGCAAATTGAAACATCGGTTATTTATTTTCATTGTAAATGTTTCCGGTATGAATACACTGAAAGAAAAATCTTGGTAAAATCAACAATTTTCCTTAGTTGTTTTTGCGTCAACTACGGGCTATAGTTAAAACAACCATAAAAAAATAGTTGATTACTTTTATGCACCATGACGCGTGGTTGATAAACAACGTCCGTGGTGCAAAAAAAGTAAGCAACCATAAACAATGGTATTCCAACCATATACATAGTACGAAATATAGGCAGGGGAGGCGTGAATGCCGCAGTTGAATTTGGTGAATCACAATGCAGCGACAATGTCGCTGTCAATGCAACTAAGGCACCTACCAAAATTAATTTTTTTTTCTTTCGTATTGCTAAATCCTGTTGTACGAGGATTAGGTTGGCTTATCACAATACTCATCAGCCATCGCTTGTCTATTCCACCAGACCATTCAACCTAATTCCAATATATTTAATTCAACCTAATGGTGATGCCAACCTATGGTAGGTATCACCGCTAGCGGTGCGGCAAAATGCGAAATTTGGCAAATTCTGCTGCTGCCGCAAATTCTGCCGCTGCCGCAAATTCTGCCGCTGCCGCAAATTCAGCCGCAGCCATTGTGCACGTTACCATACAAAACAGTGCATTCTAATTTTTTGACTGCGCTTTGCCGCAGCCCACTGCTTTGCAACAGCGGAAAACGCTGTATTGTGAATAAAATAGCGTCATACAACGTTATATAAAGGCTTCACAGCATAACATGAATATGAATTATATCGACAACAAACCGAATACAATTTTGCCATGTATCATATGAAACTTCTATGATAGAATAGGAGCATGAGTATGAGGAGTATGAAAAATCAACAGTTTTCCTTAGTTGTTTTTGCATCAACTAGGGCTATAGTTAAAACAACCATAAGAAAATCGTTGATTACTTTTATGCACCATGAAGCGTGGTTGATAAACAATTGAACAATTGGCTCATTCGGAGCATGAAAAGCGTCCAAATGTTGAAACCATTCTACTTTGCGTAGAATAATTCCAAAGACGTTGCTCACTGAATTACGTTTGTTGAAATCAACTATTGCAAAGTAGTTTAAGTACCATAAAAACTGTTGATAATTCGAAACGTTGAAGTTTGAACTATTTTTCGTGGCTATGAAACAATTAAAACAGTTGATTTCATGAACGTTGCGATATTTTTTGTATAACCAGAGCCAACTACTTTAATATCGTTAAATTAACTATATTAACATAGTAAAAATAACTATTTTCCTTAGTTCGTTTAACGATTTTGAATGAATCGTTGCAATACTACTAAAAATAGTTGAACCAACCAAGAGTTTTTCTTTCAGTGTACTAACTGTAAGCATTTATTGATACAAAAGTAGCACAACCGACTCGTGCTGGCAACCTTTCGCGATTATCAAAGCCAAGAATACATCACATCTGCTTCACGTTGCTATATTACATTCGAAGTTATCGGAGTATAAAGAAATTTAGGGTTACCTGCAGCGAGTTTTTTCAAATAATCGAAAGCTTAATATTTGCTGTTTATTGTCACTACAATATCATTACCAATTGAAAATTCTACGATAAAACTGCTAAATAAAGATATTGCAAACAAACACAAAACCAACAATAGCTGGCAACCCTATCGAGGCTTTTCAACCAATTTTGGCCCGAATAATGCTTATAGTAGGTTCGATTAATTGTATGAAATTCGTATTGATTTCATGACTGCACTGGAAGTTATAGGGCAAAAAGTTTTATTTTCCTGGGAGAATTTTCAAAACCAAAGACACAAAAATTACCATAGCTGGCAGCACCAATCGAATTTTTCAACCAAATTTCTATCAAACAAAGTTTAGAGTAAGGTGCAGCTACTGTGTCAGTTTCATGAAAATCTGGTTTCTAATTCAC
Organism: Nemotelus pantherinus; assembly: GCA_963978885.1. Lineage (NCBI taxonomy): Eukaryota > Metazoa > Arthropoda > Insecta > Diptera > Stratiomyidae > Nemotelus > Nemotelus pantherinus. The sequence continues at coordinate 124,842,959 of OZ022263.1, forward strand.
ATTTCATAGGGCAAAAAGCAGTTTTTTTTTTCTTTGTAATTTTTCAAGATGGCACCACTGGCATAGAGTTGCCCACAATTCAAAATCGCTTCTATCAGACTTGGTTCTACTTAAGTCCAATGTATAATATAAATTTCAATGGTATCTGATTATTGGTTCGTGAATTCACGTGACCAGAAGTTTTTGATGCTAAAAATATAGGTTACCTGGGAAAGGGTTACCGTTCTTGTCCGATATGAAATTTCCAAAGTTTTACTTTGAACGTGTAGATAAACCATAAGATTTGTATACAGATTGGTTTTATTGTGAGAAACGGACATTTTTAGGATATTCGATGATTTGAATGTTTTCACTTCCAAATTTTTATTTTTTCAAATTTAAGACACCAAAATTATCATAGCTGGCAGCTCCAACCGAATTTATCAACCAAATTTCTACCAAGCGTGGTTTAAAATAAGGTCCAGCTATTGTGTGAATTTCGACAAAATCGAACGATTCAATCAGAATTTATAGGGCTAAAAGCAGTTATCTTTTTTAGTGATTTTTCAAGATGACACCACTGGCACAGATTCGCCCGCATTTCAAAATCACTTCTATCAGACCTGGTCCTATTTAAGACCAATACAGTCTGCACGTTTCAATCAATTTTGCTCATTGGATCGTGAGTTTCCGTGAACAGAAGTTTTTGATGCTAAAAATATAGGTAAATTGGGCAAGGGTTACCAGGCGTGCCCGTTATACCATATCAAATTTTTTTTTTTTTGGTGTATGTAAAAAAAGCACGAAATTTACATATGAGTAGCTTTTTTTTGAAGAAGCGGTATTTTTTCAAGAGAGACGATAATTTGGAGGTTTTCACTTTCAGTGCCTGCCCTAGCTTCAAAATTGCCAGCACGCTCATTAAAAGCTACACAAATTAACAACTAAATAATGTTAATATGTCCTGAAAATTTCGTAATGATTGAATAGCTCTGTCAAAAGTTATCGCAATTTAAAAATTTCCAATTTTCCCCGTTCTCTTTTTAGGCACCCAGCGCACACATGGGGTTAACAAATTCCAAAACATTATCCAATTCACATGTAGAACACGTTCAAAATTTATTTCGTTAGCTTTATTTTTGCAAAACTTATTTGTGTACGGAATAATAGGTATATTAAAAATATCACTAAAATGGCCGCCGGCGCCAAAGGGTTAAATATTATTAACTTTTTCTGAGATCTGGCACTATTCTGCATATACACCAATGTGTCCTAAAAATTTCAGTTCAATCGGATGGCGCGTTCCTGAGATTTTTTCACTGAAATTTTTTGATGATATATATATATATATATATATAGATATATATATATATATATATATATATATATATATATATATATATATATATATATATATATATATATATATATATATATATATATATATATATATATATATATATATATATATATATATATATATATATATATATATATATATATATATATAGAAATATGAATTTTTGCCCAAAGTGATTTTAATACTAATGTTCTTCTTCGAACATTAGTAAAAATTACATACTAACTTCAGGCTAAAGCATTGCTTAAAATTAATTTTACATAATTCATTTGTTTCAACTTCAAATATCAATAATATATAAATATACATAAAACTATTATAAAAAAAAACCCTAGCGCATCAGAACCGCTAGAAATACTAATGTTCGAAGAACAGAAGAGGATTTGTGCAGATTTTGAGTGTATTGTTATATATTGTTGTTATACTGTTCTTAGTGTCTTATATATTATATATTGTTCGTATTGTCATATATATTGTTATATATTGTATATTCGCGATGTGAATACTTAATGCAAGCATTTGTTGGTACCAAAATAGCAAAAACACCTCGTGCTTGCAGTCCTATCTGCCTCACGTTGAAGTCAACCTGCTCTGCGAATTTCGTGTTGATCCGATCACTGCATTGGGAGTAATAGGGATACTAAGAAATTTAGGGTTACCATTCGCAAGAGCTTTCAAATTTTCTAGATCTTAGTATTTGGTGTGTATTTTCACTACAAGACCACTACGATTTGAAAATTTTATGATAAAATCGCTTACTAAAGCTATTTCAAAAAATACAAAAACAATCATAGCTGGCAATCCTATCATTGTTTTTCAAAATAGATTTATACTGAATATTGTCTACAATAATTTAAATTTGGTGCAGTTGCACCAATTTTTGACGATTCTAAAAGCATATAGATATATAACTTGGATGCTTTGCTTTTATATGATGTTTTAGTGCTTTTATATAATCGAAGTCGTTTGTCATAAATTATGCTTACCATAGAAGGGGGATGATGCAGATGAATAAACTAATAAACTCGGTTATAGGTTCAAGTAACAAACAATAAAATTTCCAAAGCTCGGAATATTTAAATATTGGTTGCTTATTTTATTGTAAATAGTTTGCTTATGAATAGAAAATGGAAGCATCTGTTGGTGCGATATTTACGAAATTGTCCGGTGCTGGCAATCATGTGCTAGCACCATGGCTGCTTCACGTTGTGTTAAACCCACCCTATGAATTTCGTTTCGATTGAATGTCTGTGCTGTAAATTATAGGAGTGAATTAAATTTTAGGGTAACCATCGTCCAAACTTTTTAAATTTTTGAAACGTAAATATTTGTTGTCACTTGTCATTGCAGGATCATTCCCACTTGGAAATTTTATGACAACATCGCTCGATAAAGAAATGTCAATAAATTACAAAATTCATCATAGCTGGCAACTCTTTCACGGTTTTTCAACAAAATTTCTACAGAATAAGAAACGCAACAAGATATGCTTTTTACACGAATTTCGTTTTGCTTTCATCACTGCATCGGAAGTTATAGGGAAAAACCTTTATTTTCCTGAGCAAATTTACAATATTTAAGAGACAAAAATTGCCGTAGCTAGCGTCCATATACTAATTTTTCAACCAAATTTCTATGAATTCTATCTTAGAGTAAGGTTCACCTACTGCGTGAATTTTGTTAAAATCTGGTGGCTAAATCGGAAGCTATAGGCCAAAAACCAGTTTTTTTTCTCAGTGATTTTTCCATATGGCACCACTACCACAGTATTGCCCGTATTGAAAAATCGCTTCTATCAGACCTGGTCCTAATTAATACCAACATGTTCTGTAAATTTCATATTGATCGCATAATCCGATTGTCAGTTCTCGTGAACAGAAGTTTTGGGTGCTGAAAATAGAGGTAATTTGATCACGGGTTGCCGTTCTTGTTTACCGCGGAATTTTTGAAATTTTTATTTGACTTGGTGGACAAAAGTCAAAATTTGTCAACAATTTGAATTTATTTTCAAAAATCAAAAATTTTTCAGGAGACTCGATGATTTGAAGGATTTGTTTTCAGGAGCCTGCTGTAGCTACAGAGTTGCCCGCACAGTCTTGAAAGTCCATGTGTGTTAAATTCTAGTTTACATCAATACGTTCTGCAAACTTCACGATGATCCATTGTTTTTCTTAGAAGTTATGATAAATCGAAATTTGAAAAAAAATCCTTGCCTACTTTTAGGCACTCAGTGCCTACACCTGTCCCAAAATTTTCAATTCTTTATCATATACAAACTACAAACATAACAAGTTTTCATTCCTAGTACTTTTTTTAACAAAAATTTACACTGCTTGGAAATATAGGTGTACCTGAAAATTCACTTAAATGCCCGCCGCCGCCAAAAGGTTTAAGATATCTGAATTCTAGCAAGTCATGGACCTACTTGTTATATACATCTATGTTCTCTGAAAATTTCAACTCAATCGGATCGGCCACTCCAGAGATTATCTCTCTTAATCATTTTGCTGATATATATATATATATATATATATATATATATATATATATATATATATATATATATATATATATATATATATGTATATATATATATATATATATATATATATATATATATATATATATATATATATATATATATATATATGACGAATTTTCGGCGAAGCGATTTTAATACTAATGTTCTTCGAACATTAGTAAAAAGCTGCGGAAATCGATTTGCCTTGTTGCAATCGATGCATTTTACTGCTTCACTGACTTTCCTGCCCACGTATCCGGCAATAAAAACGATTATGGACTGTATATTTTCGTCGATTTCAACGATGTCACACGAAGACCGAATGTCATTAATCAATGTTGCGTAAATTAAATTAATATTGAACGTGTCATCGTCGACGGAAATATCTTTAATTTTTATATCACCCCGGCTATGTGAATGCAATTTTAACAAGCTTATGACGCGTAATTTTTTTTCTGATTCAAGGATTTGCTGAAAAGACACATTAGGCACGCCGTATACCAAAGCTTCAAAAGCTTATTGGTGACATATGCCGCTAGCATGTCGCTTTGCGACACCTGCTTCTTTGTTGCATAAGCCGCATATACAAGCTTCATAGATGAAATATGTCAAAAGAACAAAATGAGTTCTAGTGAAGACGACGTACTTTTCGCTTGGTATTTTTTGAGGAAAAGGAGAAACAGGAAAAGGAAATACGGCACACATCCGTTTTTGAGAAACAATGTACATCATAGCTCATTTATAATATCTAAAGAGTTGGAACAGGATGACAGAAAATTCAAAGAATATTATCGAATGAACAAAAATAATTTTGCTGAATTACTCCAACTAGTTGAAGCTAAATTAAGGAACAAGGATACTAATTACAAGGTTGCGATAAAACCAAATGAGAAACTTTTGATAACATTAAGGTATGTAACTTTATTGTTTATAAATTCATTAGCAGTTTTCTGGCGAACAAAAATAGGAGAGGAAGCATAGTCCATTAACGTAGATGATGATTGCACAGGTTTTGTTATCCTTTCTTCCACATCTTGGTCTTCAATAATATCATCTATCAACTAAACAACTTTCTGCCGAAATTTTCTATTTTGCTTGGCAGTCAATTAAAATGTACATACCTGTTTCCTACATTTCCCGTGAAACTTCTTTCCACGCCTTTTCCGTTACATCCCTTTGGCTGTATTGAGGCAATAAGAAATTCCATAAACATGGATACCGCTCAATGCACTCCACAAATTGAACATTGTGCTGCCTTTCATCCATTTTTCCTTTAAATAAATAATATTTTGCAAAATAATACACTTCCACTGACAGAATTTTTATCTTTCGATTTCTATTATAATATTTTTTCACTCACAAAACTTTTCCGGTTCGAACTTCGTATGTCCACTATTCAGATAAAGACTGACGCAAAGCGGCATGTGCAACTTGCTTCAAAGCGGCACGTGTAACTTGCTTAAAGGCAGCGCGTGCAATTTGCTTAAAAGCGGCACATGTAGCTATGCTGCAGTTGCATGATCAGTGTACGGCTACCAACTGAATTTGCATGATTTTAACAACGAGCAAAACGGCATGTGCTGCTTTGCTACACATATTACCACGCGACATGTGACGTAAAGCTGCACATGCAGCTTTGGTATACGGCCTGCCTTATAGTTGCAACCGCTCATTCTTCGATATTTTCTAAAATTTTCTGCGAGGGAATCTGTTTGGAATTTACCTAGCAAAACGTATCGGAAATTTAAATTATTTAGCAAATAATTGCAAAGATGAAGTAATGACGCCGTTGTGTGAATGATTGCTGAATGTGTTTCGGTAGAAAGTTTACCTCTTATGCTGCGCTCATTAAAATTGTCCCATGAAATTAGCCAATGCAAGCAAGAAACAAGGAAAACATAATTATCGCCAGTAGAACTTGTAATGGGCTCCGCATATTTTTGCCTTGAATTATGTCCTTTTTTTGGGGTCTTAACATTGACAATTGTCCACCAAGTAAATATATTCTCTAGAAACTCAATTGTCCCAGTGGATTTGGGGAAAAAAGTTTTAACAGCCTCAATTGTTTTCTCATTGAAAATTCTCATGACAAGAGAAACATTATGCCGTTCAAAACTATTAGGATTAAGTGCTTTATATGATAAGGAAGGAGCTAATTTTAATGTTGAAAACTTTTCCTGGTCATGCATTTTTTTTAAACATGAGAAATCGGCGTCAGCGATTTCATTGGCATCTTCGATTGAAGGAAACTTAAGACTTTGCGATTTTTCATTTATCCAATTGTTTCTTACACATTTGAATATATGGACGGTATCGAAAGCAAAAATTTTTTTTTTCCCAGGAATAAATGGAGAATTAATAAAAGGCTGTAATTCTTTGTGGGGAGAAAATTGTTTAAAAAGTTTTCTATTTACTTGATTATTGTCAGCTAGCACACAAACTACCTCATAGCCAATTTCATGCAAAATTTTCAAAATAGTTTGAGTAGTTTCGAAGAGAAAAGAAGCACTTATGTCTTTAACTGGATATAGGCCTACTACATCCTTATTTTTGGATAAAAGTGAAGTTAACATAAATGCCTGGACAGTTGTAGCAGGGCGCAGATCTGCAATGTCATTTTGCATATTATGAGCGATTCCTTTTACTTTGCCCCCTTTAAAACAAATAACCGGCTTTATATATATTTCATCGAGTAAAAGATTGACATATTTCTCGTGGGTTTCCAGCATTTTAAACTTATCTGTGAGAAATTTTGTGGCAACGCCTGAATATAAAGTTCCTGTTGCAAATGTTTTTGAATAATTATGATGGGGCATTACCAATAATTTCATTTCCCGCACATATTTATACGCGGCAGGGAAAGTGAAAAAAATAGACTGAAAGATATGATATCATCTGAAGAGTACAGTTTTCGCGATGCAAAATTTAATTTAAGTTGTCTGGCGAGGAAACACATAGTAATTTTATCTTCCTCGGAGATTTGCTCATATTGAGCTAAATCATCTATTTGTTCAACAATATCATTTTCGCGGTCTGTCACATTTATTATGTTCAAATCAATATTATTCACGAAATTTAAAATATTGTTAATTTTTGAATATAGGTCACATTTTAAACTGCTACCTAATATGTGTTTAATAGGTTGTAAACGAATTTCTTTGTCTTTTAAAAATAATCGCATTTGAAAAACTTCATTAATTGAGAAAGATTTTTCAATGTGCGGTACTCTTTCTTTAAAATTTATTTTATAGAAGTAAATTGTACAATCCTCCACTGATGTATGCCAATCTTTTAAGGACAATTTATCTAAATTATAAACAATATTATTGATTGACAAAATGCTATCCATTTTAAATGTGCTTCTTCATTAAGCAGCAAAGCTCGATTTATAGCCGGATCGTTTCGAGGAGTTGAAAATGAGCAAAGATACGTTGGTAGCCCCGGGAAAAGTCTAGGGATAGCATCTTTACGTAATTGACATCTACCTCTTAATACTGGCAAACCATCTTTTTGAAGCGTATCTTCACGGATGATTTGCCAGTCTTCGAAATGCACGTCGCATATCACTGTATGTTTCACAACTTTAAGGTCTTTCCTAGGGCTTTTAGCTAGCCACCTCTTTGTGGCGTTAGTGTCCCTAGGAAAGCTAAAAATACTGTTGGTCTTATAAGTAGACCGACAGTTTGGAATGCAGCAGGAAGAAGCCATTTCTGAAATTATATATTGTTTTTTTGTGAAATCGGAAACAAAAGTTTATAAATAAGTTTGATTAAAAGTAATTTTATTTCAATGCCTGCCATGACCAAATGTGTGGAGAGATTAATGTCTTGAAAAACATATTTCCCTTGCAAAATAGTATCTTCTGTTAAATTTTCACATTAAATAAATGGAAACTAGGTTATATCAGCAAAACAATCATGTATTTCAGCCAAATAATAAAAAAAAAAAAATAATTTTCAAAACTGGATAGGAATTATTTTTCATAAATAGTTTCATATATTATTTGGTTAGATTCTAAATCTAACCAATTTTAACATACTTTTAAGCAGGATTTGTATGCAAGATTATTGAAAAATGGAGAATATTTTTTATCTATATTGAGTAAATAAATATTGTTCACCTCCTTCGTTCCAGCCTGATCATACATCAATCAGCGTGCACGATCCATGTGCATTATTTTTCTCTTAAATAATATTTCATTATTTAATCAGAACTATTCACATTTTAGTGCAAAAATTACGGCGTTTACACCTATTTCGTTACAAACAGCTCTCAATTTGAAACCAAAATCTCATAATCATCGTACCCAATCTCTCGGCCTTCGTATGCGAGATAGCAAGCGCCATGTGATGGGTGAACTTTTCCAGGTATAGTTTTTCCATTATGTATGACACGTCCAACAAAAAGAGATTCACCACTCTCACTTTGACCAGCTATAATAGCTTGCGGAGGTATACTTCCTCCAGACGCAGAAATCAATTGGTAAGCAGTTCCGCATAAAACTTCATATACCCTCAAAGAATGTTCACTTCCACCCCAAGCAATGCGAAGAACGCGTTCTGAAGGGACTACCTAAATAAATTTAGTATAAGTTATTGTTTTGATTACTGTATTACATTGTTTTCGAACTTTTCCAGAAGTTAAGGCACGCTGATGAGTCCCTCGGCCAATATATAGTGGTTCACTATCTTCGCTGCATGGTGTAGCATCCGCAGGTTTTCTTCCCTTTGTCACTTGAATCCACCTTCCAGGACCATTGCACGGCGGCGACGGATACATTTGTTCTTGAGGAAATTCAGCTGACGGTGGAGCTATAAAAAATTTGTTATTTTCCCTCTTGAAGGATCGAAATATGCTGGCTAGGTAGCGACAATCATAGCACTATCTAGTTATCGAAGAAAATAAACTGTATACTTTCAATTATCCATGAACCGGATGCACCCCATCCTGTGCATACACCAACACTCTTTATGACAATACGTGAACGCATTTCATATGAAATAAATGGTGCATTTTCGCCTTCTCGGCCAATTGACAAAATCTGGAAAAAGTTTATTAATGGTTAGAAATTAGTGCTGGAATAAAAGTTAAAAATATGTACTTGATTTTGCCACCGAATCCAAAAGCCTCTATACTCTTCAGGATGCAATATTCCTGGTGTATCGATTTCAACAAGATTTTGTGCATTTCCGCTTAACGTTAATGCAGATTTTTTGTTGCGCCACCATCCGATAATCAACTCCTTTTTTCGTTTTGTAAAAATACGATCACTTGCAAAACCTATGTGAGCATTGTTTGGAGCTCTTACTTTAAAAATGAATTCATTGATATTGACAGGATATGTCACATAAATTAGACAATCTGGAGTTTCCAATTCTGAAAGAAAAAATATTCGTAATTAAAATTAAGTTTCATTTTTAATGAACTGAATTCGTGAGAAAAATTTCTATCCGCAGTAGCACTACTGTACGTAAAGCTTGATAGATTTTCTTACATTACAATCCAATAATATTTTCGGATTGAATAGTAGCCCATAAATAACTGAATAGAAGATCGGTTTTGCATTGAATTTTTGCAACATTATTAATACTAAAAATCTATGTTTAATTCTTTCGCGAACAAAATGAAAAGGAAGACATTGAAACGTTAAACTTTTTTCTCCTACTTTATCGGTCGACTCAATCACTACTAACTATTTTTTTTTTAATTTATCCTTCCAGATGCTTGAATGGTGGGGTTAAAAGCGGGGGAGTGTGTTCAATATTCTTGCTATAGCTGCTATTTTAGCTGCTTTGGCTTCAGCCGACTCACGAACTCCATTGAAATCGTCTACATTAATCAGCTGATAGTCATATACGAAACCACTATTGGCACTTTGATATTCATCTCCCGATTTGATGTATTCACTCACCCACTCAATCGCACTAATCTCGTGAACAACGATTGCTCCATGTTCGAATATTTCTGAAAAGCCATAGGCCCTGGTTATGCCGTAGCTAAAATAACGCTGCCAAACTGGCGCTGCTATAGTAGTAGCGTTTACACCGTACAGCTTATTAACCAAAGCAAAAATGGCGTAATATCTGAAAGGAGCTCAATATAAGAACAAAAACACCCTTGCACCAATGCTTCCAGATTCCGAATGTCACTCGAAACTAGAAATCCTATTTATGACTGTTCGAGTGTTTATACCACTGCTACCTTCACACTTATAACCGCGCTAAATTTTAGCAGCGCTAAAGTAGCGTAGCCAAAATAGCAAGCTCTGCTAATTTAAAAGTGGTTTATACCGCTGCTAAATAAGCAGATCTCACTAATTTAGCTACGGCATAAACGCACTCATATTCTTCACGGGTGGCAACTGATGACAATTTAAACTGTCACTACAGCCACTGTCACACGTTCGTCTCCACTAGTCTACATTGTCAAATTTTTCGCTCGAAAGAATGACCAGATAATGGAGACATGTCAAAATTTCACGTGAACTCGAACTCAGTACCAGCCTTAATGGGGAAATGTCAAAATTTCACGTGAACTCGAACTCAGTACCAGCCTTTATAGCCCGTTCACACTAGGCTCTAAATCAGGCGATTTCGATCAGCTGATCGCTTTAGAGCTAAATCAACTTAAATCTACCTGATTACCCATACATTTTTTTCGGGTTCCGACCGAGTTAATCAAGTAGATTTAGAGTTAATCAAGTACAAATCAGGTACTATTGTGAATTTTTCCCGGCTGAATTGTTCTCAGAGCGTGCTTAATTCCATCCGTGAGAGGGAGAGTAGATTTCAACGAAATGTCATTCGAATTTCGTTCAAAAATAGCAACAATTGGACAAAAAAGGAAAATGTGAGTTGTACAAAATGAAAAGAAAATGCTCTTGCATGTTTCTGCACCATTTTGAACAACTTTCATGAAAAAAAATTGTACACATAAATTCGAATGGCAGTTCGCTCTCTAAATCTCCTCATTCTGAATTACTTCGGGTAGTGTGAACGCTTACTTGATTAACTTGACAGATTCTAAATCTACCTGATTTAGAAGTGTAGTGTGAACGGCATATTACCTGTTTAACTTGACAGATGCTAAATCTACCTGATTTAGAAGTGTAGTGTGAACGGCTTATAAGAGTCGAGACCCGTCGATCGTTCAGAAGGGGCATTCACGGTAGCAACCGACGGTGAATGCTGAGGTGAATGACCAGAACAAGAAGTGCATTGACGTCGTACCATGATAAATGCAAGTAATGCAACATGTGCATGAAGCAGCACAAGTACCGCTGAAGCGGGTGAATCGAAGGCTGGATGGCGCGAAGCAAGCTGGCCAGCATGCTTTTTGGTTTGAGAGGCGGTAAGAACTAGAAGCAGCGAGACAATCGAGGGCGGAATCATTCACGATTTTCTATTTTTTCCTTTCCGAGTAACGATCTTTTCGGGAGCGCTCCTACAGGCAGATCAATAGGATACGGTGGTGGATAAGATCTTATTGTTGATCAGCGAGTGGAAAATACAGAGCTCAGTACGCGGCGAAGACAGGCAACTTATCGAACACGACGTAGTCGAAAATTTACCTAATACAGCGGCGAAGAACAAGAAAACGTAACAAAGCGGGTCGAAGTAGATTATATCAAAGACACACGAGAGTCTTGCGAGCAGCAGCGCAGACACGATACAGTAGCACAGTCACGATCGATGGTCGATAATTCCAGCGAGTGGTGGACGAACGACGAGTGTATATATCTCTGGGCGCGAAATAGATACGAAGTTGCGGAACGCCAGGAAGCAGAGGAGTATAGATTAAGGTAGGAATTTTCACGTTAGCATCTAGAGCTTAAGAAATTATGAATATACGATAGGGAAAATTTCGCGTAGTGCGGCGCCGTTAGGATAGTAGTTCTTGCTAAGTTCCGATACGAAATTGTTATCTTGCGAATAAAATTGTTTAAATTTTTGTGTGACGCGAGCGTATCTTTTGTAGTGAGTATAAGATAGCCGGGAAAACACCCTTTGCCAAATTCTCGTTTCTTGGCGAGGGTTGTGTAGACAGCGCGGTTGGAAACGAGTGGCGCCCGGACCCACCCTTTCTCATCGTGAGCGAAACCCCGCGTCTGTCGCCCCTTTGCTCTCCTTCAGGGAAAAGGGGTCGTTACCACGATTAAAAGGCAATAAAGGTAACAAATTGGCACCCAACGTGGGGCAATAACGGTTCTAGTGGCATAACGTTAATTTGCGGAAGTCGTACAGAAATTGACTAGCCAAGTCCCAAATTGTGGGAAGGCCTTTAGGCGCGTGAATTGATATTAATTGGAATTCGTATCTAAAATTATCGTACACGGAGATTGCGGTACTGTTGTTGGTCGAAGCAATCGGTTTACGGTTTACATGCAGATATTTTGGATATTTCCGAACTTAGAATTTATAAAATTGCATGATACTTTTCATATATATATATATATATATATATATATATATATATATATATATATATATATATATATATATATATATATATATATATATATATATATATATATATATATATATATATATATATATGTATATATATTTATAAATATATGTATATATATATATATATATATATATATATACATATATATATATATATATATATAAATATATATATATATATATATATATATATATATATATATATATATATATATATATATATATATACACGTTGGCTAAGATTTAACACACATGGATTTTCAAGATAGTGCAGGTAACCCTGTAGCTACGGCAGGCTCCTGAAAAAAATCCTCCAAATCATTGACCCTCCTCAAAAAGTTTTGATTTTTGACAAAAAATTCAAATTATTGATAAATTTTGGCCTTTGTCCATCATGTCAAATTAAAGTTTTTCAAATTCCGATTTGCACAAGAACGGCAACCCATCACCAAATTACCTCTATTTTCAGCACTCGAAAGTTTTGTTCACGAGAACTGACGACCGGATTATCCGATCATAATGAAATTTACAGGACATGTTGGTATTAGCTAAGATCAAGTCTGGTAGAAATGATTTTGAAATGCGGGTAACCCTGTGGCAGTGGTACCATCTTGAAAAATCACTGAGAAAAAAACAGCTTTTGGCCTATGACTTCCGATTCAGCCATCAGATTTTAGCTAAATTCACACAATACTTGGATCTTACATTATGTAATGTTTGATGAAAATTTGGTTGAAAAATTAGAATAGGGCTGCCAGCTATGATGATTTTTGTCTCAATAAATTTCAAATTTGCTCAGCAAAATAAAGCTTTTTTCGCTATAACTTCCGGTCCAGTGTAGAAATCATAACGAAGTTCATGCAGTAAATGGACCTTAATGTAAAGTAAATGTCGTAGGAATTTTGTATAAAAATCATGAAAGGGCTGCCAGCTGTGATTTCTTTACTGAGCGATTATGTCATTAGATTTGCAAATGGGAATGATCCTGCAATGAAAATTAACAAGTATTAACGCTTTAAAAATTTGAAAAGTTTTGAGGGTGGTAGCCCTAAAATTCTTTTCACTCGTTTACCTTCCAGCGCAGTGATTCAATCGAAACGCAATTTACTGGTTGGGTTTAACTTAACGTGAAGCAGATTTGGTATATATTTTGCTCTGCTGTTGACACAGGGTAACCAGCATTAGCCATTTTCGTAAATATTGCATCAATAGATGCTTCAAATAACGTACTCATATGCAAAGCATTTGCGATAAAAATAAGAAACCAATTTTTAAATTTTCCGAGTTTTGAACATTTTTCGGATGGCTGCCTCAAACAAAGTTTAACTGCTGAAACTTTCGATGAAATCCTCCGATGAGAACCAAATTCAAGAGACGGATATGAAAACATCAAATGTAAAATATTTTCGAATATGTGAAGACGTTGGCTCTGCTCGCTAAGGCATCAGCTGGCTGAGCAGCAATCTTCTGCCTGTTGTTTCAAATCCCGCTGTATGCTCATGGCTGTATTTGTTTGTCTTGTGTTGTTCTTATAGCCATTGACTGGACAAAATGCCAGCACCGCATATATTGTCATATCATAGTTTTAGTGGCGACTGGGGATAGGACCAGCGCTTCAGAAAACAAAAAATAATGTGGCACATTAAAAGAGAATAATGGAATAATTGAAATAGATTTGTCTTATTTGTGTTTCCTTGCCGCCATATCTAAGCATTTGCTTCAAAGGGTAATCCCCTGAGCTTTGGCATTATCATAGAAAAAAATTTAAAATATTTTTTAACTTGGCGATTGAGTAGTAAAAATGTATATTTCTCTAACTATGTATATGATTAACAAAACCGTAATTCCTTTTTGAATATTTAGTCATGTTCTTGCCTGAGAATTTGCACTTTTGACGGTTTATGCCATAACAGCCCGCTAAATACTTTTTGTTTTATTATCCGCTAACCAGTTCAAACAAAAATCGTGAGTAATCAGAGACATTGTTCACATTTCACAATGAATTTCGCTAGACCATCCAAGAACCTCAACTCAAAAAACATGTACAAGGAAGACTGGTTGTTCTAGTTTAATGCTCGAAGGTGAAAAGGTTATATAAACATCGTATCGAGTATCAATACTACATTATTACTCCAAATTCACTTACTTTCTATTCACTCACACGTGCGAACGTGCATATTTAGTGTGCATGCACCATCGACTCAACGTCATTTATAATAGCCTATCCCGATCTTGTAAAATTTAATACCCAAATGCAACTATTTCATTGGCCTTTTATAGGCATTTTATAGCCATTTTTTTAGCCATTTGACTGCAAGGTAGGCTTGCAGTCACATGGCTGCGTTATAATGGAAAACTGCAAGCAGGGTGCAACATTATAAAATCAATATGTATTCAAAGTCTAACTAAAAAGGTTGTCACGGTTATTTGAATTTTGTTAATTTTAAAAGCGGAAATAAAATATCCACCGTTCTCCAATAGAGAGGACGATGGAGATTAAGGCCAAATTAATCGCGAATTAGGTAATTGTAGTTATAGAAGCTGTAAGCTGGACGTTAAGTACTAGAGAATTATTACTATTAAGATTAGACGTTAAGTACCTGTACACGACATCTACGATTCCGACGACAATCTATACGCATGCATCGAATAATTATATCCAGCATCAGTTTAACGTCGCTAACCACAATCACAATAGGTCTGTTCGCGTACTTCAGCAAACTGCAGCAGTAGCAGACTTTGGCAGCTGGCTTCTTTTTGCGGAAAAATTTGGCTTGCAGCAAAAGTTCAAAAACGATTTTCGACGAATCTATCTTAATATATCATAATAAAATCAGGCACACGGCAAAGCTAATCTACCACCAAGGTCGACTGTTACGATCCGGTGAGTGTAGGGACAACTAGCATAATATTGAACGACGACCCTGGCGACGAAATGGCTGGCCGCAACAAAACTATAAGATCCGCGGTCTGGTTAATTGTCACAACCGACGTTCCTCATTGTTCAAATGCTAATCAGCCCAGGACCCAGAGCCGTCGCGACACGATGGTGACACAGACATTACCAAAAGTCAAGACGATCATACAAACCGTGGAATCCCCTAGATCTTCATCGTCGGGATTAGTCTGCTGGCAATTACGCACTTCACGGTCGGGATCGCCGGGTGCTCCAGCACTGCCGGAAGTTTGGGACGCCAACGTCTCGATTGATATTCGCGACGACCCGCGAGTGATGGCCATCATCGCGCTCGTTGCTCCTTTCACGCCAACAGACCACTTGGCTTACTCGAGCTTTCTTATCATCGCGAAGGAGACCCTGCAATAACCAAAATTTTAGATGTGTATCCGAATATTTATCCAACGATGATCGGAATTTAAGATACTTAGACCGATAGTTACCCATTCGTTGAATGCGCTAGAATGTTTTGAGTTGAAATTTGACAGGCCGAATTGTCAACGAGATGTCATGAACATCGAATAATAGCCCGTTCACACTACACTCTAAATCAGGCGATTTCGATCAGCTGATCGCTTTAGAGCTAAATCAACTTAAATCTACCTGATTACCCATACATTTTTTAACAGAGTTAATCAAGTAGATTTAGAGTTAATCAAGTACAAATAAGGTACTATTGTGAATTTTGTCCCTGGTGAATTTTTCTCAGAGCGTGGTGGATTCCATCCGTGAGAGCGAGCGTAGATTTGAATGAAATGTCATTCGAATTTCGTCCTAAAATAGCAAAAATTGAACAAAAAAGGAAAATGTGAGTTGTACAAAGTGAAAAAAAAATGTTGTTGTGTAACTTCAAAACAAAACTGACGTTTCGACACTTGCCGAATATACATAGATGGCGACTAGAGCGCCCTAATTGCACGCGGTGGTAAATTCTCGGAACTAGATAATTATTTTTTGATTCGCGCAGATTTTGAATTTGTTATAACTGTACTATTATGAATATAAAAGATGGAATGATTAACAATAAAAAACAGTCTTTTCCGGTAAGCCAGATCGGTCGGCGACCAAAAAAAGACTTTTGTAGAAAAACATCGTCGTTATTTATTTCACTTGAACAAATCTCAGCCGACACTAGTAGGGGCGGTTAAATTCGCTACGTTGAAGCTGAGATTGTTCTAAGACGAGAAGTTCCGCACAAAAATTTCGTACAAGGTATTTCGTACGAGGAGATTGTTCCAAGACGAGAATTTTACACAAAAATTTCGTACAAG
The DNA here is from genome assembly GCA_963978885.1 of Nemotelus pantherinus. Lineage (NCBI taxonomy): Eukaryota > Metazoa > Arthropoda > Insecta > Diptera > Stratiomyidae > Nemotelus > Nemotelus pantherinus. The sequence goes on from OZ022263.1 coordinate 124,859,514, forward strand.
GAATTTTGTACGAGGAGATTGTTCCAAGACGAGAATTTTACATAAAATTTCGTACAAGGAAATTTTACTTCGTTTCCACGATATTACTTTGAATATTGTCAGGCGTAGTAGTAGCCACTATTAGCAGTCGTTGTATGATCAAGTTAATAGATTCAAAATGCCCTTCAGCAAACCATTTCATGGCGACCTTTGCCAGCCTTACCAAAGGAAGGTGGACCGCAGCCTCGAATTCATCCGGCGATCCTAGCAGCACAAAAACTAGAAGCAGAGAAAACTCCGATTCCAAAAGTAGACAGAAAGAGAAAAAAACGCGGCGGACGACAGGTTTTCATCAGAAAACGCATTGCCATTATTACGAATAGCAAAAGATGACGAACATCCTCCACCATGGGAGCAGCAGCAACGGCTCTATGAAGAAATCGAAGAATTACGAGCACAAATGAAGCAAAAATAAGATCAAACGTACACTAAAATTAAAACAAGAATGAATTTCAATGAATAAATGTATTAAAATGAAATTATAAAATATAAATGAAAAACAAAGCTAACCAAAACAACGTTTCTTTTCGTGACAACTAGTGACATAAAGGTAAAAGGCCTCAGTTCACTCTATTTATAACATTTTCACTTTGCTGCATTTGGCATCACAAGCGCCACCTATGATTCAGTAGTAGAATTTAATTGCAAAATTGAAAATAAAATTCAAATGTGTACAATTATTATAATTATCACAAATTGCAATTTTAATATGTACAATTTCTAGATTGAAGATAAGAAACAGTAAGATTTCATATGGTCCAGGATAAATTCTCTATAAATGGAAGAAAATATTTGTCTAATAACAAAAATAATAACAAATCTAAAAAAAACCCCAAACAGAATATATAAAAGAGAATACATTATTGAAAAATTAAATACTGTAGAGGAAACACAAAAAGAAGCAATTAGCATAGATAGTAGTCAAGAGTTACTAGAAACATTGATAGGAAAATAAAAAGAGGCAAAAGAACTATTATTAGAAAAATTAGAAAGTTCAGTAGATAGCAAGATGAGTAATTTCAATCTTGAATTAGCGTTAAAATCCATTCCAATTTTTACGGGAAACCCCAAAGAATTAGAAGCATTTCTAACAATAGTTAGTCTAATCAACGACAGTCTTAATGAAGAGGGCAAAAACAATTTGCTGAATTTTACAAGAAATGTGAAGTTAGGAACAGCAGTTAAAACTCAGATCTTAACATTAGATATAAAAACATATGAAGAATTAGAAAAAATTCTCAGAAATAGATTTAAAAACAAAAAAAGTCCACAGCAACTTCCTACTCAGTTAGCGCAATTAAGTCAACGCGGAACGGTTGAAAAGTTCGGTGAAAAACTATCTGAGGTCATTAATGAACTAAGCGAAATTCAGATTAGTAGTTTGGGTCAGAACCCATCTCCCGCAGAAAAAAGCGCAATACAGAAGTCAAATGACTCCTACGCACTAACTATTTTCAAAAATGGGTTAAGTGAACCCCTTAAGCCGACTATTTTTGCGGCTCAACCCAAAACATTTATCGAAGCAATTCAGATAGCAACCGAGTTTGAATCAAGTAACAATATAACAGAAAACGTTATGTACGTGAATAGACGAAATAATACAAACCAGCAATTGAATGATAATAGAAATAAATCAAATAATTATAATAACACTTATAGGAATAATAACTATAGCCAGAACTATGTTAATAATAACAGAAGTAATAACAGGACCAATAGAAGCAATTATAATACCAGAAATAGTACAACAAATCAAAACAACAATCACAGAAAGAATTATAGAAATAATTACAACCCCAGATATGAGGAAGTAACCAATCAAAGGCACAGAAACACATATCACTCCTCTAACATAAATAATAGGAACAACAGGGGAAATTATGACAATAACAGGCAACACAGAGTAAACATAATACAGGAAAACGCCATCGGCCCGGAGGCCAGCAACAACGTGGAATAAAAGTTGACACCGGGATCCAGATAGAAAAGATATACTTACTAAATACACAATTGAAGAATTACATTACTCTATATTGTAGCAAATCCAGAAAATATTTGAAACTATTAATAGATACAGGAGCAGATATATCAATCTGCAAGATAAATGCAAATTCAGAAGATGAAAACATAGACGAAGACAAACGATGCAAATTCTCTGGCATAACAGACCAGGAAATATACTCAATAGGTATTGCCAATCTAGACTTGAACATTTGTGAAAAGCCATAGCCTACCCTTTCCAAATAGTGGAACCTGATTTCCCTATCCATACGGATGGAATACTAGGAAGAGATTTCCTGGTACAAAAACTGGCAAAAATTGATTACGAAACATATACGTTAACAATTAATATCGACGGTGAAGATTATACAATACCAATCAGTACAGATTCCAAAATATACAAATTAACGATACCCGCACGATGTGAATTTATCTGTCCAGTTGACTTTAACATTGAAGAAGACAGTGTGATAGTTAATAAAGAAATCACACCGGGAGTCTACATAGGTAGTACAATAATACCAGCAGAAGGCATTAAACATATAAAACTACTTAACACTAACGAAGAGGACATTGTAATTAAAAACTTTAAAATAGAAACAGAACCATTAGCTAGATACAAATCACATAAAAACACTTCTTCAGTGAATAAAGACATCAGAGATAAGCAGAGATTTAAAGATTTACTAAAACATATCAACATAAACCACTTGAACTCAGAAGACAAAAAATCGATACTAGAAATAATTCAACATTATCAGCATATCTTTCAACTAGAACACGACCCTCTTATGCCGGGTTTCCACCAAAGAGACAATTTGAAAAACAGTTTTGTTTTCAAAAACAAAACAAAATACTTGTTTTGTTTTTTGAAAACAGTTCTTTTTTTTGTAAACAGACTGTTTCAACTGAACAGACAGGTTTTGTTTTCATTTCTGTTTATCCTGTGTCCGAGAAATGTCTGAAAACGGTGATTTTATAATTAGCTGTGATTTTTTTTATAAATGATATTAAAAGAGAAAAACAACGAGATATTGGGCCAATTCTCAATTAAAAAGGAGAGTTGATTATAGCACGGAAGAATTATTGGAAGATTTATCTACTGACGACGTGGGCTTAAATGGAGAAATGAGATCATCGTGACTACTTTTTTTTGAGCTCATTATAACAGTTTACACAAATATGAAAAATTCTTCAGTTTACACACATATGAAATACACAGGAATACAAATTTAAAACCATTTTGAAAACAAATTTAAAAACCAAAGTACATTAATCGATATACTGAGTGGTCTCGCAGAAGCAAAATGCATGTTTCAACTAGATAGACACAAAAATTGCGAACAAACATGATTTCCTTTGATCTTACCGACTCGCGATGGGAAGGTGTTTTGTTTACTAAAACAGTTTTCTGAGACAAAAATGTTCTCGAAACTGTTCAATTTTTACAAAACATTCGTGTTTTTGTTCAGAAAAACATTTTTTGTCCGTGTTTCATGTTTTGTCTCTTTGGTGGAAACCCGGCATTACAGCAAATAATTTTTATAAACAAGAAATACACGTCACAGATAACACTCCAACGTATATCAAAAACTATAGATTGCCCCATACACACATTGATGAAATAAATAAACAAGTAAATCAATTACTAAATGATAACATTATCGAAAACCCCACGAGCCCATACAACTCACCATTACTTTTGACACCAAAGAAAAGTGAGTCAGGCATAACAAAATGGAGACTTGTAGTGGATTTCAGAGCACTGAACAAAAAAATTGTTAATGATAAGTTTCCATTAACAAGATTTGAAGATGTCTTAGACAGGCTAGGGAGAGCGAAATACTTCTCCACTCTTGACATGACAAGTTCCTTTCACCAAATCGAACTGACAAAAGAATCAAGACCATTAACAGCCTTTTCAACAAACAAAGGACATTATCAATTCAGACGATTACCTTTCGGTCTAACTATTTCATCCAATAGCTTCCAACGCATGCTAACAATAGCTCTGAGTGGTCTAGACTCAGCAGCCTTTTTATATGTTGATGACATAATTGTCTTTGGGTGCAGTCTTGCACACCATAATAGCAATCTAATAAAAATATTTGATAGGCTAGAAAAATACAACCTCAAACTCACCCCTGAAAAATGCAATTTTTTAAGAAGTGAAGTAGTGTATTTGGGACACTTAATCACAAAAGACGGAGTCCGTACAGACCCTGCAAAATTTAATACAATTAAAAACTATCCAGTACCTTTAAACGCAGACGAAGTCCGAAGATTCGTTGCATTCGCGAATTACTACCGCCGATTTATCCCAGACTTCGCCAAAACCACAAAATGCCTGAACGATTTATTAAAAAAGAATACGAAATTCTTATGGACAGAAAAATGTCAATCAACATTTGAAAAACTGAAGAATAAACTGATGAATGCACCGATATTACAGTACCCAGATTTCAATAAACCATTTATTGTCACAACCAATGCATCAGACTATGCATTAGGTGCGGTACTCTCACAAGGCGAAATAGGACATGACTTACCCATTTCCTACGCAAGTAGAACCCTAGTGAAACATGAAATAAACAAACCGATCATCGAAAAAGAATTATTAGCAATCCATTGGGCGATAAATTTTTTTAGACCTTATCTATTTGGAAACAAATTTACGGTCATTACAGACCACAGACCTCTTATATCATTGTTTACACATAAAAACCCATCATCAAAGATGACGCGCATAAGACTAGATTTATGCGATTACAACTTCGATATAATATATCGAAAGGGCAAAATGAACGTTAATGCAGATGCATTATCACGCATCAAATTAAATTCAGATACGTTAAAAGATATGATACCAAAGAAGAGAAATATTACCAAAGAAATGAAAGTATTACCCCTTACAAGAAATATGGTAAAAAACACTAAAAAAGTGCAAACAAGAAAAGTAAGCAAACTAAAAATGGCTAACAAAATCTACACATGGGACAGCGATTCCTCAGCTGATATAAAAAATCTAATAAAATTAAAATTCGAAATAGGGAGCATTCCAAAAATTACGTTTGAAGACAATCAGATCTTAGTTCGATGCAGCGATAATCCATCGGAATTAGTTCCAACATTGGAGAAACTGACATCACAAGCAACTAGAAGACATATTACGAAAATATACATAGAAGAAGGAGATGAGATATATAACAAGGTAAATAAAGAAGAATTTAAAAACAAATTCAATCGGCTACAGAATAGTATCCTATCAAATAATAAAGAGCCCCTAAAAATAATATTATACAAACCACCAAAACGAATAACTGATAAAATAATACAATTCAAACTAATAAATAATTACCACACAACACCGATAGGAGGACACTTGGGTGTACGAAAGACATTACTTAAACTAAAACAAAAATTTATATGGAAAGATATGAACAAGATGATAAAAACATTTATTAAAAACTGTGAAATTTGTACGAAAAATAAACAAACAAAACATATAAAAGAAAAGCAAACAATAACTGACACACCGAAAAATACAGATGAAACAATTGCTATAGATACAGTAGGACCACTAAGAATATCCAACGGTTATAGATATATCCTTACAATGCAATGCGAATTATCTAAATACGTTATTGCCTACCCAATAGAAACAAAAGACGCTAAAACCATTGCCAAAACACGGTATTTTCAAAATATTGAAATCAGACAATGGAACTGAATTCGTTAATGAGCTTATGGAAAACATTTGTAATTTATTAAAAATTCAACAAATTTTCTCAGCACCATATCCTCACGAAACACTCGGCACTGTGGAGCGTAACCACAGAGTACTAAACGAATATTTGCTTAATTTAGCTAATGATTATGAATGGGACAAATGGATACCGTACTATACTTTCGCGTATAATACTACCCCACATATAGACACCCAATATTCTCCATATGAACTTATCTATGGAAGATTACCCCAATTGCCCGACCATATTGTAGAAGAAAACGAACCAATAAACAATTTAGACAATTTTGCTAATGAACTGAAAATTAGACTCAAAAATAGCATTAGTTTGGCTCGAAAATTGGTCGAGAAAGTAAAAATGAAAAGCAAAAATAGATTAGATACTCATAGTATTATAAATCCAGCAAATTTCAAAGTAGGAGATCTAGTTTTAGTCAGAAATATTAACAGAAAAAAATTACAGAGTACATATCACGGACCATATGAAATATTAAAAAGAAATGGTGTTAATACCAATATATTAATAAATGGAAAAAGTAAGAAATACCACAACAATCTGCTAAAATTATATACACCATTAATTTAAAATCACTAGATAAACGTATTTGAATATGTACAACAAGATTAATGTAGAACAATACCAAATAAGTAACAAAATAAGTATACATGTCAAAAAAAAAAATATATGCGAGAAAAAATACATATAGTTATATTAACAAATGAAATGTGTGTACTCAAAATTATATTTAAGTAACAATTATGATGAATTAAATAACAAAAAAAAAAACATAAAACAAAAAAATATATATATATATCTATTGTAAACTATCCTAATTGAGTCATAGAATCAAACAATATGTACACTATAAGATAAAATTAAGTCAAAATAAAGAAGAAGAAAAATCAAGAAAAGAAATATAGAATAACAGCATCAAATTATATGAAATTGTAATGTGCGAACCTAAAAATTAAAATTCAATAACAAAAAAAAAATTTTTTTTCTTTTCATACAAAATAAATTTTTTTCCCCCCCCCCCCCCAAAGAGAGAGGGTGTAGTGTAACTTCAAAACAAAACTGACGTTTCGACACTTGCCGAAATGTCATATACATAGATGGCGACTAGAGCGCCCTAATTGCACGCGGTGGTAAATTCTCGGAACAAGATAATTATTTTTTGATTCGCGCAGATTTTGAATTTGTTATAACTGTACTATTATTAATATAAAAGATGGAATGATTAACAATAAAGGACAGTCTTTTCCGGTAAGCTAGATCGGTCGGCGACCAAAAAAAGACTTTTGTAGAAAAACATCGTCGTTATTTATTTCACTTGAACAAATCTCAGCCGACACTAGTAGGGGCGGTTAAATTCGCTACGTTGAAGCTGAGATTGTTCTAAGACGAGAAGTTCCGCACAAAAATTTCGTACAAGGTATTTCGTACGAGGAGATTGTTCCAACACGAGAATTTTACACAAAAATTTCGTACAAGGAATTTTGTACGAGGAGATTGTTCCAAGACGAGAATTTTACATAAAATTTCGTACAAGGAAATTTTACTTCGTTTCCACGATATTACTTTGAATATTGTCAGGCGTAGTAGTAGCCACTATTAGCAGTCATTGTACGATCAAGTTAATACATTCAAACTGCCCTTCAGCAAACCATTTCAATGTTCTTGCATGTTCCTGCACCATTTTCAACAACTTTCACGCAAAAAAAATTGTACACTTAAATTCGAATGACATTTCTCTCTCTAAATCACGTCGGGTAGTGTGAACGCTTACCTGATTAACTTGACAGATTTTAAATCTACCTGATTTAGAAGTGTAGTGTGAACGGCTTATAATAGCCCGTTCACACTAGGCTCTAAATCAGGCGATTTCGATCAGCTGATCGCTTTAGAGCTAAATCAAGTTAAATCTACCTGATTACCCATACATTTTTCTCGGCTTCTGACAGTTGAAAGCTACCAGATTTAGAGTTAATCAAGTACAAATCAGGTACTATTGTGCCGGCTGAATTGTTCTCAGAGCGAGCTGAATTCCATCCGTGAGAGGCACAGTAGGTTTGAATGAAATGTCATTCGAATTTCGTTCTAACATAGAAAAAAATGAACAAAAAAGGAAAATGTGAGTTGTACAAAGTGAAAAGAAAATGTTCTTGCATGTTCCAGCACCATTTTCAACAACTTTCACGCAAAAAAATTGTAAAATATATGTATATATCTATATATATATATATATATATATATATATATATATATATATATATATATATATATATATATATATATATATATATATATATATATATATATATATATATATATATATATGTATATATATATATATATATATATATATATATATATATATATATAAATATATATATATATATATATCTATATATATATATATATATATATATATATATATATATATATATACACCGTCGGTTGCTACCGTGAATGCCCCTTCTGAACGATCGACGGGTCTCGACTCTTATAAGCCGTTCACACTACACTTCTAAATCAGGTAGATTTAGAATCTGTCAAGTTAAACAGGTAAGCGTTCACACTACCCGAAGTGATTTAGAGTGAGGAGTTTTAGAGAGCGAAATGTCATTCGAATTTATGTGTACAATTTTTTTGCGTGAAAGTTGTTGAAAATGGTGCAGGAACATGCAAGAACATTTTCTTTTCACTTTGTACAACTCACATTTTCCTTTTTTGTTAATTTTTTCTATTTTAGAACGAAATTCGAATGACATTTCATTCAAACCTACTGTGCCTCTCACGGATGGAATTCAGCTCGCTCTGAGAACAATTCAGCCGGCACAATAGTACCTGATTTGTACTTGATTAACTCTAAATCTGGTAGCTTTCAACTGTCAGAAGCCGAGAAAAATGTATGGGTAATCAGGTAGATTTAACTTGATTTAGCTCTAAAGCGATCAGCTGATCGAAATCGCCTGATTTAGAGCCTAGTGTGAACGGGCTATTATAAGCCGTTCACACTACACTTCTAAATCAGGTAGATTTAAAATCTGTCAAGTTAATCAGGTAAGCGTTCACACTACCCGACGTGATTTAGAGAGAGAAATGTCATTCGAATTTAAGTGTACAATTTTTTTTGCGTGAAAGTTGTTGAAAATGGTGCAGGAACATGCAAGAACATTGAAATGGTTTGCTGAAGGGCAGTTTGAATGTATTAACTTGATCGTACAATGACTGCTAATAGTGGCTACTACTACGCCTGACAATATTCAAAGTAATATCGTGGAAACGAAGTAAAATTTCCTTGTACGAAATTTTATGTAAAATTCTCGTCTTGGAACAATCTCCTCGTACAAAATTCCTTGTACGAAATTTTTGTGTAAAATTCTCGTGTTGGAACAATCTCCTCGTACGAAATACCTTGTACGAAATTTTTGTGCGGAACTTCTCGTCTTAGAACAATCTCAGCTTCAACGTAGCGAATTTAACCGCCCCTACTAGTGTCGGCTGAGATTTGTTCAAGTGAAATAAATAACGACGATGTTTTTCTACAAAAGTCTTTTTTTGGTCGCCGACCGATCTAGCTTACCGGAAAAGACTGTCCTTTATTGTTAATCATTCCATCTTTTATATTAATAATAGTACAGTTATAACAAATTCAAAATCTGCGCGAATCAAAAAATAATTATCTTGTTCCGAGAATTTACCACCGCGTGCAATTAGGGCGCTCTAGTCGCCATCTATGTATATGACATTTCGGCAAGTGTCGAAACGTCAGTTTTGTTTTGAAGTTACACTACACCCTCTCTCTTTGGGGGGGGGGAAAAAAATTTATTTTGTATGAAAAGAAAAAAAATTTTTTTTTTGTTATTGAATTTTAATTTTTAGGTTCGCACATTACAATTTCATATAATTTGATGCTGTTATTCTATATTTCTTTTCTTGATTTTTCTTCTTCTTTATTTTGACTTAATTTTATCTTATAGTGTACATATTGTTTGATTCTATGACTCAATTAGGATAGTTTACAATAGATATATATATATATTTTTTTGTTTTATGTTTTTTTTTTGTTATTTAATTCATCATAATTGTTACTTAAATATAATTTTGAGTACACACATTTCATTTGTTAATATAACTATATGTATTTTTTCTCGCATATATTTTTTTTTTTGACATGTATACTTATTTTGTTACTTATTTGGTATTGTTCTACATTAATCTTGTTGTACATATTCAAATACGTTTATCTAGTGATTTTAAATTAATGGTGTATATAATTTTAGCAGATTGTTGTGGTATTTCTTACTTTTTCCATTTATTAATATATTGGTATTAACACCATTTCTTTTTAATATTTCATATGGTCCGTGATATGTACTCTGTAATTTTTTTCTGTTAATATTTCTGACTAAAACTAGATCTCCTACTTTGAAATTTGCTGGATTTATAATACTATGAGTATCTAATCTATTTTTGCTTTTCATTTTTACTTTCTCGACCAATTTTCGAGCCAAACTAATGCTATTTTTGAGTCTAATTTTCAGTTCATTAGCAAAATTGTCTAAATTGTTTATTGGTTCGTTTTCTTCTACAATATGGTCGGGCAATTGGGGTAATCTTCCATAGATAAGTTCATATGGAGAATATTGGGTGTCTATATGTGGGGTAGTATTATACGCGAAAGTATAGTACGGTATCCATTTGTCCCATTCATAATCATTAGCTAAATTAAGCAAATATTCGTTTAGTACTCTGTGGTTACGCTCCACAGTGCCGAGTGTTTCGTGAGGATATGGTGCTGAGAAAATTTGTTGAATTTTTAATAAATTACAAATGTTTTCCATAAGCTCATTAACGAATTCAGTTCCATTGTCTGATTTCAATATTTTGAAAATACCGTGTTTTAATATTAATTGTTCTACTAATGTTTTGGCAATGGTTTTAGCGTCTTTTGTTTCTATTGGGTAGGCAATAACGTATTTAGATAATTCGCATTGCATTGTAAGGATATATCTATAACCGTTGGATATTCTTAGTGGTCCTACTGTATCTATAGCAATTGTTTCATCTGTATTTTTCGGTGTGTCAGTTATTGTTTGCTTTTCTTTTATATGTTTTGTTTGTTTATTTTTCGTACAAATTTCACAGTTTTTAATAAATGTTTTTATCATCTTGTTCATATCTTTCCATATAAATTTTTGTTTTAGTTTAAGTAATGTCTTTCGTACACCCAAGTGTCCTCCTATCGGTGTTGTGTGGTAATTATTTATTAGTTTGAATTGTATTATTTTATCAGTTATTCGTTTTGGTGGTTTGTATAATATTATTTTTAGGGGCTCTTTATTATTTGATAGGATACTATTCTGTAGCCGATTGAATTTGTTTTTAAATTCTTCTTTATTTACCTTGTTATATATCTCATCTCCTTCTTCTATGTATATTTTCGTAATATGTCTTCTAGTTGCTTGTGATGTCAGTTTCTCCAATGTTGGAACTAATTCCGATGGATTATCGCTGCATCGAACTAAGATCTGATTGTCTTCAAACGTAATTTTTGGAATGCTCCCTATTTCGAATTTTAATTTTATTAGATTTTTTATATCAGCTGAGGAATCGCTGTCCCATGTGTAGATTTTGTTAGCCATTTTTAGTTTGCTTACTTTTCTTGTTTGCACTTTTTTAGTGTTTTTTACCATATTTCTTGTAAGGGGTAATACTTTCATTTCTTTGGTAATATTTCTCTTCTTTGGTATCATATCTTTTAACGTATCTGAATTTAATTTGATGCGTGATAATGCATCTGCATTAACGTTCATTTTGCCCTTTCGATATATTATATCGAAGTTGTAATCGCATAAATCTAGTCTTATGCGCGTCATCTTTGATGATGGGTTTTTATGTGTAAACAATGATATAAGAGGTCTGTGGTCTGTAATGACCGTAAATTTGTTTCCAAATAGATAAGGTCTAAAAAAATTTATCGCCCAATGGATTGCTAATAATTCTTTTTCGATGATCGGTTTGTTTATTTCATGTTTCACTAGGGTTCTACTTGCGTAGGAAATGGGTAAGTCATGTCCTATTTCGCCTTGTGAGAGTACCGCACCTAATGCATAGTCTGATGCATTGGTTGTGACAATAAATGGTTTATTGAAATCTGGGTACTGTAATATCGGTGCATTCATCAGTTTATTCTTCAGTTTTTCAAATGTTGATTGACATTTTTCTGTCCATAAGAATTTCGTATTCTTTTTTAATAAATCGTTCAGGCATTTTGTGGTTTTGGCGAAGTCTGGGATAAATCGGCGGTAGTAATTCGCGAATGCAACGAATCTTCGGACTTCGTCTGCGTTTAAAGGTACTGGATAGTTTTTAATTGTATTAAATTTTGCAGGGTCTGTACGGACTCCGTCTTTTGTGATTAAGTGTCCCAAATACACTACTTCACTTCTTAAAAAATTGCATTTTTCAGGGGTGAGTTTGAGGTTGTATTTTTCTAGCCTATCAAATATTTTTATTAGATTGCTATTATGGTGTGCAAGACTGCACCCAAAGACAATTATGTCATCAACATATAAAAAGGCTGCTGAGTCTAGACCACTCAGAGCTATTGTTAGCATGCGTTGGAAGCTATTGGATGAAATAGTTAGACCGAAAGGTAATCGTCTGAATTGATAATGTCCTTTGTTTGTTGAAAAGGCTGTTAATGGTCTTGATTCTTTTGTCAGTTCGATTTGGTGAAAGGAACTTGTCATGTCAAGAGTGGAGAAGTATTTCGCTCTCCCTAGCCTGTCTAAGACATCTTCAAATCTTGTTAATGGAAACTTATCATTAACAATTTTTTTGTTCAGTGCTCTGAAATCCACTACAAGTCTCCATTTTGTTAGGCCTGACTCACTTTTCTTTGGTGTCAAAAGTAATGGTGAGTTGTATGGGCTCGTGGGGTTTTCGATAATGTTATCATTTAGTAATTGATTTACTTGTTTATTTATTTCATCAATGTGTGTATGGGGCAATCTATAGTTTTTGATATACGTTGGAGTGTTATCTGTGACGTGTATTTCTTGTTTATAAAAATTATTTGCTGTAATGCCGGGTTTCCACCAAAGAGACAAAACATGAAACACGGACAAAAAATGTTTTTCTGAACAAAAACACGAATGTTTTGTAAAAATTGAACAGTTTCGAGAACATTTTTGTCTCAGAAAACTGTTTTAGTAAACAAAACACCTTCCCATCGCGAGTCGGTAAGATCAAAGGAAATCATGTTTGTTCGCAATTTTTGTGTCTATCTAGTTGAAACATGCATTTTGCTTCTGCGAGACCACTCAGTATATCGATTAATGTACTTTGGTTTTTAAATTTGTTTTCAAAATGGTTTTAAATTTGTATTCCTGTGTATTTCATATGTGTGTAAACTGAAGAATTTTTCATATTTGTGTAAACTGTTATAATGAGCTCAAAAAAAAGTAGTCACGATGATCTCATTTCTCCATTTAAGCCCACGTCGTCAGTAGATAAATCTTCCAATAATTCTTCCGTGCTATAATCAACTCTCCTTTTTAATTGAGAATTGGCCCAATATCTCGTTGTTTTTCTCTTTTAATATCATTTATAAAAAAAATCACAGCTAATTATAAAATCACCGTTTTCAGACATTTCTCGGACACAGGATAAACAGAAATGAAAACAAAACCTGTCTGTTCAGTTGAAACAGTCTGTTTACAAAAAAAAGAACTGTTTTCAAAAAACAAAACAAGTATTTTGTTTTGTTTTTGAAAACAAAACTGTTTTTCAAATTGTCTCTTTGGTGGAAACCCGGCATAAGAGGGTCGTGTTCTAGTTGAAAGATATGCTGATAATGTTGAATTATTTCTAGTATCGATTTTTTGTCTTCTGAGTTCAAGTGGTTTATGTTGATATGTTTTAGTAAATCTTTAAATCTCTGCTTATCTCTGATGTCTTTATTCACTGAAGAAGTGTTTTTATGTGATTTGTATCTAGCTAATGGTTCTGTTTCTATTTTAAAGTTTTTAATTACAATGTCCTCTTCGTTAGTGTTAAGTAGTTTTATATGTTTAATGCCTTCTGCTGGTATTATTGTACTACCTATGTAGACTCCCGGTGTGATTTCTTTATTAACTATCACACTGTCTTCTTCAATGTTAAAGTCAACTGGACAGATAAATTCACATCGTGCGGGTATCGTTAATTTGTATATTTTGGAATCTGTACTGATTGGTATTGTATAATCTTCACCGTCGATATTAATTGTTAACGTATATGTTTCGTAATCAATTTTTGCCAGTTTTTGTACCAGGAAATCTCTTCCTAGTATTCCATCCGTATGGATAGGGAAATCAGGTTCCACTATTTGGAAAGGGTAGGCTATGGCTTTTCACAAATGTTCAAGTCTAGATTGGCAATACCTATTGAGTATATTTCCTGGTCTGTTATGCCAGAGAATTTGCATCGTTTGTCTTCGTCTATGTTTTCATCTTCTGAATTTGCATTTATCTTGCAGATTGATATATCTGCTCCTGTATCTATTAATAGTTTCAAATATTTTCTGGATTTGCTACAATATAGAGTAATGTAATTCTTCAATTGTGTATTTAGTAAGTATATCTTTTCTATCTGGATCCCGGTGTCAACTTTTATTCCACGTTGTTGCTGGCCTCCGGGCCGATGGCGTTTTCCTGTATTATGTTTACTCTGTGTTGCCTGTTATTGTCATAATTTCCCCTGTTGTTCCTATTATTTATGTTAGAGGAGTGATATGTGTTTCTGTGCCTTTGATTGGTTACTTCCTCATATCTGGGGTTGTAATTATTTCTATAATTCTTTCTGTGATTGTTGTTTTGATTTGTTGTACTATTTCTGGTATTATAATTGCTTCTATTGGTCCTGTTATTACTTCTGTTATTATTAACATAGTTCTGGCTATAGTTATTATTCCTATAAGTGTTATTATAATTATTTGATTTATTTCTATTATCATTTAATTGCTGGTTTGTATTATTTCGTCTATTCACGTACATAACGTTTTCTGTTATATTGTTACTTGATTCAAACTCGGTTGCTATCTGAATTGCTTCGATAAATGTTTTGGGTTGAGCCGCAAAAATAGTCGGCTTAAGGGGTTCACTTAACCCATTTTTGAAAATAGTTAGTGCGTAGGAGTCATTTGACTTCTGTATTGCGCTTTTTTCTGCGGGAGATGGGTTCTGACCCAAACTACTAATCTGAATTTCGCTTAGTTCATTAATGACCTCAGATAGTTTTTCACCGAACTTTTCAACCGTTGCGCGTTGACTTAATTGCGCTAACTGAGTAGGAAGTTGCTGTGGACTTTTTTTGTTTTTAAATCTATTTCTGAGAATTTTTTCTAATTCTTCATATGTTTTTATATCTAATGTTAAGATCTGAGTTTTAACTGCTGTTCCTAACTTCACATTTCTTGTAAAATTCAGCAAATTGTTTTTGCCCTCTTCATTAAGACTGTCGTTGATTAGACTAACTATTGTTAGAAATGCTTCTAATTCTTTGGGGTTTCCCGTAAAAATTGGAATGGATTTTAACGCTAATTCAAGATTGAAATTACTCATCTTGCTATCTACTGAACTTTCTAATTTTTCTAATAATAGTTCTTTTGCCTCTTTTTATTTTCCTATCAATGTTTCTAGTAACTCTTGACTACTATCTATGCTAATTGCTTCTTTTTGTGTTTCCTCTACAGTATTTAATTTTTCAATAATGTATTCTCTTTTATATATTCTGTTTGGGGTTTTTTTTTAGATTTGTTATTATTTTTGTTATTAGACAAATATTTTCTTCCATTTATAGAGAATTTATCCTGGACCATATGAAATCTTACTGTTTCTTATCTTCAATCTAGAAATTGTACATATTAAAATTGCAATTTGTGATAATTATAATAATTGTACACATTTGAATTTTATTTTCAATTTTGCAATTAAATTCTACTACTGAATCATAGGTGGCGCTTGTGATGCCAAATGCAGCAAAGTGAAAATGTCATAAATAGAGTGAACTGAGGCCTTTTACCTTTATGTCACTAGTTGTCACGAAAAGAAACGTTGTTTTGGTTAGCTTTGTTTTTCATTTATATTTTATAATTTCATTTTAATACATTTATTCATTGAAATTCATTCTTGTTTTAATTTTAGTGTACGTTTGATCTTATTTTTGCTTCATTTGTGCTCGTAATTCTTCGATTTCTTCATAGAGCCGTTGCTGCTGCTCCCATGGTGGAGGATGTTCGTCATCTTTTGCTATTCGTAATAATGGCAATGCGTTTTCTGATGAAAACCTGTCGTCCGCCGCGTTTTTTTCTCTTTCTGTCTACTTTTGGAATCGGAGTTTTCTCTGCTTCTAGTTTTTGTGCTGCTAGGATCGCCGGATGAATTCGAGGCTGCGGTCCACCTTCCTTTGGTAAGGCTGGCAAAGGTTGCCATGAAATGGTTTGCTGAAGGGCATTTTGAATGTATTAACTTGATCATACAACGACTGCTAATAGTGGCTACTACTACGCCTGACAATATTCAAAGTAATATCGTGGAAACGAAGTAAAATTTCCTTGTACGAAATTTTATGTAAAATTCTCGTCTTGGAACAATTTCCTCGTACAAAATTCCTTGTACGAAATTTTTGTGTAAAATTCTCGTCTTGGAACAATCTCCTCGTACGAAATACCTTGTACGAAATTTTTGTGCGGAACTTCTCGTCTTAGAACAATCTCAGCTTCAACGTAGCGAATTTAACCGCCCCTACTAGTGTCGGCTGAGATTTGTTCAAGTGAAATAAATAACGACGATGTTTTTCTACAAAAGTCTTTTTTTGGTCGCCGACCGATCTGGCTTACCGGAAAAGACTGTTTTTTATTGTTAATCATTCCATCTTTTATATTCATAATAGTACAGTTATAACAAATTCAAAATCTGCGCGAATCAAAAAATAATTATCTAGTTCCGAGAATTTACCACCGCGTGCAATTAGGGCGCTCTAGTCGCCATCTATGTATATTCGGCAAGTGTCGAAACGTCAGTTTTGTTTTGAAGTTACACAACAACATTTTTTTTTCACTTTGTACAACTCACATTTTCCTTTTTTGTTCAATTTTTGCTATTTTAGGACGAAATTCGAATGACATTTCATTCAAATCTACGCTCGCTCTCACGGATGGAATCCACCACGCTCTGAGAAAAATTCACCAGGGACAAAATTCACAATAGTACCTTATTTGTACTTGATTAACTCTAAATCTACTTGATTAACTCTGTTAAAAAATGTATGGGTAATCAGGTAGATTTAAGTTGATTTAGCTCTAAAGCGATCAGCTGATCGAAATCGCCTGATTTAGAGTGTAGTGTGAACGGGCTATTATTCGATGTTCATGACATCTCGTTGACAATTCGGCCTGTCAAATTTCAACTCAAAACATTCTAGCGCATTCAACGAATGGGTAACTATCGGTCTAAGTATCTTAAATTCCGATCATCGTTGGATAAATATTCGGATACACATCTAAAATTTTGGTTATTGCAGGGTCTCCTTCGCGATGATAAGAAAGCTCGAGTAAGCCAAGTGGTCTGTTGGCGTGAAAGGAGCAACGAGCGCGATGATGGCCATCACTCGCGGGTCGTCGCGAATATCAATCGAGACGTTGGCGTCCCAAACTTCCGGCAGTGCTGGAGCACCCGGCGATCCCGACCGTGAAGTGCGTAATTGCCAGCAGACTAATCCCGACGATGAAGATCTAGGGGATTCCACGGTTTGTATGATCGTCTTGACTTTTGGTAATGTCTGTGTCACCATCGTGTCGCGACGGCTCTGGGTCCTGGGCTGATTAGCATTTGAACAATGAGGAACGTCGGTTGTGACAATTAACCAGACCGCGGATCTTATAGTTTTGTTGCGGCCAGCCATTTCGTCGCCAGGGTCGTCGTTCAATATTATGCTAGTTGTCCCTACACTCACCGGATCGTAACAGTCGACCTTGGTGGTAGATTAGCTTTGCCGTGTGCCTGATTTTATTATGATATATTAAGATAGATTCGTCGAAAATCGTTTTTGAACTTTTGCTGCAAGCCAAATTTTTCCGCAAAAAGAAGCCAGCTGCCAAAGTCTGCTACTGCTGCAGTTTGCTGAAGTACGCGAACAGACCTATTGTGATTGTGGTTAGCGACGTTAAACTGATGCTGGATATAATTATTCGATGCATGCGTATAGATTGTCGTCGGAATCGTAGATGTCGTGTACAGGTACTTAACGTCTAATCTTAATAGTAATAATTCTCTAGTACTTAACGTCCAGCTTACAGCTTCTATAACTACAATTACCTAATTCGCGATTAATTTGGCCTTAATCTCCATCGTCCTCTCTATTGGAGAACGGTGGATATTTTATTTCCGCTTTTAAAATTAACAAAATTCAAATAACCGTGACAACCTTTTTAGTTAGACTTTGAATACATATTGATTTTATAATGTTGCACCCTGCTTGCAGTTTTCCATTATAACGCAGCCATGTGACTGCAAGCCTACCTTGCAGTCAAATGGCTAAAAAAATGGCTATAAAATGCCTATAAAAGGCCAATGAAATAGTTGCATTTGGGTATTAAATTTTACAAGATCGGGATAGGCTATTATAAATGACGTTGAGTCGATGGTGCATGCACACTAAATATGCACGTTCGCACGTGTGAGTGAATAGAAAGTAAGTGAATTTGGAGTAATAATGTAGTATTGATACTCGATACGATGTTTATATAACCTTTTCACCTTCGAGCATTAAACTAGAACAACCAGTCTTCCTTGTACATGTTTTTTGAGTTGAGGTTCTTGGATGGTCTAGCGAAATTCATTGTGAAATGTGAACAATGTCTCTGATTACTCACGATTTTTGTTTGAACTGGTTAGCGGATAATAAAACAAAAAGTATTTAGCGGGCTGTTATGGCATAAACCGTCAAAAGTGCAAATTCTCAGGCAAGAACATGACTAAATATTCAAAAAGGAATTACGGTTTTGTTAATCATATACATAGTTAGAGAAATATACATTTTTACTACTCAATCGCCAAGTTAAAAAATATTTTAAATTTTTACTAATGTTCGAAGAACATTAGTATTAAAATCGATTCGGCCAAAAATTCATATTTCCATATATATATATATATATATATATATATATATCATCAAAAAATTTCAGTGAGATAATCTCGGGAACGCGCCATCCGATTGAGCTGAAACTTTCAGGATACATTGGTGTATATGCAGAATAGGTCCAGGTCTCTTTAAATGTCAGATATTGTTAACATTTTGGCGCCGGCGGCCATTTAAGTGATATTTTTAATATACCTATTATTTCGTGCACAAATAATTTTCGCAAAAATAAAGTTAACAAAATAAATTTCTGACTTGTTTTACATATGAATCGGATAATGCTTTGGAATTTTTTAACCCTATGTGTGCGCTGGGTGCCTAAAAAGAGGACGGGAAAATTTAAAAATTTTTAAATTTCGATAACTTTTGACAGAGCTATTCAATCATTACGAAATTTTTAGGACATATTGATATTAATTAGTTGTAGATTTGTGTAGCTTTAAATGAGCGTGCTGGCAACCCTGTAGCTAGGGCAGGCACTGAAAATGAAAACCTCCAAATCATCGTCCCTCTTGAAAAAATGCCGTTTCTTCAAAAACAAGCCACTCATATGGAAATCTTGTGCTTTGTTTACATAACCAAAAAAAAAAAAAAGATATGGTATAACGGGCACGCCTGGTAACCCTTGCCCAATTTACCTATATTTTTAGCATCAAAAACTTATGTTCACGGAAACTCACGATCCGATGAGCAGAATTATTTGAAATTCACAGAATGTATTGATCTTAAATAGGACCAGGTCTGATAGAAGTGATTTTGAAATGCGGATGTTTCTGTGCCAGTGGTGCCATCTTGAAAAACCACTAAAAAAGATAACTGTTTTTAGCCCTATAAATTCTGATTGAATCGTTCGATTTTGACAAAACTCACACTATTGCTGGACCTAATTTTAAGCCACGTTTGGTAGAAATTTGGTTGAAAAATTCGGTTGGAACTGCCAGCTATGATAATTTTGGTGTCTTCATTTTGAAAATAAAAATTTGGATGTGAAAACATTCAAACCATCGATAAATTCAAAACAATGTCCGTTTCTTACAATAAAACCAATCTGTATATAAATCTTATGTTACATCTACACGTTCAAAATAAAACTTTGGAAATTTCATGTCGGACAAGAACGGTAACCCTCTCCCAGTTAACCTATATTTTTAGCATCAAAAACTTCTGTTCACGGAAACTCACGAACCAATAATCAGATAGACCTAAAATTTACAGAATGCATTGGACTTAAGTAAGACCAGATTTGATAGAAACGATTTTGAATTGTGGGCAAGTCTGTGCCAGTGGTGCCATCTTGAAAAATTACAAAGAAAAAAAACTGCTTTTTGCCCTATGAAATGTGAATAAGTTACCAGATTTTCATGAAATTGACACAATAGCTAAACCTAACTCTAATCTTTGTTTGGTGGAAATTTGGTTGAAAAATTCGAATGGTGCTGCCAGCTATGGTAATTTTTGTGTCTTTGGTTTTGAAAATTCGCTCAGGAAAATAAAACTTTTTGCACTATAACTTCCAGTGCAGTCATGAAATCAATACGAATTTCATACAAATAATGAAACCTGTCATAAACATTATTCAGGCCAAATTTGGTTGAAAAGCCATGATAGGGTTGCCAGCTATTGTTGGTTTTGTGTTTAATTGCAATATCTTTATTAAGCGGTTTTATCGTAGAATTTTCAAATGGTAATGATATTGTAGTGACAATAAACAGCAAATATTAAGCTTTCGATCATTTGAAAAAACTCGCTGCAGGTAACCCTAAATTTCTTTATATTCCTATAACTTCGAATGTAATTAAACAACGTGAAGCAGATGTGATATATTCTTGGCTTTGATACTGGCGAAAGGCTGCCAGCACGAGTCGGTTTTGCTATTTTTGTATCAATAAATGCTTACAGTTAGCATACATACAGGAAACATTTACAATGAAAATAAATAACCGATGTTACAATTCGCAAAGTTCTGCAAATTTTTCGGATCGCAGCCCCAAACACCAACTTCAGTTACAGTGCTGCAGGCACTGAGCATTTTCTTCATTGATGTTATATGAGATGCTGCTTTCAAAATTATGTGAAATAAGCAACTGATAACGAATATAATTAACCCGTGTTTTGCTCTCATAAACGTTGAAATTCATGCCAGTGGTAATATCTGAAACTTTCCACCATATGAGTTATAATGCATTCTTGAGACGAAAGTAAAACGTGGCATTTGAAACAGTTTGGCCGTAATAAGCAGCTCATGTGGTGGAATATGCACTCAAAACCTGCACGATTCTTCTACTGTTCTTCGAACATTTGTGTTTCTAGCGGTTCAGGTGCGCTAGAGTTTTTTTTCTATGATAATGCCAAAGCTCAGGGGATTACCCTTTGAAGCAAATGCTTAAATATGGCGGCAAGGAAACACAAATAAGACAAATCTATTTCAATTATTCCATTATTCTCTTTTAATGTGCCACATTATTTTTGGTTTTCTGAAGCGCTGGTCCTATCCCCAGTCGCCACTAAAACTATGATATGACAATATATGCGGTGCTGGCATTTTGTCCAGTCAATGGCTATAAGAACAACACAAGACAAACAAATACAGCCATGAGCATACAGCGGGATTTGAAACAACAGGCAGAAGATTGCTGCTCAGCCAGCTGATGCCTTAGCGAGCAGAGCCAACGTCTTCACATATTCGAAAATGTTTTACATTTGATGTTTTCATATCCGTCTCTATATGTTTAAAATATCCCGAAAATTCAAGTTTTCAAATAAATAAACGGTTTAAAGGTTTTGCAAATATTGGTCGCAATGTGTTCCGATATTACGACTTCAATCATTTTTTCTCCAGGATTTTTCCATAGAGAGATAACCTTTTTCAATTTAAAGACTGCTTATATGTGGCAATTTAAAACACACGAAGGATCAACTTTTTGAAACGAATTTTCATGTCCCTGCACTAACTAACTATAGTGGTGCCCACTAATTCATTATAAATGAGAAATGTATATTTTTATAGGCATAAACTCGTCCTGTCAATTCGTGATAACCCGATGTTTGTCTCAGAATCTATGACAAATAAGATTTTTGAAAAATTTCCTTGTCTACTTTTAAGCAATCAGCGCGCACACAGAATTAAAAAAGTCTAGCGCATCAGAACTGCTAGAAAACTAATTTTCGATGGAATTGTCTTTGAGAGACAAAAAAAATGTGGAAAGACGTAATACACTTTTTTGTAGAATCATATCAACCATTCCTTATCACAAGCAACAAAACTCAACTATAACACAAATTATGAAAATGTTCAGTGC
Source organism: Nemotelus pantherinus (assembly GCA_963978885.1). NCBI lineage: Eukaryota > Metazoa > Arthropoda > Insecta > Diptera > Stratiomyidae > Nemotelus > Nemotelus pantherinus. The sequence continues at coordinate 124,881,790 of OZ022263.1, forward strand.
TGGCCACACTTCCCCAACGAAGAAGCAATAAGTTTACCATAACAAACTCATACTTAAATCAACTTATCCTTTGAATTTGGTTCTCATCGGAGGATTTCATCGAAAGTTTCAGCAGTTAAACGTTGTTTGAGGCTGCCATCCGAAAAATGTTCAAAACTCAGAAAATTTAAAAATTGGTTTCTTATTTTTATCGCAAATGCTTTGCATATGAGTACGTTATTTGAAGCATCTATTGATGCAATATTTACGAAAATGGCTAATGCTGGTTACCCTGTGTCAACAGCAGAGCAAAATATATACTAAATCTGCTTCACGTTAAGTTAAACCCAACCAGTAAATTGCGTTTCGATTGAATCACTGCGCTGGAAGGTAAACGAGTGAAAAGAATTTTAGGGCTACCACCCTCAAAACTTTTCAAATTTTTAAAGCGTTAATACTTGTTAATTTTCATTGCAGGATCATTCCCATTTGCAAATCTAATGACATAATCGCTCAGTAAAGAAATCATAGCTGGCAGCCCTTTCATGATTTTTATACAAAATTCCTACGACATTTACTTTACATTAAAGTCCATTTACTGCATGAACTTCGTTTTGATTTCTACACTGGACTGGAAGTTATAGCGAAAAAAGCTTTATTTTGCTGAGCAAATTTGAAATTTCTTGAGACAAAAATCATCATAGCTGGCAGCCCTATTCTAATTTTTCAACCAAATTTTCATCAAACATTACATAATGTAAGATCCAAGTATTGTGTGAATTAAGTTAAAATCTGATGGCTGAATCGGAAGTTATAGGCCAAAAGCTGTTTTTTTTCTCAGTGATTTTTCAAGATGGTACCACTGCCACAGGGTTACCTGCATTTCAAAATCATTTCTACCAGACTTGATTTTAGCTAATACCAACATGTCCTGTAAATTTCATTATGATCGGATAATCCGGTCGTCAGTTCTCGTGAACAAAACTTTCGAGTGCTGAAAATAGAGGTAATTTGGTGATGGGTTGCCGTTCTTGTGCAAATCGGAATTTGAAAAATTTTAATTTGACATGATGGACAAAGGCCAAAATTTATCAATAATTTGAATTTTTTGTCAAAAATCAAAACTTTTTGAGGAGGGTCAATGATTTGGAGGATTTTTTTCAGGAGCCTGCCGTAGCTACAGGGTAACTTGCACTATCTTGAAAATCCATGTGTGTTAAATCTTAGCCAACGTCAATACGCTCTGCGAATTTCACGATGATTCAATGTTTTTGTCAGAAATAATGACGATTCCAAATCTTAAAAAAAATCCTCGCCTACTTTTAGGCACTTAGCACCCACACACGGCTCAAAATTTTCAATTCTTTATCATAGACAAGCTTTCAACATAATGAGCTTTCATTCCCAATACTTTTTTTTACAAAAATTTACACTGCTTGGAAATATAGGAGTGCCTCAAAATTCACTAAACGCTCGCCGCCGCCAAAAGGTTTAAGATATCTAAGTTTGGACCTACCTACTATATACATCTACGTTCTCCGAAAATTTCAGCTCAATCGGATGGGCCACTCCAGAGATTATCGCGGGAAATCATTTGGCTGATATATATATATATATATATATATATATATATATATATATATATATATATATATATATATATATATATATATATATATATATATATATATATATATATATATAGATATAGATATATATATATATATATATATATATATATATATATATATATAGATATATATATATATATATATATATATATATATATATATATATATATATGTATATATATATATATGTATATATATATATATATATATATATATATATATATATATATATATATATATATATATATATATATATATATATATATATATGGCTCAAAATCACGAAGGTGGCAAATTCCAAGTTTGAACTTTGAGCATAAAATATTAAAAGCAATATACAAATTACAGAGTTTAAATGATTGATTCGTTATTGTACTTAACATATTTAAAAGAGGCGCGCACAGATTTCACATTTTTTCGATTTACAGTGATTTTAAGGCAACTCGGCAGCAAATATCGTCATTTCGGGAACGTAATTAAATATTTGTTTTAAAATATAATACCTCTTACTAACTTTAATTAATTATAATTTATTACAGCGTTTTACTATATTAGCTAAGTACCAATGGAAATTTCGTGAATAGATACACGTATTTATAGAAAAATTCAAACAGAAAACTAGAATTATGCTAAGTTTCAAATTTCAAGCATAAAATTTAATATATAACAGAATATGGATGACTTAAGAAGTAAAATTAGAAACGACTGTAACAAGAACTTTATTCTGTTTGTATTTAGCTATTTACATCTTTAATAATATTTAAAATTAGTATTATTAAGACAAATAAAAGTAGTGTTCCCGGAAATGATGTAGTGTTCCCGGAATGACTGAGGTGTTCACTGAATGATGCAGTCGGGATTTTGTTACAGGTTAAGGTATTTTTAAGTGATAAATGCGAAGATGTAACTTTTATAATTTCTTTATTCAGTCTTTGAATTGACAATTATAAAAACAAAACAACACTCTTAATAGTTTGATTACTTGTACCAAAGATAATCTATACAAACTCAACTTTTAACAAGTTTTAAATTGTTTGAGCTTAGGTTCAGTTATAGGTGTAGCCTTTTTAAATTAAATCAGTCTTCAAGTGAAGTCTTATCAATAAAGTTCTACTTACTCTAAATATTTTTTTAAGAAATTAACGGCTACACGTTGAACTAATGCAATAAAATAAGTAACACAACCGTATAAAATTAAAAAAGAACTAAATTTGCATTCTCTTGCACAAAAAAATAACCTGGAGAATATTAATTAATTAACATTTTTCAAATATATCAACAGTGGACTTAAAATGATAATACTCGCGATTGTTTTCAACTTCCAGCGATGGTGTGGGTATTATCTTTATAATTTGTTCAAATGTAACATAAGATACATCTTTTGGGTCTAGCTGAAATATCTTCGAAGTATTGCGCACTGATCTCAGGAAAGTGACATTGAGTTCTCCGTCGTCTTCAACACAAGCCTGACTGATGGCAAGGTATCTATAGAACACATTTCTTTTTTGGGTGGGCACTTTAACCAATAAAAATGTTCCAGGACCAATTAAATTGGGAAGAATATTTTCTTTGCTATTCATGGCATAAGACGATCCAGCTGCTCTATCCTTAATGTTGGTCTTTACAGCTGTCTGCCGAAGAGAGATTGTTTGTAAATTTTCGTCATCAGACGAAGAAGAGTCATAAATGCTTTTGAAAATGCTTGATCTGTTATAGATGTTCGTCAGGTCTTCAAAGTTTGTTTCAGTTGGTTCTTCCGATTGACATGAATCAATTTCTAAAGGCATAATAACGTCCGTGGATTCGATAACATCGTTGCATTCATCTTCGGAGAGCACTTGTAGTTTCAGCACTTTTTGCAAATGTTGATATTGATACAATTCTATGACAACATCAGGTGCTTTTTCCCAAACAATGTTAGTAATTTTCATTACACCTGGAACAGCATCAATTGATTTGGGAATATTTTTTTTCATGACTTTAACTTCATCGTCGGAAATTTCTTCCACATGGATGCTAGACTCTGTAAACAGATTAACAAATTCTGATGCAGTCTTGATGTCTTTCCCCATTAACACATGTCTATCAGCAGTTCTTTTTAAGACTCCGCCTACACCATCCATCGGCCCCTTTCCATGTCCGGGTTCGCTAAATGTCCACGTAGATTTTATGATTTGTTTAAATTCACCAGTCAAAGTTTTGAGCCACAAATATATGTTTGTACGATTACGATATTGCGATGTCGGTCCGTCAGAGTAAATATGTAAAGTGTCAATTTTCTTGTTTTCCAATATTTTCCTTAAAATTGGTTTCATGTGTGCCCACACCGCATGGGCCTGGTGATTCAAATTTTCACTCACTGTAGCAAAAGACGTTGTTTGTAACTGGTGCTCATCATTTCGTGAATAGTAAACTCCAGTGTGAATAGTTAATTGATTTTTGACAAAGTGCGAGGATTGTATTTCTTCTGAATATTTTGTTGTATAATTTTCCGAAAAGTCTATTTGGATCATGATCTCATTCTCAGTCATGGTTTCTTTTAGCTCTTTTTTTTGTTTATTATAGTTGTAAATACCATAAAGATGATGTTTAATTTTTGGAATTTCTTCTGCTAATGCTTTCCTCAATTCTCTCACTGTAGTTGTAATAGGAATTTTAACTGTAAGTTTAAACGTCTTTATCTCTCCCTTAATCATACTTTCTTTATTTATAGATTGCCACTGAAAATATGTTATTGAATCTTCGTTTTCTCCTTCTTCTAAAGCCAGCTCTTTACAATTGGCGCATAATCCATTCATGCACTTATAGGAAGTCGGGTCACAAACATAATTTTTCATAAATGCATCGGTGTCACGGCATTCTGTTTGGTGTAAGCTATTTAGCTTCCTTAGTTTTAGTTCGAAGTTTTCGTGTTTGACACAAAGACAAGTCTCACGATCTCTTTGTTTTGGTGCTACTGTCCAAAATGGCTTCGCTCTTAGGAATGTTGTGTAAGGTAATTTGATTCCAGTTTCCTGAACAAATCTAGGATGTAAGGCTTTAATTGTTGATAAAAGCACACGTTTTTGTTTTTTGGCACCATTTTTGTTTACGAAGTCCCTTTTTCCTGGACACATCCTACTAACATCGTCCTTTTGGAAGAAATCCCTGACCTTTCGGCGGACATCTGGCTTCAAAACTACTTCGCGAACTTTTTTGTCTGACATCAGAATGGTTTTATTAGTTTTCTCTTTGGGCATAAATGCCTTAGCCATGTGCAACAATTTGTACTTCCTGAAACCGGTGCCACTGACACATCTTTGAAAAAAGTCTCTCTCTTTTGAGTTTTTCTGTAATTTTGATGCCTTTATCTTCAATTGAGTAGATAATACCTCACCAAATAACAGTCGCTTGTGTACTTCAGGAGGTATTGGTACTGGTATATCTTTGATCAAATCATTCACTTTACTTTTAGGAGACATCTGCACATTCTTCTTCTTCTCCTCTATATTTTTCTTTCTGCTTAATTTTTTCCTCAATGCCTCAATTTTACGTCTCATTTCTGTTATCTTATCTTGTTGCTTTTTTATTATTCTGTAAGCGTTTGTCCGGTCTTTTTTTACTTGTCTTCTTCCGCGGTGTCTTCGCATTAAATTGCGAGGTAATGGTAATGGTATGTCTAACTCAGTATCTGAAGGCAGAGGGGTATTGCTGATTACATTTGCTAATACCTTTTTCTTGTCTCTATAGTTCTTTGATGCTTGTTTCCATTGTTTTCTTTGCTTACGTTTTTCCCGTTCTGTCATATCTATTATTTTTCTTACCTTGTTCTCCGCTTTTTTTTTCTGGTAGTACTCCCTATCCTTAGCTCGTTTTATTTCTCTTTGTTCCTCTGTCATTTTATCTAAAAACTTCCTTTTTCTTGCATTGGCTTTTTCTCTTTGGTTTAAATAAGCTGAACTATTTTTTTTAACTATTCTTTTAGCATTCTTCTTCTTCCCATCTCCATTTGGTTCCATGCTTGCTGAAAGTAAAAACAGATCTTTGAATTTCCACAAAATATTTATTAAGTATTAATTCAGCAAGAATAACGTCATATCGGGAACAACAGCGTCATTTCGGGCACGTGTCATCATGTTCGGGAACGTTCCCGTAATGACCGTTCTCGGAATGACGTTTCTGGAATTTCGCGTAATTTATTCCGATACCCGCCATCTTCGATGTATTATTTTGAAGTTATTGTGAAGTTAACAATGATAGTTATAAGGAATACTCATTAAATAGCTATAATTCTAATATATCTAACAATTACACGCATTCCCGTAATGACGCATAATTAAGGTACGGTAAAAAAAAATTTGATATAATAGTACTTACCACTGAAATTATTATTTATTTGCGAACAAAGCAAATGAAACCGGTCACACAACACAATTGCTCACTACTACAGCACACTAGCGCCAAAAGTTGCGTTCAAGAATAAAAGTTTTGCCTGCTTAACGCTGCGTTCACGAATATGACGTAAATTGTCTTGGACAATCTTTGGACAAATGCTGTGTTCCAAATTAATTTGTTTTGTCAATATTAGTTTTGAATACTTATTATTTAGGAAACAAACCTATTATAATGTTCATTGAAAACAATTAAAAATTGATTTTACTATATGTTTACGTAAGTTGAAAATAGAAGTTGTTGTTTAGGACGTGTTCCCGAAATGACTATTTAACCATATTTTTTGTGAAATTCATTAGAATTACTTGTTTTTCAAATCACAGATTTTAGGTATAGATACATCAAACTAATCTCGATATTATGAAATGCTCATTTACTGTTATTCATACGAACACAATATTTTATGAGCTGCCATAGCGAATTTGTCACCTCCGTGGTTTTGAGCCATATATATATATATATATATATATATATATATATATATATATATATATATATATATATATATATATATATATATATATATCTATATATATATATATATATATATATATATATATATATATATATATATATATATATATATATATATATATACTATATATATATATATATATACATATATATACAGTGGCTCACAGCTTATTTCAACCATAAAAAAAACTTTAACTTCCTATAAAAACTCTAAACGAAATAAGTTATAGTTAGTTATAAGTTATTATTAGACTGGTGTTCACAATTATCATTTATTCAGTTGATTATTATTTTTATTGGATTTCAACAGGTCATAACAATTAATGAAGAAAAAAGTAACTAAAAACAATGTCACAGGTTATTTCAACCAAGTAACAGAATCAATGTTTAAATTAAGGTGCAAGGCACAAAAAAAATATTTTAATATTTAGTATGACCACCCTTCTGGTCAACAACCATATTTAGCCTCTTAGGCATTGAATCGACCAGCTTTTGTGTCACTTGTGGGGTAATTTTGGCTCATCCTCAGCCAATGCAGTGGTGAGATCGCGTGGTTGGATATTTTCCGTTTTCGGATGTTTGTATCCAAAATGGCCCACAAATTTTCGATGACGTTAATATCGGGCGACTGTGCCGGTGGTTGCATAACATGCGGACAATTCCAAACCAGCCATGTCTGTACAATACCCGACTTATGCTTCGGGTCATTGTCTTGATAAAATCTGAAGCCATTGCGAATGCCCAGTTTCTCTAAACTTTCAATCAAATTGGACTTCAAAATTTCGAGATCATGAGACTTATCCATTGTAGTCTCAATAAATTGCAAGTTTCCAACTCCCGCTGCGGACATACAGGCCCAAACCATAACGCTGCCACCTCCGTGTTTGACTGTAGCTTTCAAATTTTTGTTTTGCAATTCTGTATTTGGCTTACGCCAAACATATGAGGCTCCATCAGAGCCAAAAATATTAAATTTCGACTCATCAGCGAATATAACGGTATTTCAAAATCCAGAATCTTTATGCAAATGTTCCTTGGCAAATTTTAAACGGCACTTCTGATTTTTGGCACTTATAAATGGTTTCTTACGGGCAATTCTACCATTGAATTCATGCTCTCGCAGCACACGACGAATAGTTTCCGGGTAGCAGGACTTGCCCAACTCAGCTACCACTTCATTTACAATTTTCGGAGCCGATAGCCTTGGGTTTTCCCGTATTTTCCGAAAAATAAAGCGCTCGTCCGTTTGATTGAAAATTTTGTTGGGGGCATTTCTCCCTTTATCGAGCATTCTATTTTCGTGGACAAATCGGAATATGATGCTTTGCACTGTAGAATCACTTAGTCTAACCATCTCAACAAATTTTCCTGCGCGAATGGCCACTTTTAAAATTACTGAGAACAAGTTTTCACTGATCAATTGTCGTACGTGGTCCCATTTCGAAAAACTAATTTTTCTGCACCATCTTTTCAAAGAATTCAGCAAAACTGAACTTGAACACAGTACAAATATAATGACTAAAGCATATACAAAGAAATAATTGCTGCATTGCAAGATAACGGATCATTGCACACCTACAAAGTATTTGGTTGAAATAAGCTGTGGCATTGTTTTTGGTTGCGTTTTTCGGTTCGGTTCGTTTCGTAAATAAATAAAAGAAGTCATATTTGATTAGTTTAAACATTAGCCTAGTAACCTGCCTTTAAATAATGTTGATATCTTCTTTAGTTTAGTTTTTATAAGAAGTTAAAGTTTTTTTTACGTGCTGGTTGAAATAAGCTGTGAGCCACTGTATATATAAAGAAATATGAATTTTCGGCGAAACGAATTTAATACTAATTTTCTTTTCAATGAAAGCGAGTTTCGAGATAATTGAAGTTTTGTAAAAGTAGTAATATTGATATACCTTTAATTCCCTTACGCCGCGTCCACATTGGCCATGGGAGATGGCATAACATTCGACGAAACGAATACAAAAAAAAAGATTGCTTATGGAAATATATGTTCGCCTCTTCCTCAATTTGCGCCTTTCCTCACATTCTGCTTCCTCTAACCTTCGCAGTGTTCTCAAACACCGGATAGCGAGCATATGTTCACTGCTGAATGATATTTTCAAAATGATATGGCATGACATGCCGTTGCCCAGGCATCAGATGACATGCCATAAACTGACATTTGTTGCCATTGCATATGGCAGAGCTCATGGCCAATGTAGACTCTAGGTTAGTGATTCAAGGTCAAATTGAGATAGGCGACGGGGAACTGGGTTTGTTTGGAGCTGGTGGAGGCTGCTCCTTATTCCACTTTTCTCGGTGAGCGGTCTTCCGCTCTTGGATACATCGGGTACTTAGATTTAAAAAACATTCTAACTTTCTTTTAAAAAACTTTCTTTCCATATGTTTTAAATAAGATACCATTTAAAGGCTCAGTTCCTTAGATGCGTATTGTTTTAAGCTTGCTAATGTTATAAAAATCAATTTTTCGATTTTTTTTTTTGACATACCGCTTTTGCGCTCAGTAGGGCAGTATAATTATATTTACATAGACATATAGAAAAAAAATCACTAAAATGGTCGCTGCTGCCAAAGTGTAAAATATGTTTTCATTTTAACTTGACATGGACCTACCTAAAATTTCAGCTCGATTGCGGTACGCACATTAGATAATCTCACTTAATCTTATTTCTAATTTATACACACATATCAAGAAAGGACCAGGCAAATTGAGTACTAATTATTTTCGAAAATCAGTAAAAATTATACGTTGAATTATTTCATGTGACACCAGTTTTACTCTCAATTATTTTTGAGTTTGGTTTAACACCATTTTTAATTCGATACTCAAATATTTACTTTCATCAGGATCATTAATTGATGTGTTTTGCCAGACCTTTACGTATAAAATTCATACCTTCCAATATTACATTATCACTCTAAATTTACTCAGTTTCTATTCATCGATGCGTGTGTAAAAACATATTTCTTCAAAGATCAATAAAAATATAAAAGATATTGGGACAGAGCGAGCATTGTGCAACATAACAATAGGCCTGTTCCCGTACTACGATTAATTGAAATTAATTGCAATGAAACGTACTAAAACAGAGTTTTTTACTCCGTTTTAGTACGTTTCATTGCAATTAATTGCAATTAATCGTAGTACGGGAACAGACCTAATATTTGTGATCTTATTACTTTTCCATTTCTAACTGCATGCAAATGTTCGTCTTAATTACCGTAAAAAGCGAACTTAACACCGAATCCAAAGTACAGCACATGATATACACACTTCCATTGTTGATTGTACTCAATAATTAAACATATAACCCAGATTTAAATGAAAGACATTGTCAAAAATTTATTGGTTGGATTTCATATGAAGAGAGATTTTGGAGAGATGTGCCCACAGCTATCGATTTTGCAAGGTAAATATCTGAGCTAAACTTTTCGTGGGCGCGCACCTACAAATACTACCAGCAAATGAATTTCAAGCTGTGGGAGCACTTATGAGATTTCCGAAATATGTTCTCATTGCGCAACACATGCCCTTTTTTGTTAAAGATTACTATAGCAGCAATATATCATTCATTGCAGGCATTTTTTCGATGCTAAATGGGTCAGTTTGTTGTCATTGAAATTGAAGTTGCCGCTGTTTGACAACGTACGGTACGTGACAGCCGAAATTGACAACATAAACAGCCGTTTGAGCAGTGGCGGCTCGTCAGGGTGGGCCCGGCCCGCCTGGCCAACCCTGACGAGCCGCCAGGGCGAATATTCCACATTATGCCGCACGCACCGCATTAATTTGTGATTTAGCTGTTCACTAGCACTGTTTTGCGTATATCACTTTGTTTTCGTTTGACTCACTTTAACGCAACCCGTACAATTAAAATTTTTCCGCGGACGTCCCATAAGACTACGTGTGTTTTTCGCGACATTTTTCCCGATGCTCTGACGTCATCATTTTGCATTACGGCCCGTACTTCTGCATTGCTTGTGCCCATCAATTAGTCTAGCTGCTTACCGCAAGGGGCACACCCAAATGTAAAGTGAGTTTTGCAACACTTCTAATGCACTCAAACTGTGCGTTATGTCGACGAAAATGACAGAATGAAGGGAGGAATGGAGGAAAATTTGAGGTGGTATTGGTGGCGAATAATAGATAAATGGTTATGTATGTGACGAATAATGTAAATTCGATAAAAGGTATATACGTAGGTGAATGAAAATAGTAGAGGAGAAAAGTAGGAATATGCTGCAAGGTTTAATAAAACGATAAATGTTAAAAATTTGTTGAGTAAGTGCAAGTTATGCGATTTAAGCGAGAGTGCATGAAAATTCGTAGAAGTACAAAATGGTAGTATTTAGAAGAGTAAAAAATTTAAATATTTAAAAAATCACACTTCGATGACGGATTGGAAATTATCTCCACCCAATGTGCTTAAGTATTCCATATTAGCAATTGCGGTTAGGGTCAAAGTTTTCAATTTGTGTTCTCACCAGTAAAAGTGTTTTAATGAATGTGGCTTTTGAAACTTTTCGGAAAAAAGTTTGCAGGATAAATAACAAAAAATGTTGCTGTAAATGCCTATAATCTACAACTTGAAGTATTTTGAATTAAAATTGGTGTCTAAGCTTTCCGGTTGGGTGCCCTGTCGATGATCTATGATATTAAACTAGCTAACTTCACATCGGAAGTGTTGCTGTCATTCTTCTGTATAGGTTGAGAACAAGAAGAACGTGTTTGGGGCTGCAATCCGAAAAATTTGCCGAACTTTGGAAATTGAAACATTGGTTACTTATTTTCATTGTAAATGTTCCCGATATGAACACTAACTGTAAGCAATTATTGATACAAAAGTAGCACAACAAAGCCAAGAATATATCATATCTGCTTCACGTTGTTATACTACATTCGAAGTTATAGGAGTATAAAGAAATTCAGGGTTACCTGCAGCGAGTTTTTTTTAATAATCGAACGCTTAATATTTGCTGTTTATTGTCGCTACAATATCATTACCAATTGAAAATTCTACGATAAAACCGTTTAATAAAGATATTGGAAACAAACACAAAACCAAAAATAGCTGGTAACCCTATCTTGGCTTTTCAACCAAATTTGGCCTGAATAATGCTTATAATAGGTTCCATTAATTGTATGAAATTCGTATTGATTTCATGACTGCACTGGAGGTTATAGGGCAAAAAGTTTTATGTTCCCGAGCGAATTTTCAAAACCAAAGACACAAGAATTACCATAGCTGGCAGCACCAATCGAATTTTTCAACCAAATTTCTATCAAACAGAGATTAGAGCAAAGTTCAGCTACTGTGTCAATTTCATGAATATCTGGTAACTTATTCACATTTCATAGGGCAAAAAACAGTTTGTTTTCTTTGTAATTTTTCAAGATGGCACCACTGGCACAGACTTGCCCACAATTCAAAATCGCTTCCATCAGACCTGGTCCTACTTAAGTCCAATGCATTCTATAAATTTCAATTGTATCTGATTATTGATTCGTGAGTTCCCGTGAACAGAAGTTTTTGATGCTAAAAATTTAGGTTAACTGGGAAAGGGTTACCGTTCTTGTCCGACATGAAATTTCCAAAGTTTTACTTTGAACGTGTAGATAAAGCATAAGATTTGTATACAGATTGGTTTGATTGTAAGAAACGGACATTTTTTAGGACATTCGATGGTTTGAATATTTTCACTTCTATATTTTTATTTTGCAAATTTACGACACCAAAATTATCATAGCTGGCAGCTCCAACCGAATTTTTCAACCAAATTTCTACCAAACGTGGTTTAAAATAAGATGCAGCTACGGTGTGAATTTCGTTGAAATCGAACGATTCAATCAGAATTTATAGGGCTAAAAGCAGTTATCTTTTTTAGTGATTTTTCAAGGTGGCACCACTGGCACAGAATCGCCCGCATTTCAAAATCACTTTTATCAGACCTGGTCCTATATAAGGTCAATACATTCTGCAAATTTCAAATAATTCTGCTCATCGGATCGTGAGTTTCCGTGAACAGAAGTTTTTGATGCTAAAAAGCAAAAGGAAAAGGTAAATTGGGCAAAGGTTACCAGGCGTGCCTGTTAAACCATATCAAATTTTTTTTGTCTATGTAAACAAAGCACAAGATTTACATATGAGTGGCTTTTTTTGAAGAAGTGGAATTTTTTCAATAGAGCCGATGATTTAGAGGTTTTCACTTTCAGTGCCTGCCCTAGCTACAAGGTTGCCAACACGCTCAATAAAAGCTACACAAATCAACAACTAAATAATACCAATATGTTCTGAAAATTTCGTAATGATTGTCAAAAGTTATCACAATTTAAAAATTTTCAAGTTTTCCCGTTCTCTTTTTAGGCACCCAGCGCACACATGGGGTTAAAAAACTTCAAAACATTATCCGATTCACATGTAAAACACGTTCGAAATTTATTTCTTCATCTTTATTTCTACAAAAATTATTTGTGTACGGAATAATAGGTATATTAAAAATATCACTAAACTGGCCGCCGGCGCCAAAATGTTAAAGATTATTAAGTTTTTGTAACAAGAGGGTCGTCATCTTTGATGTCAAGGCGGACTGGATGGACCTTTCGTCCACCTATCTTTTACTCCATGATCGAGTTACAAGAAAAAGACTGAATTCAAGTATTTACACATCAAGTTATTTCCAAGAAAAAAACAATAATAACAAACTCAAAATTCAAGAGGACGAAAAATTGGTTCAAAAATTCAATTTATAATAATAATTAATGTAATGATAAATAATGTATATAAATATTAAGATAAATAAGGTGAATATAACCAACAAGATAAATAAAATAAAATAAAATTACTAAGAATAAAAAAATCAATTCAAACAATAATCAACACAGAAAACTTACCGCTTCTGACGACGGCCGACCGTTGTCCTGGAATATGGTGGCTGAAAATTTAAATTTTTAAGTTTCTATTATTTATTCTTTTGTTTTTTTTTCTGGTATTTTCTTTTATTATATTTTTTTTATTTATTCTAGGTTCATCCGGAACAAGTGAGATTCCTCCTTAACGTGCGGTTAGTCTTCTCGTAATCTCCGGCAATTTACGTTGTAACTGGTTTTTTGTTTTTGTTTTATTTGAACGTTATATATTAAATTTGCTAAATAAATAGGTCATAATTTACGACTTTTAGCGTCGAACAAATAGCTTTTATGTCATTCCCGTTACGTTGATTTCAAAGTGTTTCTTCGTCGGTTTGAGCAACAAATGAACGGAACAAAAATTAGGAACACACTTTCACGTCTCAAGTTTTTTAAAGACGGCTGCGCGACTTGCCTTGGCAGAATACTGTTTTTGTCCGAAACACAATTATTTAAAATAATTTCATAGTAGTAATGCGCTAGTGCATTTAGCAAGTGTCTGTCGTCATCACTAGTGATTTCAATACACAGTCTTTTATTGTGTCTGATGTTTTTTTTTTCGGATGAATTATCATCCATTGTTGTTTATGCCTCCAGACAGAGAGATAGAGCCAGATGGACAGAAAGATGCAACGAATTGATTTGCGATTTAGTATTAGACTGAGCGAATGAGAAGAAGGAGAAGAATAAATCACGACTATAATATGCTGATGATGTTTGTTGTCTTTGGTGACGTTAATTCGATGATATTTGATTTGATGAGAATGCCGCAGCCGGTAGCGTTGTCGATGTGAATATCTAGCTCTACATACGACAAAACTCGAACATCAAGTCTATTTACGAATCCGAGATTTGAAATTAGAGTTCTTGCTGAGAATTCGCTCCATCCATCGAACAAACACAGTATCCTTCATTGTTTTATTGAATTGATTCGTTGTTGTTGCTGTTTTAGTAATTTCTAGCAATCGGTTGATCCGCACTTGAGAACACAACACTTGCACTCCTTTTTTTCAAATCAAAGAATTCAGTATAAACTTAAACCGGTTTAGAATTCTCTCGGTTTCAGTAAAATTAAGCTTCGGTCACCATTTATTAAACACTGGCCATAGAACGGATACCTCAGGGAAACTTCGACTGACTAGAGAATTAGCGGTTTTTCTACTAAAATCTATTGATTGATCAACGCACTCTCAGGAACGAAGATCTAATGAAGTGTTTATAAACTTCTCTATTGATTCTGATAGTCAGTTTAAAGTTCACACTATGTTTCGCAGACCACTAATAAAACACTATCAAATCCACTGTTTGTAACAATAAGAATTTATGATGTTTTAAATAAATCTAATAAATCGCAACGCTCAAATCAAAATCCCCGAATAGAATGCCCAGTCAAGTCCGATTATCTTCTCCGCTTGCCGTCGTGGAAGAGACTCACCGCAAAACTCCCATCATACCGCTCATCTCAAAAAGCCGTTGTCGCCATCAGCTCCGTTGCATCACTTTTTGATTGCTATCAGCTGCATGCAGCGCTGACCGGTCGGAACATTGACCTACAGTGCATTCGATTTCGATGCAGTCATACAGCGGTCAAGAGCCGAACATTACCGCGTGATGCATGTACATGCTCAGCTCCAACCAACGTACGCCGCACCAAAAGCGAATGCACTGCATCGAATGGATGTAGAAGCGAAATCGATATGATTTTCGCAACGACAAAAAAAAATTGACGATGAAGTGGATTTTTTTGTGTCCGTGCAACAATCGTGGAGATGACCCTGCCCTGAGAAGAGTCTCAAAGAAACCCGGGCAATAAAAAAAAACAATGACTAAAGGAATTAACACCAAACTATCAGGAGCGAAGGTCTTTACTATGGTAGACTCCTAGAGTTTTCCCTTTCTCATCAGCTAGTTCATAGGTCACGTGACCAACTTACGTTGCACAAAAGCTCGGATAAATTTCGGAGCAAGTTTAGCGGCGAAACGATCAGCGGCATTGCTAAGTGCGAAGTTCCTTACGAAGATCTCTTGACCAGGAGTGAAAGATTTTTCGCGACTTCGGAGATCAAACACCCAAACTCCCTTGGCATGAGCCTCAGCCAGTTTATCTTTCACCTTATCCTGAATCCATCGCAGCCTATCAGTGTGCGGGCAGAGTTCTACCTCTCCATCTTCTAACGGTTGCATTTTACGGAGCAATTCATAGTCGCCGCCGTGCTGGATACGATGAAAACCGAATAGAAGGAAGTGAGGGGAGCAACCAGTCGCCTCATGCACAACATTGCAAAATGCAGCGCATGATTTGGCTAGTAGCTCATCCCAAGTTCTATGGTAATCACCGATGTAGGCGCGAATAGCGTTGAGGATAGATCGATTAGCTCTCTCTGAAGCATTGGCTTGCGGTGAATATAAGGGCGTAGTGATGTGCTGAACGCCATGCTCTAAGAGGAATGCCTCGAAAGATTTAGAGGTTAAGTGCACACCATTGTCCGAGTGCACGAACTCCGGTACTCCATAGGTCAGGAAAATATCGTTTTTGAGGAACTTAATGACCGCTTCTGAGGTGGCTTTGGGTAGGGCCTTGAGCCATACAAACTTGCTGAAATGATCCAGCACCACGAGCAACTGAGTATTCCCTGCCTTCGAACGAGGGTATGGGCCCATGAAATCGATGAACAGTCTTTGCAATGGCCTATCTGTTTCCCGCTGATTTCCCATTGGTGGCCTCATGGTGCGATTCGGGGGCTTGACCTGCTTGCAAACGGTGCAGGAGGAAATATAATCTTTAACTTGTTTCCTCAACTGCGGCCAATAATAGTACCTTTGCAGCAGTTCCAAAGTCTTCCGAATCCCACAATGAGACCCCCTAGGGTCATCATGTGCCTGCATAATTAGCTGTTTTCGTTCATTTTCAGGAACCCATAATTTTGTTCGAGGGATATCGGTGCACAAATCATTGTGTGTTCCGGTGGTAATGAACACACGCCCCTCCCTAACGTGCACATTCTTGAAATCCTCAGGGCTCTTTTCAATCTGGGCTATGAGATCCAAATACTCAGGAGCTCGAAATGCTGTATCAGATATTACCTCAGCAAACCTGTAGTGCTCAGGCAAGTAACTTATTGCGGATTTGGTTGCCTTGATCGACCCACAAACTCTCGATAACGCATCTGGGACGACGTTCTGAGTTCCTTTTCGATGCTCGATGTTGAAATCGAAAGACTACAATTTCAAACTCCAGCGAGCCAATCTACCTGTTAGGTCCTGTTGTCCCATGAGCCATTTAAGACTAGCATGGTCGGTGATGATGGTGAAAGGCAACCCTTCGATGTAGACATATAAGCAACCGGGTGCTCCTCTCCATCATCATCCTTTTGGAACAGGACACTCCCGATTCCGGTGGCACTAGCATCACACTGGATGAAAAATCTTCGAGAGAAATCGGGATTCGCGAGCACTGGAGCAGAAATTAACAATCTCTTAACCTCTAAAAAGGCGTTATTGGTGACGTCTGTCCACTGAAACGAGCGTTTACCCTTTAGCAGATCCGTCAGAGCTGATGACACTGCCGCGAAATTAGGAATAATCCACCGGTACCATCCTGCCATTCCCATGAAACGCCGGACCTCCTTCGCAGACTTGGGTGTTGGGTAGCCTACGATGCCAGAGACCTTCTCTGGATCGGTCTTCAGGATTCCATCATTCACTACATATCCAAGATATTTGATCTCTCGCTGCACGAACTTGCTCTTCTCAACATTTATGGTCAATTTAGCTGTGTTAAGTAACTGCGCCACCTTGGAGAGTAACTCCAAATGTTCATCAAAAGAAGAACTAGTCACGAGCAGATCATCGAGATAAACAAACTCCTTGTCATGCAGCTCGTGGGGGATCACTTTGTGCATTAATCTGCACATGGTTTGTGGGGCATTGCACAAACCGAACGGCATCACAGTGAAGTGGTATAATGGGCGACCAGGAACGGTAAAAGCAGTCTTCTCCCTAGATTCGGCATCCAATGGTATCTGCCAAAAAGCATCTTTTAGGTCCAGACTCGTTATAAATTTAGTGGATTGCAGACGAGCCAATAATCCTTTTATTAGAGGTAATGGATAGGCATCCTTCAAGGTTACCTCATTCAGTCGTCGTGCATCTAGACATAGTCTTACTTTACCAGGCTTCCTTACAAGCGTAACCGGTGAACTCCATGCGCTCTTGCTTTCCTCGATGACTCCTAAGGACAGCATACGATCCAGTTCATCATACAACAGTTTCTGTATGGCTGGGGACACCGAATAATGCCGCTGTTTAATAAGTTTGGCAGACCCGGTGTCAATGTAATGAGAGACCAAGGTGGTCTTACCCAAACCATTAAGGTTATATGAAGGAAACTGTTGAATAACTTGCTGTAGTCGAGACTGATCCTCAGAAGACAGAGTGTGAAACGCAGGGGCTGTGGCTTCAGAAATGGATGCAACTGCCAGCTGTTGAGTTGGTGAAATTTTAAACGCGTCCCAGAAATCCATTCCTAGATAAACTGGGTTGGTCAAGGTTCGAACGACCAAAAATTTTATCATGCGCAATTGATTGTTCAATTTCACCAAGGTCTCAACATATCCGAGAACAGAAGCCTTATAACCTGACGCTGTCCGAACTTCTGTCTGAAGAGTATGAAGATACAGACTCAGTTCTGCAATCAAGTCTAAAGCTCCTGCTCGTAGGATACTGACGCTTGCACCACTGTCCAACAGTGCTTGCAGCTCACGTTCTTTAATGAAGATGGTAGCGAAAGGACGGTTCTCCCCAAGGGGTGTCACGATGGTGTCGACACATGCTTTACGAAGCCATCGTCTGTTGGCAAAGTATTTCCATGCCCGATGAAAACGAGATATTCAGCACTTGCGCATCGATCGAGGACACTCAAATCCGTGGTTGATGTTATTAAGACTATCTGATGAGGGTTTTTCCGAGTTTAGTGTTTTCGACGAAATTCCGGGTCGATATTAGTCGGCGTCCACCGTCGTTGGCTTGGGTGGCGGACGAGGGGTGGGAATACGTCGCGCCCCCATATCCGGCGTACTCCGCCTGCCGTTTCCCGACCTGCAATGCATGCAGTTGGGCTTGAGAACACCTTCCATGCCACATCCGTAACAAAATATTCGCTGGCTGGGGACCGGACAGTCCATAAATGTGTGGCCCAGATCTTAACAGTTCCAGCATATTACGTATTGTCTTTGTGGAGCTTACTGATGTTGAGCGTTTCCAAGCGCAACCGCATCCAGAGCTGGCGTGGTAATTGGCAGATCGTAGTCGTACGAGTAATTAGGTCCTTCAGAGATGTTGTGATGATAAGAATACTCCTGCGCTGCTGCGGGAGAAGAAGGAGACAAAACCTCATGAACTACTCGTGGTCTTCTCAAAGGCACAGATGATGGTGGTGCTAGTTTTTGCCCGTCCGGATACCAGACAGCCTCAATCGCACAACATCGAGCAACCATTTCACGGACGGAAAGGAAACTGATTCCAGCCAGATGATCCCTTAACCACTTGGTCATATTTCTGAAGAGTATAACCTGTAAATCGGTATCTGTCAGAGGGTTCGTCAGAGGTAACATCATGGACTGGATGTCATTGAAAAACGCTCGAAATGACTCTCCTGGTTGCTGAATTCTAGCATCGATTGACCGTCTGATGTGTGTGTGTGTGTGTGTGTGAGTTGGGGGAGAGGCGCATTGGCGCCTCTAAGCACTCAGGCCAAAGGACCCATTGTACTCATTACCCTCTGCCTACCATAGTTTCCCAGACCTCTTGATAAAGTCTAGGATCACTGATAGGGGAAAAGAGGCTATCGTCTGCATGCGTGCAACATCCCAGCCAAAGCATTGATATCTGAGACGCGCAAACGCTGGGCATTCACAGAGGAAATGCTCCGCAGAGTCAGCCTCTTCTAGACAGGATGAACAGAGGTCATCCTGTACAACACCTATTCGGTACATATGTCCTCCTAGGCAGTTGTGTCCAGTCAGAATACCTACCATGGCCCTGCAAACTTTCCTGCTCTTATTGAGCAAGAATCCCGCAGTCACATGGTTGGGTTCTGAAAGGAATACCTTCGTGTGCCTGGCCACACCGGCAGCCGTCCATCTATCTTTGTGAGCATCATCTACCCACTTGCGAATAATGGCACGTGCAGATGCGGTCGGCACACCCAAGGCGGGTTCAGGGCCCCGTAGCGGAAGTTCCGAACCTTGCTTCGCAATGACGTCAGCAATTTCATTCCCCTCAACACCACAGTGCCCCGGTACCCAGAGCAGATGCACCCTATTGAATCTGGCGACAGAGTTCAATCGTGCTCTGCACTCTTGGACAATTTTCGAGTTTGTCAGGGGTTTACGCAGCGCCATCAGTGCAGCTTGACTGTCACTGCAAATAGCAATGCTCTTTCCCCTCCATCTTTCCTCAATTGCCCAACAGGCAGCTCTCAGGATAGCAAACATTTCTGCTTGAAAAACCTAAGCGTGCTCTCCAAGAGAGAAAGCCCATCTGCCATTCGATGAATGTAGATAGACACCAGCTCCAGATCTACTATCTGACCTCGAGCCGTCCGTGAAGAAGATCTCTGAATATCCCCTCGTACACAGATCGGGATCATCCCAGCTACTTCTGCTTAAGAGGATTACTTCGTACCTTCTTCTGAAGTCGAGGAAGGGCACCCGAGCGTCCGAAGGCATCGCGAGAATCGGAGAGATCTCACACATCGACCTCCTAATAGAGCAGTGCCCCACATCGTCTTCACCTACCCATAAGCCAAGCTGAGCTAGTCTATGGGCAGAGCTCATCGCCACACTCTGAACTTGAATGTCGAGAGGAGGCAGATTGAGAAGCGCATCAAGGGCCGCACCCGGAGTAGTGCTCATGGCACCACAGATACCCAGGCACACCGTCCTTTGCAGCGTGGCTAACTTTTTCCGAGCATACAATAGCCTCACGATAGTCCACCACACCACCGATGCGTACGTGAACATCGGCCTAATTATTGCTGTGTAGATCCACATCACTACACGAGGCTTTAGACCCCATGTGGTAGCAAAAGCTCTCTTGCACTGCCCGAAAGCTTTTATAGCACGAGTAAGCTTCACTTCCACATGTTTCTTCCAGAGAAGTTTTTTGTCCAAGATTACTCCAAGATATTTGACTTCATCTGAAAGTTGAAGTGTTACACCCTTCATGATTGGAAGCACTAGTCCTCTCAGTTTTCTTTTCCTGGTAAACAAAACAAGTTTCGTCTTACCAGGATTCACTGTTAAGCCGTGCCTCGAACACCAGCTGCCAATCAGATCCAATGCACGCTGTGTATTTCTACATACCACATTCAGATCTTTACCGACAGCCAGTGCGGCCACGTCATCAGCATAATCTTGTGCGTGCAGCCTTTCTTGTTGCAGTTCGTTAAGCAGGGAGTCGACTAGCATACTCCACAGGAGCGGTGATAGGACGCCCCCTTGAGGGCATCCAAGTTAAGCTGACAACGGGGGCAACGAAGTTAAGCTTAACGGGCATTAAGCGGGCAACGAAGTTAAGCTGATCGGTCTAAAGTTCCTTGGATCGGAATAGTCATCTCTCCCCGGTTTAGGTATAAAAACTACCTTAACCTCTCGCCAAGGTGACGGAACATACCCCAAGGAAAGGCATGCCCAGAAGATTTCTCTCAGGTCTGCCCCCAAGTGGTCAATTCCCTCCCTAAGCATAACCGGATAGATACCATCCAGGCCCGGCGATTTGAAATTCTCAAAAGACATGATTGCATCCCTGACCTTTTCACTAGTGACCACAGATCTAGTTGTGTACCAGCACTTCCTACTGCTGCGAAGAGCAGGGATTTCGGTCACAGGCGCATTTGCCTTCTGCGACTCAATCACCGGGGCTCCCGGGAAGTGAGTCCCAAGTAAAGTCTGCAAAGACTCCTTTTTGGACTTGGTAAAATCACCATCCGAGCGTTTTAGAGAGTCTAGCTTAGCTGATTGATCCTTCTCTAGGACTTTGCAAAGCCTAGACGTCTCCCGTGCGCCTTCCAGTCTTTCACAGTAAGATCTAAATGATTCCCTCTTAGAGGTCCTCACCAGCTTCTTATACGTTCTCTGCAAAGATCTGTAGGCGATCCAGTCATCCTCATTGTTGCTCTTACAAGCTCTGTTGAGAATTTTCCTGGTACTTTTCCTTAGCTTCTGTAGTTCCCGATTCCACCAGGGAACCGTCTTGCCACATCTGCTCTTACTGATCGGGCAGGCCTCTTCATAGCTACTCATTAGGTCTCTATTCAGAGTGCTCAACCGGGATTCTATTGACTTTGGCGATCTTATCCTACCACTAGGACGCGCTTTGTCTGCAAGAAGCCGGTTGAACGTAGGCCAATCAGTGTTTCTTGGGTTTCTTCTTTCCACCACGGGTGTTAGATCCGTGGCTAAAGAGAACACCAAGTAGCGATGATCAGAGAGTGAATCCTCATCTGATACATTCCATCCAGTCATTGATCCAACTATTCCAGCTGAACATAGCGATACATCAATGACCGCCCTTCTGTTTGGGGTGACAAATGTGGGAGTAGTCCCAGTGTTTAAAATCATCAGCCCGGCAGAAGTTATAAAATCAAAGAGACTTTTACCCCTGGCGTTACATTTGTTGCTACCCCAGCTGGTATGCTGGGAGTTGGCATCGCAGCCCACCACAAGTTCAAGTCTCTCCGATTCAGCGTACAAAACCAGGTCCTTTAACTCCTGTATCGGCGGCGGGAGTAAGGAGTCAAAGGGAAAGTAAGCTGAGGCAACTATCGTGCGCTTAAGCCTACCATTTTCTCGGTGTTGTACGACGACCGCTGACAGGTCCGGGCTTGAAATCTGTCTGAGCATGGTGGCATCAAGCAGATTGGAAGCCAGAACACAAGTCCTCGGCCGTATTGACCTTTCATCATAAAAGATCTTGGCCCCCGTGGTTGGACTAAGTCCGTAGATCCTACCGCCTCGAACCCACGGTTCCTGTACAAGTGCAATGTAGGGGGAGGCTTGCAGTTTTGTCAATTTTTCGCTCAAAAGATAGGACGAAGCCTTGGCACGCCGCAAGTTGATCTGGACAAATCTTATACCTTCAGGCACAGAAACGTCCGGAGTTTAAATCTTTGGATCCCTTTGCAGGGACCCTTAGATAATGTCCGCGTGACCAGTGAAAGAAACTCTATGGGAGAGAATTTCCACTGGATCTCTGCGTTTTGCTCTGGCGATCTGTCCATAGACAGTCACAAAAGCTCGTGCCTCACCACTTCCTGATTTGGTTAAATTTAACCGCATACAAGAAGTAGCTCAGCACCATCCGGTACCTGTCTCTTAGCATCGAGAAACTTCTCTGGTCAAGTACGATCACCAGGTTGAAACCATCTTCACCTGTGGTGGGATTCTTCCTGGGATTCATGTACTTGATGATCCAGTGTTTCGCATCGATGCCCGGATTCAGTTTGCCGAACATGCCAGTGATGTCACCTGCACTCTTGCGAGGACCAGGGATCCAACAACTGACATAATAGGGTTTGGCCAGGTCGGAGTCCAAAATGGTAAATTTGGGCCGACTGCCAGTACCCAATTTAAGAACGATCTGTGTGAGCCACTCCTTAGATGTTTGATTGGAGCAGGCGACTTGGAGGTGACCATCCACAAACTTCGCTTGCGTGAAGTTGTAAACTGGTCCCGACTCCGCTATCTCTCGCCACAGTTCGTTCTTAAGGATAGCGCACTGACCTTCGGTCAGTTTGCCACCCTTGCCAGACACACCTATCACAACAACCAGCGAAGAAGACGCAGCTTCTGCATACGTTCTCCTCCCTACCCTTGTGGAAGGTGTGTTTGTGCCAGAAGGGCCAGCCTCTGCAAGATCTCTCTCGCAGATTTTGACACCTTTCGGCACCTTGCGCTCAGAGATGCAGGTATCCGCTTTCGCCTCAACCTTGCGTCTCTTTCGTGCGCCGCCGCTGGTAGATTTGGCCTCTGTGCTGGCCGGCTGGGAGATCTTCGGTGTGACCGGTCCCTCCTTACCTTTCAGCGTCGTCGCTGAATCCCGATTTGCATCAGGAATCATCGATTTCTTGAACAGAGTCCTCTTCTGTCGACGGCTAAGAGCTTTCCCTGGTTCACGAAGTCCAGTCGGCGTAGCTTTGCATCCAGCCGCCGGTCCAGAACATTTCTGCTCCGAACATGCGACCTTAGCATCACCAGCCAACCTTTCTTTCGCTACCCCGGGTCGGCTCAGAGGTTTCGCTGCCTGACGTCCAGTCTCCAGGGAAACACCTGCAGTTAATACTGCATTTGTCTCTCCGTCAGCCTTCGGCGGCAGCTTGCCCCTTTTGCGCAGTCTCCTACGTTGTCTGCGACTGAGAGCCTCCACAGGTTTCCAGAGTTCAGAGGAATGAGCACTCTTACTATCTGTACTTCCAGCGGGCGTCTCATTTGCACTAGTCGGAGTTACCTCCTCTAATGCATCCCTTCTCCTCTTATGTGAGGATTCGGAAAGAAACATCTTTACCCCTGGTACGGCCGTAGTCGGACTTCCAGCTGGTGCTGTACTCGCCTTTCCGGAGCCTGTGATCAGGGGGGATGCTATCAGCAAGTCCGAAAACTTGCTGGCCATGGAGTCTTCCACGATGGTAACCTGTGAGCTTCCACTGCAACCAGGGTCCTCCATTGCAGTCATACATGAGGTTGGGGCCTGCAGAATCCGAGCCCCTGCCGTGCTGAGCACGGGTGGATTTCCAGACTCAGTCTGGCTGCCACCTGCAGAGATAAAATCCTTGGGATTCATCCTCATGCTTACTACAGCCATTAGGCTGCAAATATACGCATTTTACTGAGGATAGAGTTACCTCGTTACCTCAAACCCTCCTCCTTTCTCCGGGCTTGGGACCGGCATATCACAAGTTAGACTTGTGAGCGGCGGAGTTGACCGTCTGATATCGACGTCTGTCTGGAAGCCACTGAAGCAGCTGATGAAATCCCTCTCCATGACCTCCTACAACAACGCCGGGTGCATCTCATGGTAGCACCAGTACCACTCTAAAGCTGGTCCACGCAACAACAAGTGGAACTCCATGGCCAGCATCGCTCCAGAAATTCCATAATGTTTAGCCATGGCAGTGATCCGGTATAAAAATTGCCGTACAGTTAATCCAACGCCTGAACCATCAAAATGAATGCCCCATTTGGACACTGGGAGCCTTTCGGGTCAGCTGGGATTCATGAGACTGTGATGTGTTGGGGTTGTTAAGTTGAAATCTGGCTGAATTGGAGAAGCGTGGCCTCTTATTTGTGTGCCTCGTAAGGGTGTACACGGGGCATCCGCAAAGTCCACTGTGTTTGCACGAACTGCCGTAGATGCAGCGCGATTGCCAGATCCCAACACAGGACGAGGTCTAGCTCCTGTCGGTGACAGAGTCAGACGGTTTATCTGCCCTGCAAGACTTTCAAAGTCTGGGTCAGGACGAAGATGACCGTGAGGTAACATTAAAAATTGATAATTTAAAAATTCAAATAAAATAAACTATATAGTTATATTTTTATAAGTAATTTACCAAAATTTAAAAAATCGTGCGTGTTTGAATTTAACTGTTTATTATGGCAGTAAGAACGAAAAATCAATCCAGCCGCCCCGCCAACAAAGATGACAGGTGAGGATGGGAAAGGCACAGAAATTGTCGGTGAAAAGGGGGGGAAAAATGAACTACAGACAAATCTTGTGACACAACTGGATCAGGTTTGGAACTCTTAGCAGCAATCCGTTCGCATAGATTTCTAAATTAGACAATCAGCACCTTGATGGTGGACAGGAGTCTGCTGAGCCCCAAAGTGAACATCGTAGATGATGTTAATGCCCCTGAATTCAGCTGTTCGGTCTTGCCTGAACAATTCAAATTTAGATAATGAAGATGTCAAGGCCACCATCCACGATGCTACTCTGATCCAATCCTGCCTACAAGACTGTCGATTGTAAAAAAAAAAAAATACTCCTGTTAAACACTAGACAACACATCCTCGCAGGGTTGAGCGCCAATGTTGCATTGGCGTCAGCTTGCCAACATTAAATTTTAAAAGTTGCTTTTAACTAACCATGAAAGAAAGGAAAGAAGAGAGAGAAAAAAAAATTGGCTGAGGTAAACATTTGGCCAGAGCCACATATGACACCCCAGCCAAATAAAATGGAATTGATGCTCAAGAAAAATAACTCAACAAGGTACCGAAAAAACTAAATTAATTTCTGGATAAAACGAAAACTGAAAATTAACAAAAGAAACTAAATAAAACAATAACCAACTTTGAGCAAAGCCCCACGTGGGGCACCAATTGTTACGAATTGGCAAACTACCGCCAATGCAACATAATTTAAGTTCCAATCAGTTAAATATTCCAATTAGTTAAATGCCCTGCCTGCGTGCTACCCTTGCCAGCTAGCTCAGCTGCGTCGGCCGTGGGATTTGGGCTGAGTGAAACTTCCTGCTAGAAGCACGCTAACTTACACCAACATAGACCATGCTAAACATTGGGGGGGTAAACAAGAGGGTCGTCATCTTTGATGTCAAGGCGGACTGGATGGACCTTTCGTCCACCTATCTTTTACTCCATGATCGAGTTACAAGAAAAAGACTGAATTCAAGTATTTACACATCAAGTTATTTCCAAGAAAAAAACAATAATAACAAACTCAAAATTCAAGAGGACGAAAAATTGGTTCAAAAATTCAATTTATAATAATAATTAATGTAATGATAAATAATGTATATAAATATTAAGATAAATAAGGTGAATATAACCAACAAGATAAATAAAATAAAATAAAATAAAATTACTAAGAATAAAAAAATCAATTCAAACAATAATCAACACAGAAAACTTACCGCTTCTGACGACGGCCGACCGTTGTCCTGGAATATGGTGGCTGAAAATTTAAATTTTTAAGTTTCTATTATTTATTCTTTTGTTTTTTTCTGGTATTTTCTTTTTTTTTATTTTTTTATTTATTCTAGGTTCATCCGGAACAAGTGAGATTCCTCCTTAACGTGCGGTTAGTCTTCTCGTAATCTCCGGCAATTTACGTTGTAACTGGTTTTTTGTTTTTGTTTTATTTGAACGTTATATATTAAATTTGCCAAATAAATAGGTCATAATTTACGACTTTTAGCGTCGAACAAATAGCTTTTATGTCATTCCCGTTACGTTGATTTCAAAGTGTTTCTTCGTCGGTTTGAGCAACAAATGAACGAAACAAAAATTAGGAACACACTTTCACGTCTCAAGTTTTTTAAAGACGGCTGCGCGACTTGCCTTGGCAGAATACTGTTTTTGTCCGAAACACAATTATTTAAAATAATTTCATAGTGAGTAATGCGCTAGTGCATTTAGCAAGTGTCTGTCGTCATCACTAGTGATTTCAATACACGGTCTTTTATTGTGTCTGATGTTTTTTTTTCGGATGAATTATCATCCATTGTTGTTTATGCCTCCCAGACAGACAGATAGAGCCAGATAGACAGAAAGATGCAACGAATTGATTTGCGATTTAGTATTAGACTGAGCGAATGAGAAGAAAGAGAAGAATAAATCATGACTATAATATGCTGATGATGTTTGTTGTCTTTGGTGACGTTAATTCGATGATATTTGATTTGATGAGAATGCCGCAGCCGATAGCGTTGTCGATGTGAATATCTAGCTCTACATACGACAAAACTCGAACATCAAGTCTATTTACGAATCCGAGATTTGAAATTAGAATTCTTGCTGAGAATTCGCTCCATCCATCGAACAAACACAGTATCCTTCATTGTTTTATTGAATTGATTTGTTGTTGTTGCTGTTTAAGTAGTTTCTAGCAATCGGTTGATCCACACTTGAGAACAAAACACTTGCACTCCTTATTTTCAAATCAAAGAATTCAGTATAAACTTAAACCGGTTTAGAATTCTCTCGGTTTCAGTAAAATTAAGCTTCGGTCACCATTTATTAAACACTGGCCATAGAACGGATACCTCAGGGAAACTTCGACTGACTAGAGAATTAGCGGTTTTTCTACTAAAATCTATTGATTGATCAACGCACTCTCAGGAACGAAGATCTAATGAAGTGTTTATAAACTTCTCTATTGATTCTGATAGTCAGTTTAAAATTCACACTATGTTTCGCAGACCACTAATAAAACACTATCAAATCCACTGTTTGTAACAATAAGAATTTATGATGTTTTAAATAAATCTAATAAATCGCAACGCTCAAATCAAAATCCCCGAATAGAATGCCCAGTCAAGTCCGATTATCTTCTCCGCTTGCCGTCGTGGAAGAGACTCATCGCAAAACTCCCATCATACCGCTCATCTCAAAAAGCCGTTGTCGCCATCAGCTCCGTTGCATCACTTTTTGATTGCTATCAGCTGCATGCAGCGCTGACCGGTCGGAACATTGACCTACAGTGCATTCGATTTCGATGCAGTCATACAGCGGTCAAGAGCCGAACATTACCGCGTGATGCATGTACATGCTCAGCTCCAACCAACGTACGCCGCACCAAAAGCGAATGCACTGCATCGAATGGATGTAGAAGCGAAATCGATATGATTTTCGCAACGAGAAAAAAAAATTGACGATGAAGTGGATTTTTTTGTGTGCGTGCAACAATATATATATATATATATATATATATATATATATATATATATATATATACATATACATATATATATATATATATATATATATATATATATATATATATATATATATATATATATATATACATATATATATATATATATATATATATATATATATATATATATATATATATATATATATACGAGTATATATATATATATATATATATATATATATATATATATATATATATATATATATTTAGAAATATGAATTTTTGGCCAAAGTGATTTTAATACTAATGTACTTCTTCGAACATTAGTAAAAAAAGACAGGCGCTGCCTTATATCAGTGCACTCGGGCTGTATAATTTATTGCGTTGTCCTTTAAGGCTGGTACTGAGTTCGAGTTCACGTGAAATTTTGACTTGTCTCCATTATCTGGTCATTCTTTCGAGCGAAAATTTTGGCAATGGAGAAAAGCAGAGACAATGCTCATTTCTGACGGATAAAATGTCAAAAATTTCACTTTTCGATCGATTTTCTTATTGGAAAGACATTTGCACTGCTCCATTTTCAAATTGAAACACCAAATGTCACTTTTTCGCTCGAAAGAATGAACTGCACAAACTAAATTTGCGTGAAATGATTGGAGACATGTTTCAGTGCCATCTATATTTTCGAAGCGAAAGCAACTTCGAAGCAACTTTTCATGCTAAGAACACAGTACCAAACTTGCTTATTTTCAAGCTAAATTTTCGCCGAAACCGATTTCACGTGAAATTTTGTATGAAAATTTCACGTGAAATTGAACTCAGTACTATGCTTTAGATGCTAAACCAGGGGTTCCAAAACCAGATTTTGAATAAAGAAAGATGGCTTGTGTGTATACGCCTGAGCCAGATGAATTGCTGGATCTGGTTGATATTGAATTGCAGGTTTCGACTGGGAATGCAAGGGAGTTGAAGTCAATCAATATGATTATTACGGAGTTGAAGTCAATCAATATGGTTACGCCATGCAGATTAAACTGAAAAGTGACGTGCCAGTATACAGTAGCCCTCGTCAATTATCGTACAAGGAAAAATTGGAAGTAGAAAAAGCTATTGAAGATTTGCTGGATCAGGGTATTATTAGACTGAGTCAGTCACCATATGCGTCCCCGATTGTGTTAGTGCGTAAAAAGGACGGTCGGTTGAGGATGTGCGTAGACTATAGAGCATTGAATAAAGTAACAGTCAGAGACCATTTCCCGTTGCCCGTTATTGAGGATTGCTTAGAATATTTGAGTGGCAAAAGGTACTTTAGTACATTGGATTTAAAAACTCAAGCGCATCTGAACCGCTAGAAAACTAATCTTCGAAGAAATTGTCTTTGAGTGACAAAAAAGTGTGGAAAGACGTAATACACTGTTTTGAAGAATCATATCAACCATTTCTTATCCAAAGCAACAAAAGTCAACTATAACACAAATGATGAAAATGTTCAGTGCTGGTAACACTTTCCGAACGAAGCAGCAATAAGTTTACCATAACACGCTCATACTTAAATCAACTTATCCTTTGAATTTCGTTCTCTTCGCAGGATTTCATCGAAAGTTTCAGCGGTTAAACGTTGTTTGAGCCTGCCATCCGAAAAATGCTCAAAACTCGGAAAATTTAAAAATTGATTCCTTATTTTTATTGCAAATGCTTTGCATATGAGAACGTAATTTGAAGTATCTGTTGGTGCAATATTAACGGAAATGGCACATTGCTGGTTAGTCTGTGTCAGCAGCAAAATACATACCAAATCTGCTTCACATTAAGTTAAACCCAACCAGTAAATTTCGTTTCGATTGAATCACTGCGCTGGAAGTTATACGGGTGAAAAGAATTTTAGGGCTACCACCCTCAAAACTTTTCAAATTTTTAAAACGTTAATATTTGTTGTTAATTTTCTTTGCAGGATCATTCTCAATTGGAAATCTAATGACATAATCGCTCAGTAAAGAAATTCCACAAAATAACAAAAATGGTCATAGCTGGCAGCCCTTTCATGATTTATGTACGAAATTCCTACGACATTTACTCCACATTGAGGTCCATTTACTGCATGAACTTCCTTTTGATTTCTATACTGGACCGGAAGTTATAGGGAAAAAAGCTTTATTCTGCTGAACAAATTTGCAAGATTTATAAGACAAAAATCACCACAGCTGCCAGATCTATACTATCTTTTCAACCAAATTTTCATCAAATGTTACAAAGAATAATATCCAAGTATTGTGTCAATTTTGTTAAAATCTGATGGCTGAATCGGAAGTTATAGGCCAAAAAGGTGTTTTTTTTCTCAGTAGTTTTTCAAGATGGTACCACTGCCACAGGGTTACCCGCATTTCAAAATCACTTATATCAGACTTGGTCCTAGCTAATACCAACATGTCCTGTAAATTTCACTATGATCGGATAATCCGGTCGTCAGTTCTCGTGAACAGAACTTTCGAGTGCTGAAAATAGAGGTAAATTGGTGATGGGTTGCCGTTTTTATGCAAATCGGAATTTTGAAAATTTTATCTTGAGATGAAGGACAAAAGATAAAATTTATCAAAGATTTGAAATTTTGGTCAAAAATCAAAAATTATTCAGGAATGTCAATGATTTGAAGGATTTTTTTCAGCAGCCTGGCACAGCTACAGGGTTACCCGCTTTATGCTGAAAATTAACATGTGCCAAATTTCACTCAACATCAATACGCTCTGTAGTTTTCACGATGATCCATTGTTTTTTTACAAGTAATGACAAATCAAAATTTGAAAAAAAAATCCTTGCCTACTTTTAGGCACCCTGCACCCACACACGGCTCAAAATTTCCAATTTTTTATCATTGACAAGCTAAGAACATAATTTATTTTCATTCCTAATACTTTTCTTTAACAAAAATTTACACTGCTTGGAAATATAGGAGTTCCTCAAAATTCACTAAAACGCTCGCCGCCGCCAAAAGGTTTAGGATATCTGAATTTGAGAAAATCATGGACCTACCTATTATATACATCTACGTTCTCCAAAAATTTCAGCTCAATCGGATTGGCCACTCCAGAGATAAACCTCCCTTAATCATTTTGCTGATATATATATATATATATATATATATATATATATATATATATATATATATATATATATATATATATATATATATATAAATTTATATATATTTATATATATATATATATATATATATATATATATATATATATATATATATATATATATATATATATATATATTTATATACATATATATATATATATATATATATATATATATATATATATATATATATATATACACATATATATAAATATATATATATATATATATATATATATATATATATATATATATATATATATATATATATATATATATATATATATATATATATATATATATATAAAGAAATATTAACTTTCGGCGAAACGAGTTTAATACTATTGTTCTTCGAACATTAGTAAAAATGGTTTTCATCTGGTCCCGGTGCATCCAGACTCCATCCCCTTTACTGTATTTGTTACTCCTATGGGCCAATACGAGTATTGCTATATGCCTTTTGGTTTAACCAATGCTCCACCAGTATTTTAGAGGCTTATTAATCGTGTGCTTAAGGGGTTACCCCCACTTGTAGCGCAATTAAATAGGTCATTTTCATGAATTTTTTTTGACGAAACTACGAAATGTTTTTAAACTACTATTATATTTTCTTAAAGTTCATACATTGAACACCTTTCAGTAATTTTTTTATTGAAAAATATTACATGATTTAATTAAAAATGGCTGTCAAAACAATGGAATTTTAATTTTCACCTTTTGCGGTGACCAAAATTGTGTCGAACTGAATCATCTGAAACAATCAACAGCGATGGACTTAGTTAAATAACAGTATAAACTAGTGTTTGATCGAAGGATTTAAAACAATATCCATTTTTCACAAAATGGCGGACAGTCAAAGTTAATATTTCGATTTTCACTTAAAAAATGGTGGTCTTTTGGCTATAAAACGGCCATTTTTTATTTAAAAAAAAAATCGAACGATCAAACACTACATTTTTATATATTAAATAAGCCTGCTCTGTTTCAAAAAGATTGGTTCAGTAGTTTTTGAGTAATTTTGGTCACCGACTTCAAAGAGGTCATTTCGAGAAAAACACGTTTATAAGTATAAGTAGCGGTTGTATAAGCAACAGTTTCTTCTCTTTCAACGCTCATATCTCGGTTAATTATGCTTGGATCGACTTGAAATTTGAAGGACGTATTCTCAGATAGTTATACTTAAAAAAATGCAAAAAAAACCAAAAACTTCAAAGTTACAAGTGGGGGTAACCCCTTAAGAAGCTGATTGACGGAAGGAAAGTTGTAGTGTTCCTTGACGATATTAATATTGTATCAGTTAGTTTTAAGAAGCATAAAGAGGTAATAAAAGAGGTGTTGGAGTTGTTAGCAGGGGCTGGATTGAAGTTAACTTTTGAAAAGTGTAAATTTGCCTACCGGAAAGTTGATTACTTAGGATATAGAGTTAGTAAAAAAGGTATAAGGTTGTGTGAGGCTCATTTGAAGGCCATTCGTGAATACCCTGTTCCAACAAATGTCAAGACCGTACAACAATGTATGGGTTTGTTTTCACATTTTCGCCGCTTTGTGCTGGATTTTTCTCAAATTGTTCGACCATTACATAATTTGACAAAGAAGGATGTTATGTTTGAATGGACAGATGAATGTATGAATGCATTTTTAATTCTGAAGGCTAAGTTAGTGGAAGCCCCTGTATTGTGCATAAACGATCCCAGCCGTGAAACTGAGTTACATACGGATGCTAGCTCACATGGCTATGGCGCCGTGTTATTACAAAAGCAAGATGATGGCAAGTTGCACCCTGTGGCTTAAGGTAGAACTATAATGCAATTAAGCGAGCTTTAAGTAGCTTAAGTGACAGTACGGTTGCATAGAAATCAAGCGGCATACCCATTATGTACTTATCTGCCGTTTCGTTAAGTTTCGTTCAATTCGGGCCACTTAAGTGGCCTACGACTGGGACCGTACATCAATTAAGTAAATTTGACAAGAGGTTTGCGTAACGACTACAACCAATAGAAGGCACGTAAAATATTTGAATATGTTTTCGTGGATCGCTTGGTATTTTTGCAGGAGGTAGAAGTAATGATCGTTCGTATGCGGTATTGTAGACGCATTAATAGGTATGTGAAATATTTGAATATTTTAGGTCTGTTCGCGTACTTTCAGTCACTGACGTTTACTGAATTTTCCTGAATCATGTGGTGGGGGACATTCATGAAAAGTACAAAAACGCTCACATTGCATTTCCTGAAAATTGACAAACAAAAGTGTCAGTTGTCGGTTTTCAGGAGAACAATAATGATTATAAAGTCATCGTAAGCGGTGATAAATTATCGTCACAAAAATATTCGTCCTTCATAATATTATAACATTAGGCCAAAAACCGTTTGACAGTTTTCAGTATTTTGAAGTAGCTCAGACCCTACTGAAAAAGGGGCATTTTTCCGTTTTCAGTAAAACGGAGTGCGAAAACGGCTTCATTGCAATTAATTGCAATAAATCGTAGTACGCGAACATACCTTTCATTGTTAAACGGTTCATTGACAGTTTACAATATAGGAAGTAGTAATTAGATGTCTCGAATATGATTCTGCGCGACATTGTAAACAGAATAATAGGTATCTAAAATATTTTTTCGTCGATCACATAAATGCTATTTTTACAGGAGGTAGAAATAATGAGTTTGAAACATAATTTCAAAGAGAAAATGCGTTGAACAACATCCGAAATAATAAATTATATAGTAGTTTATTTACTTGTATCTTTAAATTACTTACTTTTAAAAATACAAGTACATAAAATACTTAAAATGCCGTCTCACAGCTTTTTTCATTCAAAGAATAACCACACACCATGCTTCAGCTGTCCACTATTGAATATTAAACTTCAGCAGTAAAGACCTTGTTGATTAAATATATTCCGGTCGCATACCAATATTGCTGAAAAAACATTTCTTTCGTACACTTATTTGAATATAAGTACAAATTAAGAGCCTGCACCAAGCCCATCTTTATAGATCTAATAATCTACAGCAAAGTGCTGAGGTTCAGCTCAGCTACAATTTTCTACGATTTCTTGCAACAGAGCTAGCAGGCTATGAAGACAACTATCTTTGAATTGCAGCAAAAATCTATTCAAATATATTGCGTAAACGCTCACATCAGTTCATCTCATATGCCTGCAAATTCAAATTCATATTCGCCACTCTGACGGCAGCTTCATGAACCTTCACTTAATTCTATTATGGGCAAATTAACCGATCGACTTCAATTGAGTGAATTTTCGTTCAGTTTCAGCGCTCACTTAAGTTCACTTAATTGCATTATAGTTCTACCTTTATTTTTCAAGAACAACGACGCCAGCAGAATCACGATACCACAGCTTTGAGCTAGAAACACTAGCGATCGTGAATGCTTTACAGCGATTCAGGATGTTTTTGGATGGGATACCATTTACAATTGTAACGGATTGCAGCTCTTTGACCTTGGCGTTACAGAAGAAGAAGATAAATCCTCGCATAGCCCGCTGGACGCTAGATTTAGAGAACTATACGTTTGAAATAAGACATCGTAAGAGTGATCAGATGATGCATGTGAATGCGTTGATCCGTCAGCCTGTTGTGTGTGCCATAGATGAATCAGAGGTCGATGTGAATATACAAATCGCCCAAACGCGTGATGCAGTAATTAAATCCTTAAGGAGTTGCTTGGAAGAATCAGATATAGAGGGTTACGAGTTGGATAATGGATTAGTTTTCCGTATTAGTGGTTCAAATAAACAGTTGTATGTGCCAATTGAGATGGAAGAGAACGTTTTCGTGCACGAGAACTATGGACATGTGGGAATCGATAAGTGCCTGGGCCAGATGCAGAGGTACTATTGGTTTCCAAAAATGCGAGAAAAGTTGAATAGGTTCATTAGAAATTGTTTGAATGCATATATTATTCGAAATTACCACAAAACCATGAAAGGAATTTATACAATATTCTTAAGCTTCCAGAACCTTTTGATACTTATCATGTTGATCATTTTGGTCCATTAGCTGTGTGCAAATCGAAGCGAAAGCATGGATTAGTGGTTATAGACGCATTTACCAAGTTTGTGAAGCTATATGCGATGAACACAAGTACGAAAGAAACAGTTTGTGCTTTGCGTAAGCATTTTGATTGGTATAGTCGTTCACGACAAATCTTGACTGACCGCGGTTCGTGTTTTACTTCGGAAGAATTTGGGCAGTTTCTGAAAGCACGAAATATTGAGCATGTGAAAGTTGGTGTGCCATCTCCCTAATCAAATGGACAAGTAGAAAGAGTAGATTGTGATTTAAAGGCAATTTTAGCTAAGATAACTGAGCCCATGAATCATTTGGATTGGAAGCAAAATATAACTGATGTGAAATTCGCGATTAACAATACTATCCACCGAGCTATTCAACAGTCACCTAGTAAAGTGTTTTTCGGTGTTAATCAGCGAGGTAGGGTTGTTGATGAGCTCACTGAACATTTGCATGAAGTATATTCCAGGCGAGAAGAGAATTTGGAGGGAATAGAACCAGGGCAGACCGTGCAATTCAGAGGTCACAGACGTATAACCAGAAATACTATAATCAGAGTCACAAGCCAGCAAAAGAATATGAGGTAGATGATTTGGTAGTTATTAAGAATGTTGATTCCACTGTAGGGAAAAACAAAAAATTAATTGCTAATTATAAAGGTCCATACGTGGTAAGGAAAAAATTAGATCACGATCGGTATTTATCAACCGATGTTGAAAACTGTCCAGTGACACAAATGCCATATAATGGTATAGTTGATTCAAGTAGAATGAAGATATGGTTGGAGCCCCCGAGAATAGATGGAATGGACATTGAAAGTAACATTAATGTTGAGGAATGTACTGATTATGTACTGTACTGATGTACTGATATAATTTATAGTTACAATTTTTTAATAAAATGTTACTTAATTTTGGCACACAAATTGCAGAGTTTTATCACGAGAAACGTGACATAGCAATTGCTCTTAATCCGATAGAATATGTATTTTAAATTAGCCTAACGAATATTTTTAAGACTTGAATAATAAAAGTACGAATCGCAGTTCAAAGCATTGTTTGATTCATAAATTATAATGTATTTATCTGTTTGTGGCTGAAATACTAAGGTTGATAAGTAAAAGGTTCGCAAAACTGGAATTGATTGACGATCTATCGATCGTTTGTTGCTATTGTAACGAATATTAAACACTTTTATAAGCAATAGTTTTTATTTCCACTAAAAACTCTTTAATCAAAGTCATATAACAATCGACAAAACTTACTTTTCGAAGATAATCTAAAAGCGGTGTGATTTTTTTTACTGATTTTATAAAGTTTATAGAACGATGATTTGGATCGAGTTTTGTTTGACTAAATTCGTTTTCAGTAGCACTCAAGCTGGAAACAGCCGTAGAACGATTTGCACAACAACATTTATGCAACGGCATATTCGAAAATCGATGAACCGAAGCTTGTGGCCATACCTATCCAAGATCTTGGATCATATGAGATGCAAATAATATAATTTTTTAATAAATGTATTTTTTGTTAAATGCTCAATGAATAAAAGGTTGTTGAGTACAATAATAAATGGCATTAGGTGTTTTAAGCCCTATATCTTAATTATTCGGTGTTTTATTTAATTACAAAATTATTGTCTTTATTTTAAAACCCCTGTATAATAGCTGACTTTCTGATGGCATTAATACTGTATTTTAATCATATCTTGCGGTCCCGCCTGAGAGCATAAAGGGTCTCGCAGTCATAGTTGGAGAACGTTTGGGATTATACCGTGATAGCTTTGATTTTGAAAGTGTCAAGTAATACTTTAAAATATGTACGAAGTTGGTTCATTAAGTTCGTGGAAAAGGAGTAAGAATATAATTAGTTATAATTAGTTTATCATCCAATATAATTAGTTTATCATCCACATTTTCAAAAATGTTTTGTCTTTGTCGGAAAAGAATGAAAACCTTCAATTCGTAGTTGGATAACTTCTTTCCACAAAATTTATTTTCAATTTTGGGAAAAAAATAATAATCGCTGGGAGCCATATCATGGCTGTAGAGTGGGTGATGTAAAATATCGAAGCCCACCTTATGCAGGGCAGTAAACGAAAAAAACTCTAGCGCACCTGAACCGCTAGAAAACTAATTTTCGATGAAATTGTCTTTGAGTGACAAACAAGTGTGGAAAGACGTAATACACTGTTTTGTAGAGTCATATCAACCATTCCTTATCTCAAGCAACAAAAGTCAACTATAACACAAATGATGAAAATGTTCAGTGCTGGTAACACTTTCCGAACGAAGCAGCAATAAGTTTACCATAGCAAGCTCATACTTAAATCAACTTATCCTTTGAATTTCGTTCTCATCGCAGGATTTCATCGAAAGTTTCAGCGGTTAAACGTTGTTTGAGGCTGCCATCCGAAAAATGTTCAAAACTCGGAAAATTTATATATTGACTCCTTAATTTTATTGCAAATGCTTTGCATATGAGAACGTAATTTGAAGCATCTGTTGGTGCAATATTAACGGAAATGGCACATTGCTGGTTAGCCTGTGTCAGCAGCGAAGCAAAATGCATCCCAAATCTGCTTCACGTTAAGTTAAACCCAACCAGTAAATTTCGTTTCGATTGAATCACTGCGCTGGAAGCTATACGGGTGAAAAAAAAAGTTTAGGGTTACCACCCTCAAAACTTTTCAAATTTTTAAAACGTTAATATTTGTTGTTAATTTTCATTGCAGGATCATTCTCAATTGGAAATCTAATGATATAATCGCTCAGTAAAAAAATTCCACAAAATTACAAAAATGGTCATAGCTGGCAGCCCTTTCATGATTTTTGCACTTCACATTAAGGTCCACTTACTGCATGAGCTTCGTTTTGATTTCTACACTGGACCGGAAGTTATAGGGAAAAAAGCTTTATTTTGATGAGCAAATTTGCAAGATTTATGAGACAAAAATCACTACAGTTGCCAGCCCTATGCTAATTTTTCAACCAAATTTTCATCAAATGTTACAAAGAATAATATCCAAGTATTGTGTCAATTTTGTTAAAATTTGATGGCTGATTCGGAAGTTATAGGCCAAAGAGATGTTTTTTTTTCTCAGTAGTTTTTCAAGATGGTACCACTGCCACAGGGTTGCCCGCATTTCAAAATCACTTCTGTCAGACCTGGTCCTAGCTAATACCAACATATCCTGTAAATTTCATTATGATCCTATCATCCGGTCGTCAGTTCTCGTGAACAGAACTTTCGAGTGCTGAAAATAGAGGTAATTTGGTGATGGGTTGCCGTTCTTATGCAAATCGGAATTTGAAAATTTTATCTTGAGATGAAGGACAAAAGATAAAATTTATCAAAGATTTGAAATTTTTGTCAAAAATCAAAAATTTTTTGGAAGGTCAATGATTTAAAGGATTTTTTTTCAGCAGCCTGGCACAGCTACAGGGTTACCCGCTTTATGCTGAAAATCTATATGTGCCATATTTTAGTCAACATGAATACGCTCTGTAATTTTCACGATGATGCATTGTTTTTCTTACAAGTAATGACAAATCAAAATTTGAAAAAAAATCCTTGCCTACTTTTAGGCACCCTGCACCCACACACGGCTCAAAATTTCCAATTCTTTATCATAAGCAAGCTTAGAACATAATAA
Source organism: Nemotelus pantherinus (assembly GCA_963978885.1). NCBI lineage: Eukaryota > Metazoa > Arthropoda > Insecta > Diptera > Stratiomyidae > Nemotelus > Nemotelus pantherinus. The sequence goes on from OZ022263.1 coordinate 124,920,725, forward strand.
GCTTTCATTCCCAACACTTTTCTTTAACAAAAATTACACTGCTTGGAAATATAGGAGTTCCTCAAAATTCACTAAAACGCTCGCCGCCGCCAAAAAAATTAGGTTATATGAATTTGAGAAAATCACGCACCTACCTCCTATACACATCTACGTTCTCCGAAAATTTCAGCTCAATCGGATCGGCCACTCCAGAGATTATCTCCCTTAATCATTTTGCTGATATATATATATATATATATATATATATATATATATATATATATATATATATATATATATATATATATATATATATATATAAATATATATATATATATATATATATATATATATATATATATATGTATAAATATATATATACATATATTTATATTTATATAAATATATATATATATATATATATATATATATATATATATATATATATTTATATATATATATATATATATATATATATATATATATATATATATATATATAAAGCCGAAAATTCATATTTCTTTATATATATATATATATATATATATATATATATATATATATATATATATATATATATATAAAGAAATATGAATTTTCGGCGAAACGAGTTTAATACTATTGTTCTTCGAACATTAGTAACCACTATTGTGAACAGGCTTGTTGTCGTGCAGAAGAAGGACTTGTTGTCGTGCAGAAGAAGGATAGCTTTGGTCAATTTTCTTTTTTCTTTGATGGCTTCTTTCAACTACTATAGATTTGAAGTTTAGTATTCTATAGCTGTGGAGACGACTTTGTTTTTAAAATCTATCAACAAAATCCCTTCTGAGTTTTACCAACAATATCCCTTCTGAGTCATCTGCCATGACTTTTCCAGGAGATGGTGACATCTTGAATTTCTTCGGTGGTGGTGTGCGTATTTGTGTCACTGCATATAACCTTGTTTGGACTCAGGATTGTAATGATCAATCCAAATTTTTTCTCCAGTAGCGATTCGACTCAATACTCCACCCTCATCGTCACTACACCTTGCACTACACCTTATTCATGCCAGGATGATTTGTACAATATTTAAAATGGTTGTATCTGGCACTTTAAGCATTTCTGCGAGCTGTTTCTTTTTGAGTATAGCAAAGAGAGTGGCCACTTAGATTGGCCGTCCTGCTCGTGGGTCGTCTTCTGTTTTGGTTCAAAAAGACAAATTGGAAAGGATGCCATCTTTTCCATTATGATTTGAGCTTACTTTCTTTGTTTGGCAAGGATCTTTATAACAGTGTGGTACTCGATTATATTTTACACTTTTTTCCAGATTGAGTTGCTTGGTCGACGAAGGTTCAAAAACTAATGGCTCGATGAAAATAAATCTTGCAATTGATACTCATAATACGTCTCTGAAGCCATAATGTTTCATTAAACTACCTCCATTAATGATCTACCTGCTCAATTCACGAACTTAATGACCCACCTTTGTAGTTATTAATACTGTAGCTTAAGGTACATTGTGAAAATACTGCACCGTTCAATTACATAAAACATTTTAAATGATTAAATGATGATTGAATAAATATTCTGCTGACTTATGCAGCGTGTGTATAGGTATAGGGCGCATGATTAGGATTCTCGCCATCAGTCTGCAGCTCAATTCCGGCACATGAAACTCAGTTTTTTTCTTCATTGCATATATTATATTTTACCTCTCATCGGGCTCAAAATGCATACATCAAATTTAGTTCAATTTGATTTGAAATTTAAATTGTTGAACTGACGAAAATTTCAGTCTTATGGTTAGATTAAGCACCAAGCCTAACAGTTGCAAGAGTATCCAGAAGAATAAAATAGAATAATTCTAATATGGACGAAAACATAATTCATTATAAGTGCATGCATTGAAACATAATTCGTAATAAATGCTTTTACTGCACAATAACAGACAAAAGTCTAATTTGTTCTGATTTCACATGCACATCTGTTGGATAGTTTGTAGTGTATTGCAAATTAAATAAGAACCACGCAAAATATTAGCTAGACTCTAACACAACTTTGAGACAAATGGCACTAGTTTCGTATAACTTTTTCTCAATTGTTTCCATCAAATGTACGTAAGTAAAGAGCTGGAGAGATTTTATAAAAGAAATTTTTATTTGGGGGCCAAAATAACAACGATTTCGATCGAATTTACTTGAATTAATTTCAACTCAGCGGCCTCAAACTGTGGCAAGTATTGACTCGCCCACCCAGGACTCGATCCTACTTACCTTCCCAAAATCATTATACCAAAATCTGTGGGCACATCTATCCAAGATCTTCGTTCATATGAAATGCAACTTAGATATTTTTGGACATTTAATGTGGAATGAATAAAAGATTTATAGCCCAGTCATTTTAGCAATCAACCTCGGAATCAGAGATAATAAGCTGCATTTTTGTATATACCTTATTTTTGGGGTCCTCAAAGTTGCTTCAAAAGTCTCATAAAATCTCGTGTCTGCGTCGAAAATTATTCAAGGTCAAAGGTGAGAAAAAACAGTTTTATGCGATTATCTTGGTTTATATTGCTCCAATGATGTTAACACAGATCGAAATTGTAGAGCATAAAATTTGCGACACATTTTTTTTGAAGGATTTTTTCATGCACTTAACCGTTTTTCCGATAGAGGACGGTAAGCACGCAGCACTCAACTATATGTACTGTAATGCAATGTGAAACCTTCAGTTTTGAATTATTTGTATTATTTATCAGTAAATACATTGTATTCAATAGCATTTTACATATATTCAATTTAGTTTAATATATATTTTACATATTTTTAATCTATCAATCTTTTGAAATAACAAAAGTATTACTTTTCTTCTTCATCATCGTTATCTTCCGGACGTTCGGGAATTTCTGTATCATTGTCATCATCTTTGTTGCCTTAAATTGGTGTTTCTAGACCTTCCCGAATTTCAAGGTCAAAAGAACTCTCTTGCTCACAGTCACTTGCAATGAAACAGCATTGAGGCAAGCTTGCCCATTACACTGGCCACAAGCTAAAGTGCATTGCAACCCCGATTTTCTACAACCGCACCGTGCCCCACATCCATTCTTAGAATTATAAAATAGAGTATTCAGTAATTCATCGGAAGCTGGTGGTAATATTGTTGTCATTGGCTCCAGGAACTCATTTTGGAGCACTTAACCCCTTTTCTGGGGTTTTAAATCATACCCTAACCATTTTTGAACTTGGTAGTAGACACAGTTTATGTGCTGATGGGCCGCTGCACTTGCCGGTGGAAGATTAGATAATTGGACAGGTTTATGAAGTTTTGTAGATTTAATGAACTGAGTATATCGATGATGATCGATATTATCCTTAGATTTTGGAGCATTGTATACCGCTAGTAAGATCCGAATGCCATTATCGTATAATTGTTGGACAGGGCACTTTTCGTGTAGAAAAACTTGAGCTAGTTCGTCGAAATTGGCAAGTTGTTCTAGTGCTTATATGAAAGTTTTTTCCCTTTTTTATCACATCCACTGAATGCATGTATCACTGAATGCATTGTATCACATCCACTGAATGCATGTAAAAATAAAACATGTTTTTTAGAAAATGGATATTTGTCAAAACTTTTTGAGGAATATATTTGTGTTCTGACATTACCTTTGCCAACTTTTTTAAAGAAAATGTCTTCTTGATGTAATTGGTTGCGTCCAATTAAAATAACTAGTAGATCTATGTCTTCTCCTATAATGATGGCAGTCTTTTCATGTTTGGATTCTTCGATAGCTGTTTCTCTAATTAGAACATCAGTATCATCTCTCGCTTGTTTTGTTGTGATATTTAGACTCTCAAACTTTTCAATGGGCATATCAATCAATTTCTTTTTATTACATCGAATTGACAAAAATTGTTCTTGTTCTAATTGGCACAATCAATATCAATAAATCAATAAAAATAGGTAAAATGCTATTAAATACAATGTATTTACTGATAAATAATACAAATAATTCAAAACTGAAGGTAGTATTCACAGGTATTCACGGTTGACCTTGCATTACAGTACATATGGCTGAGTGCTGCGCGCTTATCGCCCTCTATTGGAAAAACGGTTGGGCGCATGAAAAATGCTTCAAATAAAATGTGTCGCAAATTTTATGCTCTACAATTTCGATCCTATGTGTTAACATCAGTGGAGCATTAGAAACCAAGATAATCGCAAAAAACTGTTTTTTCTCACCTTTGACCTTGAATAACTTTCGACGCAGACACGAGATTTTACGAGACTTTTGAGGCAACTTTGAGGACTCAAAAATGAAGGCATATACAAAAATTCAGCTTATTATCTCCCATTCCGAGGTTGACCCCTTTTTCATGCTAAAATGACTGGGCCATTATGAGTACGATAATAAATGAAAATGTGTACATCATGTGCAGTACTTTGCGTCCGAGTATTTCGCTTTTTACGTTAATTAACACGTACATATGCATGCTGTTCGGAGTGGAAATGTATTTAGATACCTTATTAGTTGGACTTTGAATACATATTGATTTTATAATGTTGCACCCTGTTTACAATTTCCCAATATATAGGATTGCAATCAAATGGCTGCTTTAAGGCCAAAGAAAAATTTGCAACTGGGTATTAAATTTTACAAGATCGGGATAGGCTATTATAAATGACGTTGACTCGATGGTACATGCACACTAAATATGCGCGTTCGCACGTATGCATGAATAGAAACTAAGTAAATTTGGAGTAATAATGTAGTATACGATGTAAACGATGTTTATACAACCTTTTCACCTTCGAGCATTAAACTAGAACAACCAGTCTTCCTTGAACATGTTTTTGAGTTGAGGTTCTTGGATGGTCTAGCGAAATCTCTTAGCAAATGAAGAATGTGAGCAATGTCGTTTTTTGTTTGAACTGGTTAGCGGATAATAAAACAAAAAGTATTTAGCGGGCTGTAATGGCATAAACCATCAATAGTGCAAATTCTCAGACAAGAACATGACTAAATATTCAAAAAGGAATTTCGTTTTTGTTAATCATATACATAGTTAGAGAAATATACATTTTTACTACTCAATCGCCAAGTTAAAAAATATTTTAAATTTTTTTCTATGATAATGCCAAAGCTCAGGGGATTACCCTTTGAATCAAATGCTTAGCTATGGCGGCAAGGAAACACAAATAGGAGAAATCTATATCAATTATTCCATTATTCTCTTTTAATGTGCCACATTATTTTTTGTTTTCTGAAGCGCTGGTGCTATGCCCAGTCGCCACTAAAACTACGATATGACACTGAATTAATGCGGTGCTGGCATTATGCCCAGTCGGTGGCTATTAGAACAACAAATACAACCATGAGCATACAGCGAGATTCGAAACCACAGGCAGTAGATTGCTGCTCAGCGAGCTGACGCCTTAGCGAGCATAGCCAACGATCTCTCATCCCCTGGTTGTGGGCCTCTCATAACATGATTTTCGCATATTCGAAAATATTTCACATTTGACGTTTTCATATCCCTCTCTATATGTTTAAAATGTCCCGTAAATTCAAGTTTTCAAATAAATAAACGGTTTAAAGGTTTTGCAAATGTTGGTCGCAATGTGTTCCGATATTATGACTTCCATCATTTTTCCTCGTAGATTTTCCCACAGAGAGATAACCTTTTTCAATTTCAAGATTGCTTATGTGTGGCAATTTTAAACACACGGAGGATCAATTTTTTGAAAAGAATTTCACGTCCCTGCTCTAGCTATAGCGTTGCCCACAAATTCATTATAAATCCGAAATGTATATTTTTGATAGGCATAAACTCGTCCTGGAATTTCGTTATGATCTGATGTTTCTCTCAGAAGCTGTAACAAACAAAACATTTGAAAAATTTCCTTGTCTGCTTTTAAGCAATCAGCGCCCACATAGAATTAAAAATTACCAAACCGTTATCATAGCCAATCAGTAAACCTTATCAATTTTCATATCCCATACTGACTTTTCACTATAATTGTCTTTACATAGACATATAGAAGAAAAATCACTAAAATGGTCGCTGCTGCCAAAGTGTAAAAACTTCATTTTAACTTGATATGGACCTACCTAAAATTTTAGCTCGATTGCATTACGCACATTAAATAATCTCACTTAATATTTTTTTTCTGATTTATATACACATGTAAAGAAAGGACCAGGTAAATTTACTACTATCTTCGAAAATCAGTAAAAATATATGTTTAATTATTTCATGTGACACCAGTTTTACTCTTAATTATTTTTAAATTTAGTCTGGCACTATTTTTAATTCGAAATTGCGCTACGATGTTCAAATACTTATTTTCATTAATTGATGTGATTTGCCAGACCTTTACGTATAAAATTCATACCTTCCAATATTACATTATCACTCTAAATTTACTCAGTTTCTATTCACTCATCCGTGCGTACCAACATATTTCTTCATATATCAATAAAAATATAAAAGATATTGGGACAGAGCGAGCATTGAACAACATTACAATATCAATATTTGTAATCTAATTAAAAATAAAAAACATATATATGCTGAATTATTTCATGTGACACCAGTTTTACTCTTAATAATTTTTAAATTTAGTCTGGCACCATTTGTAATTCAAAATTGCGTTACGATATTCAAATACTTATTTTCATTAATTTGTGTGTGTCGCCCGACCTTCACATATAAAATTCATACCATCCAGCATTACATTATCACTCTAAATTTACTCAGTTTCTATTCACCCATCCGTGCGTACTAACATATTTCTTCATATATCAATAAAAATATAAAAGATATTGGGACAGAGCGAGCATTGAACAACATTACAATATCAGTATCTGTGATCTAATTACTTTTCCATTTCTAATTTCATGCAAATGTTCGTGTTAATTACCGTAAAAAGCGAACTTAACACCGAATCCAAAGTACTGCACATGATATACACATTTCAATTGTTGATTGTACGCAATAATCAAACATATAAACCACATTTAAATGAAAGACATTGTCAAATTTTATTGGTTGCATTTCATATGAACAGAGATTTTGGATAGATGTGCCCACAGCTATTGATTTTGCAAGGTGAATATCTGACCTAAACTTTTCACCACCCACCAATACCACCAGCATATGCATTTCCAGCTGTGGGCACCGTATGAGATTTCCGAAATATGTTCTCATTACGCAACGAACGACGTTTTTTTTGCGGGATGATTAAACCACTATTGGCACTTTGATATTCATCTCCCGATTTGATGTATTCACTCACCCACTCAATCGCACTTATCTCGTGAACAACGACTGCTCCATGTTCGAATATTTCTGAAAAGCCATATTCTTGACGGGTGGCAACTGATGACAATTTAAACTGTCACTACTGCCACTGTCACACGTTTGTCTCCACTAGTCTACATTGTCAAATTTTTCGCTCGAAAGAATGACCAGATAATGGAGAAATGTCAAAATTTCAAGTGAACTCGAACTCAGTACCAGCCTTAAGGCTGGTACTGAGTTCGAGTTCACGTGAAATTTTGACATTTCCCCAATATCTGACCATTCTTTCGAGCGAAAATTTTGACAACAGAGAAAAGCAGAGACACTGCTCATTCTTGACGGATAAAATGTCAAGAATTTCAATTTTCGATCGATTTTCTTATTGGAAAGTCATTTGCACTGCTCAATTTTCAAATTCAAACACTAAATGTCACTTTTTCGCTCGAAAGAATGAACTGCACAAACTAAATTGGCGTGAAATGATTGACAACATGTTTTAGTGCCATCTATGTTTTCGAAGCGAAAGCAACTTCAAAGCAACTTTTCATGCTAAGAACACAGTACCAAACTTGCTTATTTTCAAGCTAAATTTTCGCCGAAACAGATTTCACGTGAAATTTTGTATGAAAATTTCACGTGAAATCGAACTCAGTACTATGCTTTAAGCATAGTACTGAGTTCGATTTCACGTGAAATTTTCATACAAAATTTCACGTGAAATCTGCTTCGGCGAAAATTTAGCTTGAAAATAAGCAAGTTTGGTACTGTGTTCTTCGCATGAAAAGTTACTTCGATGTTGCTTTCGCTTTGAAAATATAGATGGCATTGACACATGTCTCCAATCATTTCACGCCTATAGGTTAGTACGCTGGCGAGCCTGAATTCCGGACACTCGTTGGACTATTTATTTCTACACGGAAAAATTTTCGTGTAGAGAAGTGTAGAATATTACAAAGTGACAGTTAATTGCTCTCAACTTTGGCGGCATGGGATTTAGAAATTAGCTTTCTTTGAAAATAACCTTTACAATCTACCAACTGTATGTGAAATACTATGTTACTATTCCATCAATGCTTCTTTCAGCTCTTCAATTTTAAATTCATTCAGGTTTGCTGCCTCATCATACTGCTATATTATGAACCAAACCAAAGTTTATGAAAGAAACCAAGTTCTAGTAGCAAATTTTAAAAACTACTTTCACTTTAAATTCAATTAGACTGAATGAAAATAGGCGTAGTTTTTCGAAGTAAAACAATTATGTAATCTATTTAATAATTGTTTATTTGATATATATTTCCTTCACACGAATACATAATTTCCATCCATGCATTTCATATCGCGTACACATGCGGTGTTGAAAACTTTAGGTCTGTTCGCGTACCTGAGTCTATTATAATATATTCAAATAGATTCGCATAATTGCTTCAAGCCAAATTTCGCAGCAAAAAGAAGCCAGCTGCCAAGTTATGTTACTGCTGCAGTTTGGTGAAGTAACATACCTTTTATAACGTCGCGCTAATTCAATAAACCAACCAGCTAATTAAAGTGCTTCGTAGTAAACGTATCTGGCAAAAAAACTAAATGTGCTGGAAAATCTTTGCTTCAAGTTTTGCACGAACTATCCTACGCATAAAATTAGTTAATTTGTCGACAGAAAGTTCCGAAGTACAACAAATTTTAAATTTTCAAACAAAATTCAAATTTGACGCGCGTTCAAAATGGCCAAAATGATTGCTTTACGTGACCAAATAAATAGCAGACCATTTAATTCTGTCACCTCGTGCCTGGAAAAACTCTCCACTTGTGCTGCAGAGCCACCTACGAGCAAAGAGCAGCACTAACATTCTGACACTTTTCAGGCAACGTTTCAGGACAGACTGCGTACCGATTTTCTCAAGTGACCTGAAAAAAATTCAGGTGACGGAATTCCGTCACTCTTTTCCCATGCATTTTAAAGGGGAACCGAAATTCAGGCAAGACTGCGTACTTACCTTATTTAGTATGCACAGTTCATTCTTTTCGGGCGTAAAAGTGACATTCGATGTCAAAAATCCCATACAAATCGGAAAAATGCGAAATGTTTATCAGTTGGTGTTAGGTTATGTCAATTCTCTGTCGCTACAATTTTGCTAGGCCTTTTAATTTATGGCTTCTTATTTTTCCATTTTAATTTTCCATTTTAATTCATCTTATTGCAGAAGCGGCCAAAGAAAAAGCACCATGTGCCATCTTTATTGATGAAATCGATTGAGTGGAGGCGAAACGAACTAATTCTGTGCTGCATCCATATACAATCTGATACTATCCGAAATGGATGGTTTCCATCAAAACGAAGGAGTCATTGTTTTAGGAGCAACAAACCGACGAGATGATTTAGACCAAGCCCTGTTAAGACCCGGTCGCTTCGACGTTCAGGTAAATCGCAAAAGTCGGTTTTCAGTGCAGTTTGTCAAGGATGTTTTGTTTTCTAGGTGGTTGTCCCGACACCAGTCTTTTCCGGACGTAAGGAAATATTACATTTATATTTACACGATTTACACGATGACATTGACATTGATATGTTGGCGAGGGGAACTACTGGCTTCACAGGAGCTGACTTGCAAAACATGGTCATTCAGGCCGCTCTTAGGTAATGTAATACATTTTTTTAAATACATACATTTAATATACGTATATTTAAACATAAAATATATGTACATAGCTGCAATCGATGGAACGGACAATGTCACAATGAAGCATTTAGAAGCAGCAAGAGATAAAGCACTGATTAGACCTGAAAGAAAGTCTCGTTTACCGGACGAAGAAGCAATGAAGATGGACATGCTATCGTGTCATATTTTACGAAAGAGGCACATTCACTGCACAAAGTGACAATCATGCCAAGAGGCCCGTCTCTCGGTCATACTGCATATATTCCTGAAAAGGAACGATATCATGTGACAAAGGAACAGCTTCAGGCTATGATGGATACAATGATGGGTGGACGTGCAGCAGAAGAACTTATTTTCGGAACTGTAAAAATTACATTGGGTATGATGATTAATTTATCATGTAAAATTGTTATTACGTTTACCTTTGATTTGATCACCAGGTGCAAGCAGTGACATAAAACAAGCAACATCAATCGCTTCACATATGGCTAAAGACTGGGGCATGTCAAAACGTTCTAGCTTGCGGACTATAGAAGGAGCAAAAGGCTTGATGCCAAGCGAAAATTTAGGACCAAATACGATTGAAGTTGTCGATGTAGAAATTAAGAAAATTCTTAGTGATATTTACGAACGAGTCAAGACGATTTTAAGAATACAAAACATTAGCAGAGCAATTATGTCCGAGGACAGAAAATCTAGTGATGCACATGCTTCATAGAAGACAAGTTTTAGCGATTAGAAATAATATTGTAAACAGATTGCAAAAGTTTCGAAATAACTTTGTGCAAAACAAGGTATCCGAAATCATATAAATTGGAAGTAAAATAAAAGTGGAAATAACTAATGCATACATCTGCTACAAAAAAAATATTATTTATTAAATGAAGAATCTAAAAGGAATATTTACATTGATATATATTTTATAGATAATTTATTGGTACATCATAAATAAATAATTTCAAGCAATACTTCTGTTAAATTTTATATTGCATACTTATGTTTTTTAATAATAAAAATGGGGTCAGTTTAATTGCAGAGTCTCTTCTTCATAGCAGTTGTAAACCGCTTAGTCAAGAAACAAGCTATTAAATATTCATCATCCCCCGAAAGAAAATAAGATAGGAAAAAAATTAAAAAACAATTACATACATAACTTCAGGCTAAAGCATTGCTTAAAATTAATTTTACATAATTCATTTGTTTCAACTTCAAATATCAATAATATATAAATATACATAAAACTATTATAAAAAAAGCTGCGGAAATCGATTTGCCTTGTTGCCGCCAATTGATCTTCTTCGATGGAATTGAAACGATTCTAATTAAAGTAAAAAATAATAATTATTTCATTAAAGCAAGAAAGCGGTATACCTTTTTATTGTAGTCCTCGAACCGTCTTCAACTTGCGCCGCTGGGCTCGCGCAGAGCCACACTAAGAAGGTGGCTTCTGTGAGGAATTAGAAAGCTCACGAAATTAAAGTGTAAACGTTTTTAATTTGTGGTCACGGTTCCCTTTTTGTTTATAAATTACCACAGACAACGAATATCGGCTCTAACGCTTATCAAAGCAGAGAATATTTGATACGGGAAACTGGATCGTTTTGTGAAATAAGCCTCCGAAAGCAGAATCAAATTGAATTGTTTCTGTGCGATGATTCAAATTGAATTTTTTTTAACTAAGTGGTTTCGAAAGTATCCACTGATTTTCATCAACAAAACATCAGCTCATAGTGCAAACCTCACTGATGTGACCACTTGGCGTGGGAGATCATTAATTGTGATCGCATACTTTCGAAAGTACTTAATTCAAAATTTTTCCATTTTAATCATCCCACAAAAACAATTAAATTAAAGTGTAAAATAAACAAACTATTTTATCTGAGGAAACGCACAGAACCACGAATAAACGAGGTGTTTTCCCAGCGAAAAATATAAAAGTATTTTAAACAATTAGATTATTATATTTTTTCAAATACTAAGCTATTTGCCAATTTAAATTAGTAAAGTTAAGTTGTTTCATTCTTCTGTAGTGAATATAATAGGATCCCTATGTTTTTTGATTGCCCTTGCAAATGCTAATCGAAGAATATTTCCTCAATTTTCAATTCCTCTACGATTAGCTTTTCAAATTGAGAAAATATTCTCCAACTAGTTTCTGAAGGTACAAACAGATACCATCAGGATCCTATATTTACGATGGAGGTATGAACAATTTGCCCCAACATATGAAACCTCCGAAATGAAAGTCGAAAAATTCGAATACCTTACTCTTCAGACACCGGTACAGTTGAAAATTATGTTCCAAATTATTTTCCTTGGTCCCACGTATTCCTTCCGTTGATTGATTATCTAAAGAGTATCAAAATTAATACCTGTGTTTTTATTTTCATAATTGTCTTACTCATTTTAAACTGCCTTACTGTGTATTCAAACGCTGGAGGCTCCATTTTCTCATAAATGATATCCAAGTGTCTTCTCTGTCTGAAATATAAATTTTTTTATTATATCGACGTTTATTTTATGGCGATCGTTTCTGACAAAAGTTCTATAGGTATTCCACATTTAAAATTTGAAAAAATCACATTATCAAATAAGCCGAACACAATTTTGTCCCTGCCATCAATGAAACTGCATAGCCAGTCATTTATAATTGCATGCATCAGAGAAATTTATCAATTGCAACCTTATATTGATGTACAACATCTAAACTTACCCGTTTTCAGAATCTCCTTGTTATTTTTACGCAATTTCCATTATTACGATTTCCATTATTTTTAACTCACTTGCAAATTTTCAACATTTCACACATTTTTTATAATATTGCCAACAGACATGATTAGTATGTCTGCAATTGAAAAAAGGCTTCTGAATGGGTTTTCCTTTATTGCACTCATCTACTTTTATGACTGTAGGACCATAAAAAAGTTAGACTATGTGTTATACTTCGGTCCTGCTCAGGTATTTACTGGGTGCACGGGGCGTGAAAGTCTGCTATATTGATGAGTGCGAAAAGTAGTTATCAAACACATTTTCATGCCGGGTTTTCCCGCGAATATGATTATGAAGTTTAGTTTGCTACGAGGAAAACGATTTACAGATTTTCATTTCACTATATATGTCGTATAAGCATATTTTATAGGTATGTTCGCGTACTGCAGCAACAACACATTTTTACAGCTGGCTTCTTTTTGCTGCAAAATTTGGCTTGTAGCAAGAGCAAAAAAATTACTTTATGCGAATCCATTTTAATATATTATAATAGATTCAGGTACGGGAACAGGGCTTATATATGTCGTATAAGCATATATATATATATATATATATATATATATATATATATATATATATATATATATATATATATATATATATATATATATATATATATATATATATATATATATATATATATATATATATATATATATATATATATATATATATATATATATATATACATATATATATATATATATATACATATATATATATATATATATATATATATATATATATATATATATATATATATATACATATATATATATATATATATATATATATATATATATATATATATATATATATATATATATACATATATATATATATATATATATATATATATATATATATATATATATATATATACATATATACATATATTTATTTTTTAATTAGTACATTTTCATATATGTATTAAGATATACATTCTTACAAATATATTTTAAAATTAAAATATGCATATATATATATATATATATATATATATATATATATATATATATATATATATATATATATATACATATACATATATATATATATATATCTCATTACCGGTTTTTTTTGTACATGTAGATGGTACCGCTTCCTCGCCACTTTCTCCATCATCTTCATTATCTCGATGTACCGGCAATTATGTGTACATTTTATGCATGGATTCTAAGTTTTCATTCAGTGTTTCTGTTTTTCGCATGTAAATCTTATAAACAAATTCAGCAATTTCAGTCATGTCGTTGATGTTTGTCAAGTTCCCAATAGGATCCTTGACTTTTCGTTATGTTGGATATGTTTCGTTTGGAAACAGATTCAGAGTTTGATGTCGTGATGTTAACTATTAAAAATCAATAAAATGTTGGAACTTTCTAAGCTTATTCAGTGTATAATTTTCACTTACAAGTTTAAATGTTGGCTGCAGTTCGAAGCAGTTTTTGAAAATTCCTACTCTTGTAAATATGTAGAGTCCCAATCTGCCACGACTCATTGCCACAACTAAACGCCTCACGACATGTAAATGACCAACAGCTTTCGTTCGGACAAGAGAAATTATAATGTAATCGTTTTGTTAACCTTGGTATTTGTCAACAGTTGTGACTTTATGCGGCCAGCCGATCAAAGTGTTCTGGCCACATCGTAAATTAATCACATCTCGAATAAGATGTCTTGGTCTATTGTATGTCGTGAGGATTGAGATTTTTTTCTGCTTGATAGCCAAAAAGCCGCAAGTACATGTACACTGCAACAATGTTTTCTGCTTCTGCCAAATTCTGTTAAGGAGAGGGGGATATAAATTGTGTTTTAATGTGTAAAAGAGCTACAAGTTTACTTCATTACTTACCTGATAAAAGAAAAGATTAGGCTCCCACTCGCGAGCTCCATTGAAATCGTCTACATTAATTACCTGATAGTCATATACGAAACCACTATTGGCACTTTGATATTCATCTCCCGATTTTATGTATTCACTCACCCACTCAAATCGCACTAATCTCGTGAACAACGACTGCTCCATGTTCGAATATTTATGAAAAGCCATATTCTTGGCGGGTGGCAACTGATGACAATTTAAACTGTCACTACTGCCACTGTCACACGTTCGTCTCCACAGGTCTCCACTAGTCTACATTGTCAAATTTTTCGCTTGAAAGAATGACCAGATAATGGAGACATGTCAAAATTTCACGTGAACTCGAACTCAGTACCAGCCGATCAAAGTGTTCTGGCCACATCGTAAATTAATCACATCTCGAATAAGATATATATATATATATATATATATATATATATATATATATATATATATATATATATACATATATATATATATATATATATATATATACATATATATATATATATATATATATATATACATATATATGTTATATAAATTTTCGCTCGAAAGAATGAACAGATAATTGGGAAATGTCAAAGTTTCACGTGAACTCGAACTCAGTACCAGTACTGGTCATTCTTTCGAGCGAAAATTTTGGCAATGGAGAAAAGCAGAGACAATGCTCATTTCTGACGGATAAAATGTCAAGAATTACACTTTTCGATCGATTTTCTTATTGGAAAGACATTTGCACTGCTCCATTTTCAAATTGAAACACCAAATGTCACTTTTTCGCTCGAAAGAATGAACTGCACAAACTAAATTGGCGTGAAATGATTGGAGACATGTTTCAGTGCCATCTACGTTTTCAACGCGAAAGCAACTTCGAAGCAACTTTTCATGCTAAGAACACAGTACCAAACTTGCTTATTTTCAAGCTAAATTTTCGCCGAAACCAATTTCACGTGAAATTTTGCATGAAAATTTCACGTGAAATCGAACTCAGTACTATGCTTTATACTAGATCGTTGTTTTTGCGGCATAGTTGTACTCTGCTCTGAATCGGAGCAAAAAAAAACGCCTAATATGATGTACATTTATGTGACGTATCTTAGGCGTGTTTTTTTGCTCCGATGCAGCGCAGAGTGCAACTATGCCGCAAAAACAACGATCTAGTATAAAACAGCAGTGCATTCGCTAAGACTAACATATGTTGCTGTATTTGCTGTGGTATCACGCAACAGCTGAAAATAAAGGGGGAAAATAACGAATATACACTATCACAATCGTTAGAAAAATAACTAACAAAAAATTACTTCTTTTAACTTTCTACACATTATGAGAGCTTTTTCTAATTTCGTAACTACCAAAACAATCAACAGAACCATGAAAAACCCAAAGCCACCTCACAGCAAAAAAGACAACTTCTCATGAGCTTTTCTTTTTTCTATCAGCACATTCTAGACTTCAACACGTGAACTACAAATGAGGAATAGAATTTCTGTACTAGTGAATTCACTGGTGCAGGAGTGTTGATGTTTTCAATGCATATACTCTACTCTCTGCTGGATAGAGGAGCAAAAAAACACCTATTATTCGATAACTTCCAAACCAAAATCATGGCCACCACTATCCATTATGCTGAATTTTTCGATTAAATAAAATAATCACAGAAACAGTCAATGAGCTTGCCACAGGTCAGCGTGCAAAGCAAGACTGCCACGTTTTTTGGGCTGAGGCTTCAACACACATGGCTAGTACATTTTATCGATTGTCCAAATTCGCCCTACTATTTTCCCACACGGTCGAGCCAAAAAATGACCCGATGGCCTGAGTCCATGGACTTTGGATTGATGGGGAATCCACTTTGGTTTCTTGAGTCCATGAGTCCTTCCGAGTTCTCCCACACACGCTGAGATTTTGGCCTGACCCCAGGCCATTCGGACTGTTCGTGAACAGGAAAAATATATATTAAAACATAATCATAGTAGGCTGATAATAAGTGTTTTTATGCTGAAATAGATGGTTTTTATTCAAATGATCTCGTTTATACTAAAACTAAGTTACGTTTTTTTATTGAAACTAAAATCCCAAGATTTCTCCAGATTACCTAAAAAAACTGCTCAAGACTCTGTATTTGTTTTTGGCAACGCTGGTTGTGACGACCAAGCGTAGAAATATCGCATCAGCGACTGTGGCTCAAACGACTCGAGTGCGGAGTACAAGTAATATGATAAAACCAGGGCTGTGGAGTCGGAGTCGTGCCCCCTGTATATTTAAAGCGGAGTCGGAGTCGCGTCCGACTCCGACTCCGCTTTAAATGTACAGAGCCACGACTCCGACTCCACAGCCCTGGATAAAACAACCACTTCTAAAATGGAAAGCCTCAAATGGGACCTACACTCTTCATACTGATACTACGCTCTACATATAACTCAGTGGTCATTGCGGATTGGACAGACTACTCCTAAATTGTAGCATACTTAAATAAAATAGCCGTTTTAATTACATATATGCAAGCATTGTATTTACTATAAAAACGAATAACAAGTTTTGGCTTAAGCATAGTACTGAGTTCGATTTCACGTGAAATTTTCATACAAAATTTCACGTGAAATCTGTTTCAGCGAAAATTTAGCTTGAAAATAAGCAAGTTTGGTACTGTGTTCTTAGCATGAAAAGTTGCTTTGAAGTTGCTTTCGCTTCGAAAACATAGATGGTACTAAAACATGTTGTCAATCATTTCACGCCAATTTAGTTTGTGCAGTTCATTCTTTCGAGCGAAAAAGTGACATTTAGTGTTTCAATTTGAAAATTGAGCAGTGCAAATGACTTTCCAATAAGAAAATCGATCGAAAATTGAAATTCTTGACATTTTATCCGTCAAGAATGAGCAGTGTCTCTGCTTTTCTGTTGTCAAAATTTTCGCTCGAAAGAATGGTCAGATAATGGGGAAATGTTAAAATTTCACGTGAATTCGAACTCAGTACCAGCCTTTAACTGTTTCAGACACATGCGTGGCTTTGCGATATGTTCTCTCTATGAACTTCTCAAATACGTATTATATTCTTCTATACTTGCTTTAGCAGTATCAATTACAAACTTGGGATCCGATCCTTCAACTAGTTTCTTCAATGAAATATATAAATCTTTACTAGGATCATATTGTGCTTTTCCCAGATATTTTAGAAATCCATGACGTTCTTTCAATCGAAATAGTCGGGAAATTAAAATTTCTGGAAACTGAATAATTTGATGATGTGAAATGTTCATTCGTTGATGAATAAATTCAAATCGTTCAGCCATTTTTTTGTAATCTGTAGAAAGAAAATATATTTTTGATTAGAAATATATTTTCATATTTCAAAGGTTTCGATGAGTCTTTACATTAGCTAAATATAAAGATACAAAATTGACACATATATGCAAAAACTAACCCATCATCCATAGCTTTGGCTTACTAAGCAACAAGCACTTCACTTCGTCTTTATTAAAACCCATTTCTTCTCGAATACAAAACGTACTGTGACGGATATGCTCCATACTGTATGTGACGAGGCGCGGCTGTTTTGAGGCAAGAAATCGAACATCATTCCCCGACAAGCGGAAGTTTTTCTGGAAATATCCTAGACGTTTATCTATGTGCTTGGTTGAGTACATAAGCCAAAATGGATTTTTTGATACGATTCTCACAATTTGTGAAATCTTGAAATTTTTCACTTCCATATAATTTACTCGGACCTCCAGGTCACCTAGGTCCTCCTTGAAAATCAGTGGATTTTCTGCAAGAATATCGCCCAAAAGTTCGGGACTAATGCCTAGATCGGTTAGAAAGCACAAATGTGGTTTTATATCTCTTTCGAAGTCCAGCTTAAGAATGAATTGGAGAAGCCCTCGACGTTTTTCAATATTACTCAGGTCGACGCCGAGTTGGATAAGATGTTGCAGCGTCATAGATTCGTTTATGTACGCGGATAGATTAAACGCTGGTGGAAAATGACGGATGAGTTCTGGAGGATTTTCAGGAGCAATCCGATCAAATAGCGAAGATAGGTTAATTTGATGAAGATTATCAATTTTCGTGAGTCTGGCCGAATCAGAAATGATCGGTTGCGAGCAGAATTCAATTTTCAGAGGGCTTAGTAAACCACGATGCACATTAATTGTTGTCCGATTTGGCTTTGCTAAATAACGATCTCTATGCAACTGATTGTATCTTGTTACCCAGTTCACATCTCTTAGATTACCGAACTCTGGTTCGGAAGGATTGATAGATTTCGTTTGGAACTCCAATGCAGAGTCATTTTCTTTATAAGGAGAACTCGAAGCAGCCTTTCCAGTGTCGGGTAAGTTCGAAACTGTTTCGAAGTTGCCTACAACTTTTCGCAGTGCTCGAACACGGATGAACCTAAGATGGCTACAACTGACTGCAAAATGAATGGCAGACACCGGCCGCAATAACATTTTCTAACCATACGAGCTTGGGTTTTGAAATATTTGGAAAATGTACGGTTGCCAGTGAGATAGTAGAAATGGACATGCCCATAAGATTCACATTGAAGGCAAAGATATAGAAAAAAAGGATTAGAACTGTGGGTTCCGTGCGGCACCAAATTTTTTTTTATTGTGCGACATATCGATACCTTCTAGAAGTACGGGCCGTCAGGCTACGTACTAGTTGTCGCTGTGACGTAACGGTGAAAGGAAATTTTGACATTTCCACGATACAGTTCCGGGATGTGTTCAATCAATGCCTTCTAGCAGTACGAGCCGTCATGTAGAATGATCACGTCACAGTTTGCGGGAGAAATGTCGCGAAAAAAACACACGCTGTCTTAAGGGACGTCCGCGGGAAAATGTTAATTGTACAGGTTGTGGTAAAGTGAGTGAAGTGAAAATAAAGTGACATCTGCAAAACAGTGCCAGTGATTGGGAAAATTCGCTACGAAATGTTTATCAGTTGTTGTTGGGTTATGTGAAGTTTCGTGCCGATTTACTTTCGATACAATTGATTGATACAAAATGCAAGTTCTAGCTAAATATTATTATAACAGCGCATCCACGCACAAAAAAACTACCGTTTCATTCATATTTTAGCTAAAAATCCGCATGTGAAATCTGTGTATATCGACACTGCCTGGTGGAAATGTCACCCCGATTAATTGACGTCATAGCTAAAACGATTACGTAGCATGACGGCCCGAACTTCTAGAAGGCATTGGTTCAGTGTGCATGGTATAGTTGCTCGAAAAGTATAGCATCACTTTAGCAAGTGTCAAAATTCGAAGAAGCTAGGTGAAGCAGCTATGGATATTGGACAGCCAAGAGCTGCTACGTAGGTCGGTTTTTAAACAGCTCAACTCAGTAACAAATTTTTTTTCCAGTTTTGCAACTTTAATCTTTGTATTTACGTGGATCAGCTCACCATTTGCCTTGCACTTTGGAAATTGTTGAAACTTCTGAGTTTTCACCATACAGCTGCAGAAACTATTAAAATGTTTCTAACATATTCAAAACTTTTCACTTTTTCCCGGCTTTTGACACCATATCTGTGAAAAAGAGCGAATAAAAAACCTTGAAAATTTCATGGTACACAAATCAGTGTAACCGGCCTGTTGCACTTCACACCCGCCTTCTAAAAACTCAAGATGAGTTGCGCTGTGTAAAAGACTACTTAAAGCTCGAGTTGAGCTGAAGAGTTCAAAAGCCCGTATTAAGTTTCAAATAGAAGTAAACTCAAATCTATTGTTCATCTTCTGTGTCACCAAAGCGCGAAAACTGCTTCTCGTTTCTATTTCTAATCCAAAGTGATGTTTGAATTGTATGTCAGCTGTGCACATACATCCATTTTGCCTTAGTAACTTTCTTGCTGTCCTCCAGACTGCGAACAGTAAATAGCTGCTACCATAGCAGCTGTTCCGGTACGTTGGACAGCCCGACTGTCAACCAGCAAGCATCAGAAAGTTGGTATTTCGCAGCCCCTGGACACGGACGGTATAACTTTCCACCATTAGCCCCTTTAATCCTCTCGCGGACAAAGCATGTTAAAACTTATTTTTTTTTAAATACTAGATCCCTTTTGACAAGGATTATGTTGGCTTATGACGATTCGTATCAGCCATCGGTTTACGATAACACCCGTTTATGGTGGGTTTGACCTCAAATTTTTACTCTAGACAACACAAACACATAAGTGACTCAAAACAACGCAACGAACACGAAACCGCACTTTAAGACACGTTGATACACGTATTATCAATTCCAGAGAAAAATCGTCCTACGGAGAAAAGCAAATTTCTCAGCAATTTTCCGGCTACAACCTTCCACCACAATGGCTAACACGCGGATGATGTTAAAGATGTTAGAGCTAAATCAACTTAAATCTACCTGATTACCCATACATTTTTTTCGGCTTCCGACCGAGTTAATTAAGTAGATTTAGAGTTAATCAAGTACAAATCAGGTACTATTGTGAATTTTTCCCGGCTGAATTGTTCTCAGAGTGTGCTTAATTCCATCCGTGAGAGGGAGAGTAGATTTCAACGAAATGTCATTCGAATTTCGTTCAAAAATAGCAAAAATTGGACAAAAAAGGAAAATGTGAGTTGTACAAAATGAAAAGAAAATGCTCTTGCATGTTTCTGCACCATTTTGAACAACTTTCATGAAAAAAAAATTGCACACACAAATTCGAATGACAGTTCACTCTCTAAATCTCCTCATTCTAAATCACTTCGGGTAGTGTGAACGCTTACTTGATTAACTTGACAGATTCTAGATCTACCTGATTTAGAAGTGTAGTGTGAACGGCATATAAAATAGCAGCTAATAGCTGCCATAGCTAAGATATTGAACACACTCCCGTTATAAACGGATATTTCACTTCCGGTTTTTTAGCTACAATAGGTCTGTTCCCGTACTTCAGCAAACTGCAGCATTGACAGAATTTGGTAGCTGGCTTCATTTTGCTGCAAAATTTGGCTTGCATTTGGCTTGCACCAAAAGTACGAAAACGACTTGCTGCGAATCTATTTTAATATATTATAATAGTTTCAAGTACGGGAACAGACCTAATATGAATAAAACCTTAATTTTTTGTGCTTGAATGCGTTGTAATAATAATATTTAGTCATAACTTTCATTTTGTATCAATCAATTGTATCGCGACAGTAAATTGACTCGAAACATCACATAACCTAACAACAACTGATAAACATTTCGGTAAAACGGTAAAACTTGGATACTAGTGGCCATGGTTGTGAAATTCACCACCAGAGAGAGAATCGGCGGTAGATTGAGTAAAATTCAGTGGCTCTCGAACTGTCAATTTCGGCTGTCAAACCTACGGCAATTTCAATTTACCCGCAAAACCCACATTAAATTTAAAAAAATGACTGGAATGAATGATATGTTACTTTATAATAATGTTTAACAAAAAAAACTAATTGGAATTGTTTTTGCGGGATGATTAAAATTGAAAAAATTTTATTTACCTTGAAAATTTTTATTTGACAAAGTGGTTTCGAAAGCATGCACTGATTCTCATCAGACACCAGCACACAGTGCATACTTGACTGATGTGACCACTTGCAGTTGGAAATCATTAATTGTTATTTACGCTGGTTGTGACAAATTTTAACATCTCCGACTTATATGCATGGAAATAATTTACTCATAAAGGTTATTAATTTGTGATCACGGTTCCCTTCTTGTCTATAATCGCATAGACAACGTATATCGTCTCTAAAGCTTATCAAAGCAGAGAATAATTGATACGGGAAACTCGATCGTTTTGCGGAATAAGCCTCCGAAAGCAGAATCAAATTGGAATTGTTTTGGTTGAAAATGCGCGTACTTTAGGAGGCTGTAATATTTTCTCAGGGGGTGACCGCCGAAATTTTTTTATGGGGATGTTATATGAACACCCTCCTAAACCAAGCAAACTAGCCCCCCCACCCCCTCCGGGTCTCCCACCCCATTTCATTTAACTCCTTTTTCCCTCAAATACGCGTACTTTAGGGGGCTGTAACTTTTTCTCAGGGGGTGACCGACGCCAAAATTTTGTTGGGGTGTTATACGAACACCCCCCTGAATCAAACAAAGTAACCCCCACCCCCTCCGCGGATGGACCCTAAAACTACACCTTTACCCAAATTTTTTATAGCCCCACCGTCAGCTGAATTTCCTCAAGAACAAATGTATCCGTCGCCGCCGTGCAATGGTCCTGGAAGGTGGATTCAAGTGACAAAGGGAAGAAAACCTGCGGATGCTACACCATGCAGCGAAGATAGTGAACCACTATATATTGGCCGAGGGATTCATCAGCGTGCCTTAACTCCTGGAAAAGTTCGAAAACAATGTAATACAGTAATCAAAACAATAACTTATACTAAATTTATTTAGGTAGTCCCTTCAGAACGCGTTCTTCGCATTGCTTGGGGCGGAAGTGAACATTCTTTGAGGGTGTATGAAGTTTTATGCGGAACTGGTTATCAATGGATGTCTACGTCTGGAGGAAGTATACCTCCGCAAGTTATTATTGCTGGTCAAAGTGAGAGTGGTGAAGCTCTTTTTGTTGGACGTGTCATACATAATGGAAAAACTATACCTGGAAAAGTTCACCCATCACATGGCTCTTGCTATATCGCATACGAAGGCCGAGACATTGAATACGATGATTATGAGATTTTGGTTTCAAAATGGGGGCTGTTTGTAACGAAACAGGTGTAAACGCCGTAATTTTTGCACTAAAGTGTGAATAGTTCTGATTAAATAATGAAATATTATTTAAGAGAAAAATAATGCACATGGATCGTGCACGCTGATTGATGTATGATCAGGCTGGAACGAAGGAGGTGAACAATATTTATATGGTATTTACTAAATATAGATAAAAAATATTCTCCATTTTTCAATAATCTTGCATAAAAATCCTGCTTAAAAGTATGTTAAAATGTAAATTTAGAATCTAACCAAATAATATATGAAACTATTTATGAAAACAAATTCCTATCCAGTTTTGAAAATTATTTGTTTTTTTTTATTATTTGGCTGAAATACATGATTGTTTTGCTGATATAACCTAGTTTCAGTTTATTTAATGTGAAAATTTAACAGAAGATACTATTTTGCAAGGGAAATATGTTTTTCAAGACATTAATCTCTCCACACATTTTGTCATGGCAGGCATTGAAATAAAATTACTTTTAATCAAACTTATTTGTAAACTTTTGTTTCCGATTTCACAAAAAAACAAAATTTCAGAAATGCCTTCTTCCTGCTGCGTTCCAAACTGTCGGTCTACTTATAAGACCAACAGTATTTTTAACTTTCCTAGGGACACTAACGCCACAAAGAGGTGGCTAGCTAAAAGCCCTAGGAAAGACCTTAAAGTTGGGAAACATACAGTGATATGCGACGTGCATTTCGAAGACTGGCAAATCATCCGTGAAGATACGCTTCAAAAAGATGGTTTGCCAGTATTAAGAGGGAGATGTCAATTACGTAAAGATGCTATCCCTAGACTTTTCCCGGGGCTACCAACGTATCTTTGCTCATTTTCAACTCCTCGAAACGATCCGGCTATAAATCGAGCTTTGCTGCTTAATGAAGAAGCACATATAAAATGGCTTCAACAGGATAGCATTTTGTCAATCAATAATATTGTTTATAATTTAGATAAATTGTCCTTAAAAGATTGGCATACATCAGTGGAGGATCGTACAATTTACTTCTATAAAATAAATTTTAAAGAAAGAGTACCGCACATTGAAAAATATTTCTCAATTAATGAAGTTTTTCAAGTGCGATTATTTTCAAAAGACAAAGAAATTCATTTACAACCTATTAAACACGTATTAGGTAGCAGTTTAAAATGTGACCTATATTCAAAAATTAACAATATTTTAAATTTCATTAATAATATTGATTTGAACACAATAAATGTTACAGACCGCGTAAATGATATTGTTGAACAAATAGATGATTTAGCTCAATATGAGTAAATATCCGAGGAATATAAAATAACTTTTTGTTTCCTCTCCAGATAACTTAAATTAAATTTTGCATCGCGAAAACTGTACTCTTCAGATGATATCATATCTTTCAGTCTATTTTTTTCACTTTCCCTGCCGCGTATAAATATGTGCGGGAAATGAAATTATTGGTAATGCCCCATCATAATTATATAAAAACATTTGCAACAGGAAATTTATATTCAGGCGTTGCCACAAAATATCTCACAGATAAGTTTAAAATGCTGGAAACCCACGAGAAATATGTCAATCTTTTACTCGATGAAATACAGTGAGATAGTAGAAATGGAGTGGACATGCCCATAAGATTTACATTGAAGGGGATGGTAGTAATTTTTTAGCAACTCATTGTCAAATCGAGTCAAATCCAAGTAGTTCCCCTCCAATTTGACAATGAGGTCGAAATGGCGTAAAGCTAGAGTTACAATCAATGCAACCAACATTTGTTGCACGTCAAAATGAGTTTGAACCCATGAGAACGTATGAGAGCAGTTACAATGATGCAACACAACTTTGCTTGGCAGCAGAGTTTGCTCATATCTCAAACTTGGCATGGCAACAACATTTTTGAAAATATCCAATTCCACCTGTTCCTATGAGAGTCCGGGAAATGGGAAATGTCATATGTAAATGACAATCAGAATTTGTATTTTTTTGTCTCATTTTTGCTTTACATTATACTCCGCAGCTTTTAGAGGATCAAATATTCACTGATATCTCTTTCCGAGACTTTAAAGGATCCAAATTATCGAACAGCAATTTCTTTAATATAGCCAGTGACAGATGACAGTAAATGTTGTGTTGCATTGATTGTAACTCGTTCCACCAACAAAACTTGGCAGCAAATGTTGGTTGCATTGATTGTAACTCAAGCATAAAGGCAGCTTTAACATGCTTTGTGCGTGAGAGGATTGAAGGGGCTAATGGTGGAAAGTTATACCGTCCGTGTCCAGGGGCTGATGAAATATATGTAGAGCCGGTTATTTGTTTTAAAGGGGGCAAAGTAAAAGGAATCGCTCATAACACGAAAAATGACATTGCAGATCTGCGCCCTGCTACAACTGTCCAGGCATTTATGTTAACCTCACTTTTATCCAAAAATAAGGATGTAGTAGGCCTATATCCAGTTAAAGACATAAGTGCTTCTTTTCTCTTCGAAACTACTCAAACTATTTTGAAAATTTTGCACGAAATCGGCTATGAGGTAGTGTGTGTGCTAGCTGACAATAATCAAGTAAATAGAAAACTTTTTAAACAATTTTCTCCCCACAAAGAATTACAGCCTTTTATTTATTCCCCATTTATTCCTGGCAAAAAATTTTTTTTCGCTTTCGATACCGTTCATATATTCAAATGTGTAAGAAACAATTGGATAAATGAAAAATCGCAAAGTCTTGAGTTTCCTTCAATCGAAGATGCCAATGAAACCGCTGATGCCGATTTCTCATGTTTAAAAAAAAATCATGACCAGGAAAAATTTTCAACATTAAAATTAGCTCCTTCCTTATCATATAAGGCACTTAATCCTAATAGCTTTGAACGGCAAAATGTTTCCCTTGTTATGAGAATTTTCAATGAGGAAACCATTGAGGCTGTTAAAACTTTTTTCCCCAAATCCACTGGGACAATTGAGTTTCTAGAGATTATATTTACTTGGTGGACAATTGTCAATTTTAAGACCCAAAAAAAAGACATAATTCAAGGCAAAAATATGAGGAGCCCATTACAAGTTCTACTGGCGATAATTATGTTTTCCTTGTTTCTTGCTTGCATTGGCTAATTTCATGGGACAATTTTAATGAGCGCAGCATAAGAGGTAAACTTTCTACCGAAACACATTCAGCAATCATTCACACAACGGCGTCATTACTTCATCTTTGCAATTATTTGCTAAATGATTTAAATTTCCGATACGTTTTGCTAGGTAAATTCCAAACAGATTCCCTCGTAGAAAAATTTGGAAAATATCGAAGAATGAGCGGTTGCAACTATAATGTGTCTCTTCAGCAAATCTTTGAATCAGAAAAAAAATTACGCGTCATAAGATGAGAGTAGAAAGCTAGAGTTACAATCAATGCAGCCAACATTTGTTGCACGTCAAAATGAGTTTGAACCCATGAGAACGTATGAGAGCAGTTACAATGATGCAACACAACTTTGCTTGGCAGCAGAGTTTGCTCATATCTCAAACTTGGCATGGCAACAACATTTTTGAAAATATCCAATTCTACCTGTTCCTATGAGAGTCCGGGAAATGGGAAATGTCATATGCAAATGACAATCAGAATTTGTATTTTTTTGTCTCATTTTTGCTTTGCATTATACTCCGCAGCTTTTAGAGGATCAAATATTCACTGATATCTCTTTCCGAGACTTTAAAAGATCCAAATTATCGAACAGCAATTTCTTTAATATAGCCAGTGACAGATGACAGTAAATGTTGTGTTGCATTGATTGTAACTCGTTCCACCAACAAAACTTGGCAGCAAATGTTGGTTGCATTGATTGTAACTCAAGCAGAAAACTAAGAGGAGCGGCCTACCCCATCCTTCTTGCCCTACATTCCTGTCTGTGTAATAGGACAAAAACGCGCTCCTTTATTCTCTCTAGCTTGGGCCTGGTTGGGCTTAGCTGTCAAATTTTGCTGTCAAATGTACGCGCCGCCGGTTGTAGTTTCAGTGGAAGCTATTTAAAACACAATTAATTGTGTTGTACTGCAGTGATTTTAAACTTGGTTAGTGGTTTCAGTTTATAATCATATTCGATTTTTGTGTTTTAGTGCGTAAATCGCGAAATAGCAATAAATATAAACAAGAAAAACATGTAAAAGTGAGTAGATAGTTCTTGCTAAAATAAGCAAGGTTTCAGCGTGATTGTAGTGACTTTTTTCAAAAAAATTATTCAATATCTACGTAATACGGTCTAATATTATCTCAGTGCATAAGAAAATCCGCGGGACTTCTGCAAGTTTCGTGTAAAGTGAAAGAAAAGTTTGTGCACCGATGAATTGTTTACATTGTCGGAAGTGACTTTTGCATCGCCGTGGTTACCATGGTTTCAGTCAATGGCGCAGCTCATCATATCTTTATGAAGCTAGAGAAAATTATGTAAGTTGCTAAAATAAATCAAAATTAAACAGCTATGATATAAAATGTTTGATTAGCTTTCGGTAGTTTTGATATTTAATAGACTTGTCACATGTCTCTCATGTACGTTGGTTTTACTTCTCATGTAAAACCAACGAGGTTGATATCAAAAATGACCAAATTCCACTGAAACCGGTCCCAAGTTCGATTGCAAAAGGTATAAGAAGGCTACAAATTTGATAATTTCTGAACGTTATATTTATGCTGTATATTTTCAAACAAGAAAACATGTGTATTTGGTTTCAAAAACATGTTGCTTATGTGCAATTCGGGAAACACTTATGATACCTGAAAGCAAACAAATGAGCATTATGCTGGCATTTGAACATTCTGTTGAATTTCAAGACTTCAAACAGCAATAAAATGTGCAAGGTTCAAATTTTACTCTCTGTTAAAACACGCATGTATTTAAGAATCAGCAGACAAGTTTATGTGAGAATGTTTTGTTTCAAGCAAACATGCAGACGCAATAGTCGTATTCAAAGTTTTGCGCCAAGTGTTTGCCCCTTCTCAAATCACGAAAAATTAAATTAACTACGCCGTAGTCATTTTTACGTTTTTATGTTTGTATGCGATTTTTGCCCTGTTGGTTTTAATGATGTTCCTCTCCTCATTAGTTCTCTACTCTCATGTCATAAGCTTGTTAAAATTGCATTCACATAGCCGGGGTGATATAAAAATTAAAGACATTTTCGTCGACGATGACACGCTCAATATTAATTTAATTAATGCAACATTGGTTAATGACATTCTGTCTTCGTGTGACATCGTTGAAATCGACGAAAATATACGGTCCATAATCGTTTTTATTGCCGGATACATGGGCAGGAAAGTCAGTGAAGTAGTAAAATGCATCGATTGCACAAATTTTTTGTTATCTGATAAAGACATATGTGTCACATTTTCCAGTAATACTGATTACCTTTGTAATCTTAATCGTGGTGGTTTAAAATTTTCAACACATGTTTCATTAAATATGGGCGCTGCTGCATTTCAGCTATTCGAAACTTTAATTTCAAAAGATTTCGAACATTTGTTGTTAAAGCAAAACCACCATAAGCAGTTCGTGTTCTCGGTAATTTTTAAATATATCGAATGTACTTTAAATGAAATTAGATATTGTCCGTGCGGAGAGAATTCAATAAGCTTAGCAAAAAAAAATAGCGTCAATCTGGGCAAACATTTGCTTAAATAACTATACTAAAAATTTGAATGATGGGTTTTACTGCTTGACTGACCGAGCCCAGTGGCGCAAGTTGAAGACGGTTCGAGCACTACAATAAAACCGCTTTCTTGCTTTAATGAAATAATTATTATTTATTACTTTAATTAGAATCGTTTCAATTCCATCGAAGAAGATCAATTGGCGGCAACAAGGGAAATCGATTTCCGCAGCTTTTTTTATAATAGTTTTGTGGATATTTATATATTATTGATATTTGAAGTTGAAACAAATGAATTATGTAAAATTAATTTTAAGCAATGCTTTAGCCTGAAGTTATGTATGTAATTTTTTGTAATTTTTTTCCTATCTTATTTTCTTTCGGGGGATGATGAATATTTAATAGCTTGTTTCTTGACTAAGCGGTTTACAACTGCTATGAAGAAGAGACTCTGCAATGAAACTGACCCCATTTTTATTATTAAAAAACATTAGTATACAATATAAAATTTAACAGAAGCTTTGCTTGAAATTATTTATTTATGATGTAGCAATAAATTATCTATAAAATATATATGAATGTCAATATTCCTTTTAGATTCTTCATTTAATAAAACATATTTTTTTTTTGTAGCAGATGTATGCATTAGTTATTTCCATTTTTATTTTACTTCCAATTTATATGATTTCGGATACCTTGTTTTGCACAAAGTTATTTCGAAACTTTTTCAATCTGTTTACAATATTATTTCTTATCGTTAAAACTTATCTTCTATGAAGCATATGCATCACTAGATTTTCTGTCCCCGGACATTATTGCTCTGCTAATGTTTTGTGTTCTTTTGAGTGAGCTTTTAAAATCGCCTTGGCTCGTTCGTAAATATCACTAAGAATTTTCTTAATTTCTACATCGACAACTTCAATCGTATTTGCTCCTAAATTTTCGCTTGGCATCAGGCCTTTTGCTCCTTCTATAGTCCGCAAGCCAGCACGTTTTGACATGCCCCAGTCTTTAACCATATGTGAAGCGATTGATGTTGCTTGTTTTATGTCACTGCTTGCACCTGGTGATCAAATCAAAGGTAAACGTAATAACTATTTTACGTGATAAATAACATAACAACATACCCGATGTAATTTAATCAGTTCCGAAAATAAGTTCTTTTGCTGCAAGTCCACCCATCATTGTATCCATCATAGCCAGAAGCTGTGCCTTTGTCACATATCGTTCCTTTTCAGGAATATATGCAGTATGACCGAGAGACGGGCCTCTTGGCATGATTGTCACTTTGTGCAGTGGATGTGCCTCTTTCGTAAAATATGACACGATAGCATGTCCACCTTCATTGCTTCTTCGTCCGGTAAACGAGACTTTAGGCCAAGATTCAATCAACGCGAATGCGAATGCGAACAGTTTGACCACAGGCAAATCATATGCAAGACGCAGCGAAGAGAACCATTCACGACGAATGCGAATTCGCACGAACTTGCGAATGCGACTAGTTTGAGCAAAGAGCAAAATAGTCGCACGAATTGTCGGAATGGCCAATTGCACGAAAAGAAAATGTACATCATGTATGTCATATAATAGTAAGTTGGGTCTTGGGTAAACAAATTTATAGTGGCGGTTGGTTTGAAAGAAAATAGAGATTATTGGTTTTCATGTGAAAATAAGTAGATTTCACGATTGGATATTTTTCGCAATAGATTTTGTAGCGCAGTAACTTAGTTAAGAAATGCCATTTAATTTTGCAGAAAGATTTGAATAAAAAACTGTTTCAGCTGGCAGGAGATGGTTTCATTTTGTTCGTAAAAAGTAATGGGTGGGGAAAATTGTTGATGACTATGTTTGTGTTAGGTAGTTGTCAAAATATATTTATGAAAATATGTCTATAATCTCAAAACTATGGTTTTGAAATTTTTGTGACACATTCATTAAGGAAGAGAAGAAAATGAGTTTGTTGTCTGATAGTTCATACCCACGTCAATCAACATGGAAACATTACAGTTCATATAATTTTCGCAGTATGCTTTACTGATCAGGGAGTTTGAATAATTTTTTGATATGTAATAATTTTAATATTTTGTGACTTTGTTTACCGAATACTATTCAATTACTTTTTGATTTATTAATAAGTAATTTTTTTTTTTTTTTTTTTTTTCTATGATGATGCCAAGGCTCAGGGGATGCCCTATTATGCTATAGCACAGCCTTGGCGGAAGGAAATTTAAGGAAAGGAAGAAGGGAAGGGTTGCATTTGCAGGAGATAGCGATGCACGATTCGTTTGAACAATTGTGGCTCATAGTTGGCGGGGAAAACAGTAGATGGTAGACTGTTCCATAATCGTATTGACCTAGATAAGAAAGAATCGTGAAATTTGACGGTACGACTGGCACTGATCGAAAGGGTATGCGAGTGAGCTCGTTGGGAGGCTCGGGTGTTGCGCGTAGGAGGTGCTCTACAAGGAAGCAGACTTGATATTTCATTAGAGCAAAGACCATAATAATAGCGATAAAGAAGAGCAAGGCAACCTACATTACGTCGGTGCTCAAGCGATTCGATACGTGAAGTAATAGTTTCATCGCCAATAAGCTTAAAAGCTTTGCGTTGGACTTTGTCTAGTTCCGCTAAAGCAGTGCGGCCTGCCCCAGCCCAAATATGGGAGTTATACTCAAGTCTTGGCCTTACGAGAGTCTTGTAGATGTGCGCTATGTCTGATGGTGTAAAGTATTTCTTGCCTCTCTGAAGAAATCCTAAGCATTGCATGGCATTTTTCGCAATTTGAAAAATATGGCTGGTCCAGCTTAGTTTGCTGGAGATGTTAAATCCTAATAGGTTCAGCGAAGGTGATTCGGAAACACTCACACCATCAACGGAAATAGTGTGGCTAGTAGGAGGAGGGTAAGGCTTGAGCGAGAGACGACAGCATTGGGTTTTGGACGCATTAAACACAACACGGTTCGCGGAGCCCCAAGCGATAATGTTTAATAGGTCCCTGTTTAGCGATGCAAACATGCGATCTCTACTAACAGAAGTAGCATTGCCACGAGAGTCGGCTACTCTGTCAAAAGAGTATGCGAAGTCAAGGGTGCTGTCATCGGCAAAACTATGAATCGGATTGAAAGTGGAGGAAAGGAGGTCATTTATAAATAAAAGAAAGAGAGTTGGTGAAAGAACAGTACCTTGCGGAACCCCGGCATTGGTGGTGTGGACACAGGATTTGTGTCCATCCAGAACAACTTGAAAGGAACGATCTACGAGGAAACTTTCAATCCATTTGACAAGAACGGGGTGAAGACCAAATGCACGAAGCTTGGCTAATAGGGCAGGGTGCCAGACTCTGTCAAAGGCCTTAGAAATATCAAGAGAAACGACCATTGCTTCACCAAAATTATGGAGACAACGGTTCCATCTCTCAGTGAGAAATGTAAGTAAGTCCCCAGTGGAGCGCCCAGAACGGAAACCATACTGGCGGTCGCTGATAAGTTGGTTCAACTCAAGATATTTCATTAATTTTGAATTCACGAGAGATTCAAATACCTTAGACAGAACCGAAACGATTGCAATAGGTCGATAGTTAGAGGGATCACAGGCCTCCCCTTTTTTAGGTATGGGCTGAACGTGTGCAAGCTTCCATGCGGAAGGAAATATTCCAGTCGAGTATGACAGGTAAAATAGTTTGCGCAGAGGTTTAGCCAAGGCGGAGGCGCAGCACTTTAGTACGAGGGGCGAAATACCATCAGGACCGGCAGATTTGGAAACGTCAAGCTTGGCGAGTATTTTCAATACCTCTCTTGTGCGGAAAAATAGAGGCCCTTGCTTGAAAGCGCACATTGGAGGAATAGGAGGACTCAATGATGAAGGTGGCAAGTAAGAGTTTGTAGCAAAAATCTCAGCAAAAAGATTAGCTTTATCCAGTGACCCAGAAAGTACGTTACCACCATGAAGAAGAGGTGGCACGGAAGAACTGGAGAAGTTGTTCTTAATCCTTTTTACAAGCGACCAGAAGCCTTTGCTTCCTTTCTGGCTTGCAAGGACCTTCTGCTTGATATTTTGGTCAAACTGGAATTTAACTCTTCTGATAGTAGATGTACAGGTATTGCGAGCAGTCTTGTAAAGGATTTTTGATTCCTCAGACGGAGATAGCTTGTAATTTCGGAATGCCGCCTCCTTAGTGCGAATAGCCTCTTGGCATTCGTAACTAAACCATGAGGTGGTGGTTGGTTTAGTATTCTTGAAGGCATGCGGAATAAAAGTGTACATTCCATACCATATGATGTCGGTTATGGTGGAAGCTATATATTCGACGTTCTTTGTTGCAAAGCAATCGGACCAGTCGATCTCTCTGATATATTTTTTAAACGCAGTCCAGTCAGCCTTGCCATAATGCCAGACCAGTCGTTTGGTAGAAAACTGATTAGTGTTAATCAGAGAAGAGATGTTAAATTGGGCCGAAATCAAATTGTGGTCCGAGTTGCCAAGAGGCGCAGAAACTGAGATCGAATATTTATCTGGGTGTGAGGTTAGAAATAAATCTAAAAGATTTGCATTGTGCCCAGATATGTCGGGAATTCTTGTTGCACAATCTACTAACTGCTCCAAATTGAACGACTCACTAAAAAGCTCAACGTGCCTGCCCGCCGGACTTGTGGTGGAAGAGTGTCTGAGCCACTGGACGTTATGCACATTGAAATCACCGGCGAGGATGATTTCAGATGAAGGGGATGTCTCAAGCAATTTATCAATGTCAGAAGACAGTGCATCAAAGGAACGAACAGTATCTGCATCAGACATGTCAGGGCTGCGGTATAAAAAACAAAAGAAGATGATGTGCTTGGAAAATTTGAATCTAATCCAGAGATAATTAAACTCTGGATTAGCAGAAGTATATTGGCTAAGTGTGGTAAACGGCACATCATTACGCACATAAATTGCAATCCCTCTTTGGGGGGAGAAGCGGGGCACTAACTGATAACCAGGTACGTGATACTGATTGATATCAGTATCAGAAACGACCTTAGTTTCACTTAGTGCCAAAATTGCCGGTTTGTGTATGGATAAGTGACAGTAGACCGAAAAAAAATTCTTCCTTATCCCGCGAATATTGCAAAAATTTAATTTAATATTTTGCATGATTATAGCGCCGAAAAAAAAATTAATAAAAAACAAAATCAAAAACAAAGCACAATTGAAAAACAAAACGTGCAACACGCAACGGAAATTCACAGTTATACGCGATCAAAACAAGTCACGGCGATCCGAACAAAGTCAATAGCAGTGTTATGCCTGCAATATTGACCTTGAGCGAATCAAGCGTTACTATAGTTTTGATCACGGACAACCATCAGTTAGACGATGTTGAGATGGAACGGGCTCACCAGGTTGTGTTGTTTATAGGGCATAAAAGCCCTTTACCGTGGCACCAGATTCACTTATTAAACTGCCGAAACTCTGCTTAGCTCGAAACAAGAGATCAGCCTCGGAGCACGACTGTCCCCGTTGACGTGCAAACTGCAACTCCCTACTCACAACATGATTGTCACTTTGTGCAGTGAATGTGCCTCTTTCGTAAAATATGACACGATAGCATGTCCATCTTCATTGCTTCTTCGTCCGGTAAACGAGACTTTCTTTCAGGTCTAATCAGTACTTTATCTCTTGCTGCTTCTAAATGCTTCATTGTGACATTGTCCGTTCCATCGATTGCAGCTCTTTACATATATTTAATGTTTAAATATACGTATATTAAATGTATGTATTTAAAAAAATGTATTACATTACCTAAGAGCGGCCTGATTGACCATGTTTTGCAAGTCAGCTCCTGTGAAGCCAGTAGTTCCCCTCGCCAAAATATCAATGTCAATGTCATCGTGTAAATCGTGTAAATATAAATGTAATATTTCCTTACGTCCGGAAAAGACTGGTGTCGGGGCAACCACCTAGAAAACAAAAAATCCTTGACAAACTGCACTGAAAACCGACTTTTGCGATTTACCTGAACGTCGAAGCGACCGGGTCTTAGCAGGGCTTGGTCTAAATCATCTCGTCGGTTTGTTGCTTCTAAAACAATGACTCCTTCGTTTTGATGGAAACCATCCATTTCGGATAGTATCAGATTGATTGTTTGATTTGTATATGGATGCAGCGCAGAATTAGTTCGTTTCGCCTCCACTCAATCGATTTCATCAATAAAGATGACACATGTTGCTTTTTCTTTGTCCGCTTCTGCAATACGATTAAAAAATGAATAATTGTACAGCTATAAATTAAAAGGCCTAGCAGCGCACTGAAAAAATGTTTGACATTTCCACGAGGCAGTGCCGACACACACGGAGATTTCACTTGCGGTTTTAAAAATATGAATAAAACGTTAGTTTTTTGCGCGTGGATGCGTTGTAGTAGTAATATTTAGTAATTACTTGCATTTTGTGTCAATCAATTGTAGCGACAGAGAATTGACATAAAACATCACATAACCTAAAGCTTGAATTACATTGGAATGCAGTGCAGTGCAGTGCAGCGCAGCGCAGCGCAGTTTCGCAGCAGTGCACGCATTGCAAAGCACATTGAATGCAGTGCAGTGCTCTGAAAAATTATGTCAAATTAATTTGTGGAGGTTTGATATTTAGGTTTTCTGCATCTGTTTTCCGTCCATTTACAATTTAATACCTGGGAAGGGAATTCCCGCCTCAATTTAAATAGTTTTTGCCCGGTCAACTACTCTGAAACGAATGTCAGCTGATGCAGTCTGCAGCGTTTTAGAAATTAGCCTAAACGATGCAGTGCAGTTCGCTGCACTGCACTGCAGTGCAGTTAATGTGAATTGCCACATGCAATTACATGAGTTCTAAATTTCAGTGTACTGCACTGCACTGCACTGCTGTCCAATGTAATTCAGCCTTAACACCAACTGATAAACATTTCGCATTTTTCCGATTTGTAGGGGATATTTGACATCGAATGTCACTTTTACGCCCGAAAAGAATGATCTGCACATACTAAATAGGCGTGAAATGATTGGAGACATGTGTCAATGCCATCTATATTTTCAAAGCGAAAGCAACATCGAAGTAACTTTTCATGCTAAGAACACAGTACCAAACTTGCTTATTTTCAAGCTAAATTTTCGCCGAAACAGATTTCACGTAAAATTTTGTATGAAAGTTTCACGTGAAATCGAACTCAGTACTATGCTATAATGAAGACATGTCATAATTTCACGTGAACTCGAACTCAGTACCAGCCTTTACAGCAAAAAAGACAACAACTCATGAGCTTTTCTTTTTTCTATCAGCAGGTTCTACACTTCAACACGTGAACTACAAATGAGGAATATAATTTCTGTACTAGTGAATTCACTGGTGCCGGAGTGTTGTTGTTTTCAATCCATATACTCTACTCTCTGCTGTATAGAGGAGCAAAAAAGCACGCCTATTATTTGACCCAAAGCCTGCAACCGCTTGCTAAGTACCACAAAGAAGCGGTCAATCTTTCGTGAGGGGTGATAGTTTGCCTTATATTTGTATCCTTTTGTTTGGTAAATGGGGTTATATGTCGCATCATCCATTCTTAAATAATTTTGCTAATCAGAAGGCTCAAGTGTGAGTTCTTTTACAGAATTTACAATTTCTGCTCCTTCATTTTTGGCTATTGCTGCTTTATGTAGATGCAAGTTGCAACTGCAAAAAACTCCTCCATGTGCTTCTGATCCATTAATAGATTTAAATTAATTTTTTCTTCAAGTTTATCTCTATTTTTTTCTAAATTAATGACAGAAAATGAAATGGACTGACTGGACCGAGGCTCTATCGTGAGTGGCGAACTAAATTGGACTTAAACCAAACGGACTCAAGCCAAATGCGCTCAGGCCATTTGGACTGTTTGTAAATGGGGAAAAAGGGCTTCAGTTAATTTTATGCCAACATAAGTTTCATTTCTAATTTTAAATATTCTTCAGACAAAAGTATGCCACTTAGGGTATTTATTTGTAATCGGTTGTTTTTTTTTTGTTTATTGCGATTTTGAAGCCCTGAAATGTATTCGACGCGAAACGAAACGAAGTTTCAAATCCCATACAAAATCGGCCTGGCGCGGAATTTCGTTTCGTTAGGTTTTGCTCGTCAGTAATGTGTTCGAAGACGTATAACTGTCTTCGAAGACAACGCAGTGACTCGCTCTGAGATGGCGCTGTATTATGTATAAGTTAAATTTCGCGGCCATTTAATGACCCAGGTACCTTAAATTGATGCGAAAAATCTGACAGCTCATAATTTCATTCGAGTTTGCGGATATTTTATTGAAAAATGGGTGAAAATGCATGGATGAACAGCGCATCCTTGTAACAGTAGTTTTTGTTTTGCCGATAATATCATTTTTGATGCCGGTTAGTTAAATTTATATGCACCGAATTCAAATGTAATGCACTTGTTAAATGTCATCAATGGCAATTTATACTGCCCCCGGTGTCGGGGTGCGGAACTTTATTTCGCTCGATTCCGCACAGACGTTTTCGCTGTATTTCGTTCGTCGAAGACATTACTAGGCTTAAAGCCAAAATATATTTCGAGGCTCACTTTGAAAGAGCTTATTTAATTGTAGAATTTGACAAAGGGCTAGCCGCAGGCTGCGATTTTCAATTTCTGTACCTTTTAGTTTGACGTTTTAATTTGCCGTATGTGATTTTTTCAAACTTTTACTTAAACATTTATTCTATAAAAGTTTCATCATAAAGCCTAGTAATGTATTCGACGAACGAAATACAGCGAAAACGTCTGTGCCGAATCGAACGAAATCAAGCGAAATAAAGTTCCGCACCCCAACACCGGGGGCAGTGTAAATTGCCACGGATGACATTTAACAAGTGCATTTAACGGATGACATTTAACAAGTGCATTACATTTTAATTCTGTGCATATAAATTAAACTAGGCGGCATTAAAAATGGTGTTATCGGCAAAACAGAAACTACTGTTGCAAGGATGCGCTGTTGGCCTTTCGCTTATAATGCAGCAGTCAAAGCGCAAAAAGCGTGCCCAAGCTGACAGTTATTTGAGAGCAAGGCGAGAAAAGGGCCGTTTTATAATGGATGTAAGTGCTTTATAATTCACAAAAGTGGAGACTTTGAAATATTTTGTTGTGCTAAACAGTTTGCAGATTTGCGGTCAAGTGCAAGACTATTTAATGAAAATTTCAGATTAGATGTGAAAACATTTGATGAGCTTCGGGAGTTGGTTGAACCGTTTTTATTGCCGAAACGCAACACACATCCACATAATTATATATCACCAGAAGAAAAGTTAGCAGCTGTATTGGAGTAAGTAAATATAATGAAAACCCTTATTATAATTTTATTAGTTACATTGGTACATTACATTTGCAGATATCTCGGTAGTGGCACATTGCAAAGACATGTAGCATCTGTTTACAGAATAAGTAAGCAACATTTCGGAAGCATTTTAAATGATGTTTGTCAAGCTATAATTGAAGCACTTTGTGATCAATTTCCGAATCAGACTAAACAACAGTTCACAGATTCGGCAAATGAATTCCACACAAAGTGGCAATTTCCAAATTGCATCGGTGCAGTGGACGGAAAGCACGTGAGCATCAAATGCCCGAGTAATGCAGGGAGCTTATTCTACAATTACAAGGTGTGTACTTTCAAAGGTAAACCAAAACTATAATTACTATTCCACACTTTATAGGGATATCACAGCATTGTACTGTTGGCTGTAGCGGATGCCAACTACCGCTTCACATATCTCGATGTGGGTGCATATGGAAGTGAAAGCGATGGCTCCATCTTTGCCCACAGTGTATTGGGCAAAATTTCCTGAAGATGCCATTGTTGGTTTGGAGAAGCTTCCCTTCTTTTTCGTAGCCGATGATGCATTCCCATTGCACAAACGCATCATGAAGCCTTTTGTTCCGAAGAAACATCATTACCTTCCAAACGAACAACGAATATTCAATTACCGGCTTAGCAGAGCGAGACGTTGCGTAGAGAATGCTTTTGGAATAATATGTTCGCGTTTTTACTGCCTTGCGCGCATTATGCACTGCAGTCCAAGCAAAGCAAGTAAAATTTTAACGGCTTGCTGTTACTTACACAACTTCCTCACCGGAAAAAATCCAACTGCATACTGCCCACCGCAATATGCCGATTATATTGATGAAGACGGCAATTTGGTAGAAGGAGAATGGAGACGCAACATTCCTGAAAACTCCGTGTAGTATGCAGATGTTACCTTTACTCAAGCAGACATAGCAATACTGCAAAAAATATAAGAGAACGACTACAGTCATTCGTTAACTCCCCTCAAGGTTCTGTGCCATGGCAGATTGGAGTTTGACGCTTCAGCCATTATGCTTTTATATTAAAATAAACCATTTATCAATAATGTGTAAATTTTTTTATTTAAAACTATTAATTTTTCCCTTTTGTTCTTTTGATAGCATTTATAGTATCATTTATAAACTTAATGTTGAGCTCCATTACTTCATCTTCCGGGAGCTTCTGCAACAATTCATCCAAGTTCGCCAGCATGCCCATATATTTCAGAGGCGCCGTGTTCGTTTGAGCTACGTCACTCATTATCGACAATAACTGAGTTGTTTGCTTTGACAAACAATCATTTTTTTTCGGTGCAGATGTACTTCCCTGCAATAAACGTTAATAGGTGCGATTCTGTACACATTTGAGCACATAAAATTCTGTTTAGCATCTTGAATACAACAACAAAATTGTTCGTATTCAAACATATTAATAACTTACTGAACTAAATTTGATATGCTTATGTGTGCAAAAAACACGCATCATAAAAGGATAATTGAACAAAAAAAATTCATGTCAACTTACGTAAGAATATACGCTCTCAGAAGGTTCCACATTTGAGAATGTACTGAAATAACACCAGCAGTCAGTTATGCATATGTATTTAAAGCTACGCTTACTTACGATCGCTTTGATACAGTTGGTGCTAAAAAAGATAGGTCTTCCACCAGATCGAAAGTGACATCTTCTGTAAGCTGCGTGGGCTCCCATTCATCTAAGTATTCTACATCCATGCCACTACCGGACGGTTGCTGTTGCCGCTTACTTTTGAAATACCGTTGGCTATCTTTCATAGCTCTCCACCCCGATTTGCAATCCTCAACTGGAAAATATAACAAATTTAATTTACCCGAATTATCATATATATGTAACTTACCCGTTTTTTCAATTTTTTCCGCAACAGTGTTCCAATTACTGGCAACTATAGTTGCGTTGCGATGGTCGTTATTCCGCAGATCCCAAATCGCGGGCAGCTCCTTTATTAATAACGCTAATTTTTTTTCCTTCTAAAGAAAAAGCGTTTCGCTTTCTTTTACGATCCATTTTGCCAGACATAATAGGTATGTCCCCATACTACGCAATTAATAAATTTATAACTGTCACATTTTTCGCATCAATTTAAGGTAGCTGGGTCATTAAATGGCCGCGAAATGAAACTTATATATTGTGCAGCGCCATCTCAGAGCGAGTCACTGCGTTGTCTTCGAAGACTGTTATACGGTCTTCGAACACATTACTGACGAGCAAAACCAAACGAAACGGAATTCCGCGCCAGGCTGATTTTGTATGGGATTTGACACTTCGCTCCGTTTCGCGTCGAACACATTTCAGGGCCTTAGCACAGCGTACCAACTTATTCCACTTTCCCAAAAAAACACTTTGACCTTGAAATTGCGCCTCCATTTACGCAATGCATTATCTGTCAAAGCAGCCTGAGATTATGTTGGTATATTTTGCGAGAGTGGACCGTATGTGAGCAGCGAAAAATCTAACTTGAGTATGTAGTTGCCGAATTGTATATTGCATCTCTTTCTGCTCCATGCGAT
Organism: Nemotelus pantherinus; assembly: GCA_963978885.1. Taxonomy (NCBI): domain Eukaryota; kingdom Metazoa; phylum Arthropoda; class Insecta; order Diptera; family Stratiomyidae; genus Nemotelus; species Nemotelus pantherinus. Next base: position 124,961,479 of record OZ022263.1, read on the forward strand.
TTTTTCCAACTTTGCAGGCTGACCAACAATACAGTCTCAGGTTAGATCACTGGATTTTTGGGCCGTATACATATACGGAGCTGGTACGCTGGTTAGGAATTACTCATTACGCTGTGGCTTTAGTGTAAAAAAATCTGGAAATTTTGAAAAACGTTGTGAAAGTCTGCCAATCTCCAGACTTAAATCTGGATCTGGCATCACTGGTCACAACCCACAGAGGTAACAATGGGAGACGGTTAACGGAGCGTTGGTACGGTTAACGGATCGTTATGCCTGAATTCAACGACCTAGAAGATATTTGGACAGGCGGTTATAGTGTACATGTAAGAAAGTGCACTGGGACCAATTTCCTCGTCTCTATCCTCCCTCTCTGACCATGCAACGCACCACGTTGTTCATTAAGTTGTCAGTTTTACTTTTCTCGCACCGTGATTTGTTCAACAACGTTATAAACAAGTCGGAAATTCAATCAATAATCACTAATGTAAAGTGTTTTTTGCGAATTGAAGTGCTTTTCGGAAGTAATTAGGTACATTCGCAGGATTTGAACAGGAAAAGTGCTAGTGCCAGTGTTTGAAAACAGTTATATCCAGTAAAAATGAAGTGTTCAGTGCCAGATTGCCAAAACACAGTTCGTTCTCGAGCGGTCGGTGTGTCTTTCCACAAGTAAGTATACATAAGTGCTCTCTGGAATGTAACAATTAAATAAATGAAGTTTATTTCACAAAAAGTGACAAGGGACTCGTTAAAATCAAACAATTATCTTGGTCCGCCACGCCAGTCGATTCAACACGTTCCGTTGTTCATCGAGTTTGACAGTTTACTGAACATCGGTCGTGGTAGCAAATAGCGGGGTGAAGGGGAAACATCGGCGTGGTATAAATGACTTGTCGCTGGGGGTAATTTCTTGTAGTTTGTGTGAAATTGTTTTAAAATTCAATATCTGACCAGTTTTTTGTTAGTCTTGTCGTGTTTCGTTGTTCAAAATGTGGAAAATAATACGTTTCTCTAAACTTTTCCTGTTTGATTAGTTTGAATATATATATATATATATATATATATATATATTTATATATATATATATATATATATATATATATATATATATATATAAATATATATATATATATATATATATATATATATATATATATATATATATATATATATATATATATATATATATATATATATATATATATATATATATATATATATATATATATGAATATATTTACCATTGCCGTAATTTCGCCGCAGCCGGTCCCAAGCCCGGTTAGAAAGAAAGAGGGAGGCTTATGCTAATCAGAAATAAAATTATATATTTACTAGTTTATTTTTAGTAGTATACTTAACTAAGTACTCCACACCAGAACTATATGCTTAAAGTATTTTCTAGGATATATTTCTTAACAACCTTATAATGCATATGATCGTTTTAATCTGGTTTATAATGCATATGGAACTTCTTACAGTCTAGTACTAGCTCCTAATGTGTGGGGTTCGTGCAAGTATAACGACAGATTGTATAACTAGCCTCGATTTCACGTAGCTCTCAATAGGTACCTGAGTGAAATCAAGGGTAAAGTGAGACGTGAAACTGATCACGCCAGCTTCATAGACGTTGACAGTGAGATTTGATAAAGTAGGCCGGACAAGGTACATATGTGTTCAGATTACTGCAGAAAAATGCGTATGAAAAACAATTGATAAATGCATTAATTATTCACATTATATTTTCTTCCTTGGACCCGAAAACCTACTCAGAATATAACATTGCCTCTTATTTTTTAGGGGCCTTAAATTAGAATTATTTTGATTTATATATTTACTATTGAAAAAGGTTACGGAAGTAACACATATTACACATCTGCCGGCAAAGCTTTATATCCCGATATTATTATCCTGACTCCAGTTATACAAAAGCATCTGGGTAGAATAAAGGCTTAGCAATACTTAGATGGTAGTCAAATTAGGCAAAGTAGTAGGTATGTACCAGTTAGTAGGAGTTAAATAGTTAAGAAAAAATACAATGAGTATAACTCAAATAATTTGAATATTGCAAAAATAGATTATAAAGTTGTTCAAAATAACTACAAATATTATACATTATTTTCATTTGACTAGGTTTCAATTGTTTCATTGCAAATCAACGATTATACCTATTCTACAAATATCAATATACAATTGCTATTCAAATCTACGCGCCAAGCTGATGCCCCCTACATTTTTCACTTTTTGCATTTTGCTTACACCCTTGAACTTTTTCCTATGTGTTCGTACGGCTTTATATGAGTTGGTAGAAAAATCCGTTTTCGGTCCCAAGATTGATTTCTCACCGCCTGTCCAAATATCTTCTAGGTCGTTGCCTGAATTACAGTCGACGCAGTGAAGCGCAGCCAACGGTGGCCAGGCGCAGTGAACGAAATCGCCTCGTTACACTGCAATGCATCTAAGTATCAGTGAATAAGAAGAATTTTCAGTTGATGTTTGAATTCCACAGCGACATCTCCGTATCCGCCTCTAGCCTTCTCATGAATAGACGGATGCTCCTTCACTTCGGCTACCAGCATCTCTAATGATACCTCGTCATCCACCACTGCATCTTTGATTGACTGCATTTTGAAATAATGTTATGTATTATTTTATTTATTCCAGGGTGTTATTTTTTGGCACTGTAAATGAGTTTAATCCTAACGTTAACTCAACCATATATTTATGCCGAACGCTTTAAACGTTTTTTTTACTACTTGCCTTTTACCATAGTCACCTTTGAAATCTTAATTGGCTCTTAAAAATTTTCCAATGTTATTTAAATTAAATTAAACATCCGTCTATTAAACTATTAGCATAATATTAATATTTCACAGATGGACTTTGAGGAGGAAATCAAATAATCCTCGTAATAAATATATAAATACATTTAAATAAATCTGGCTTGTAGGAGAAAAAACTGGTCTTTAAAGCATAGTACTGAGTTCGATTTCACGTGAAATTTTCATACAAAATTTCACGTGAAATCTGCTTCGGCGAAAATAAAGCTTGAAAATAAGCAAGAGTTGTACTAAGTTCTTAGCATGAAAAGTTGCTTTGAAGTTGCTTTTGCGTTGAAAACGTAGATGGCACTGAAGCATGTCTCCAATCATTTCACACCAATTTAGTTTGTGCAGTTAATCCTTTCGAGCGAAAAAGTGACATTTGGTGTTTCAATTTGAAAAAGTAGCAGTGCAAATGTCTTCCCAAGAAGAAAATCGATCGAAAAGTGAAATTCTTGACATTTTATCCGTCATAAATGAGCAGTGTCTCTGCTTTTCTCCATTGCCAAAATTTTCGCTCAAAAGAATGACTAGATAATGGAGACATGTCAAAATTTCACGTGAACTCGAACTCAGTACCAGCCTTAAAACATAATTAAATTAGAGGTAATCACACGACAACCCTCGTACGGGTCTAGGAATTGAATCTGGTAGAGAGCTTCATTTCAATTTTTTTAATATGAGTACAAAGCCCCTGGACACGGACGGTATAACTTTCCACCATTAGCCCCTTCAATCCTCTCGCGCACAAAGCATGTTAAAGCTGCCTTTACGCCATTTTGATCCCGTTGTCAAATTGGAGGGGAACTACTTGGATTTGACCCGATTTGACAATGACTAACTAAAAAATTACTACCATCCCGTTCAATGTAAATCATATGGGCATTTCCACTCTATTTCTACTACCCCACTGTGTATACGAGTGTGGAGTCGTTAATTCGACGACTCATTTTACCTCTGATTTTAAATCACAACCTAATCAGAGCTAGGTGAACTCCAAGCTAGGTGCGCGAGCCTTAAGGTGGAACTATAATGCAATTAAGTGAACTTTAAGTAGCTTAAGTGACAGTACGGTTGCATAGAAAACAAGCGGCATACCCATAATGTACTTATCTGCCGTTTCGTTAAGTTTCGTTCAATTCGGGCCACTTAAGTTGCGTTCGACTGGGACCGTACCAGTGACGGCTCGTCAGGGGCGGCAGGGTCGGCCCGGCCGTACCAAAATAATTGACTAATGACACCCCAAAATAATAAAGATAAATAATTACTATTAAGTAGTTAACTACTACACATCAATTTCTCTCACCCATTTCTACCTCAGAAGAATCTTTAATTCGTCATCAGCTACGTCTGCAAACCCCGATTTAAATAGGAAACAGATCGAAATAGTCGAGTCTGAACGGGCAAACAACCCTTTGCGTTTCGTCTGCTTCGATTTCAATGCTGTTTCAATTTTGATTTGTGTACGCACAATGAACAATTTATCCAGCATATACATCTTTCATACGACGGCCAGTCAACAGTCTTGAAAATCTACACTTAACATCCATACACTCAAGCATTCAATCATATGTATGTACATACGACTGCAATGCATCAACCATCTAACGAAACGGCGGCCGTATCATATCCAGCAAGTACAAGCGAGAATCGAAGGCACGGCCAAAATTGCGACCCATAGTAAACTGGCCGAGTCTGGCTACAGTCTAAGCAACTCAAAGCTTCTCAGGCAGCCTCCATTCTATGCTTCATTTCAATACTAGCTATTTAGTTAGGTGTTTTGTATCAAATTTCGTACTGATATACAAACCGGGTAAAGCAAAAATGGTAAAAATTGCCAGCGGCCAGCCGCCAACTGCTTCAGCTCTGCTTAAAAGCAACAGGCATCGTACATGCTCCATTATAGTACGCTAAAGTCAATGTAAGGATGCTTTATGTTTCTCAAGAGATGTAAAATAGCATTGTATGAAGAATGCCTAGTGTTTAGTAGGGTAATAAGACGATGGTAGTAGTAAAATAGAAAAAAAATATGCTTTTTGAATTGATTTTTGGTTTTGATTATCAGACTGCGACTATTGTATAGATTTGATTTGTCAGTGCGAAAACGGTTTTTCGAAAATGTGTTTTATTAAAGAGATGGTAATGGAAAAACTGAAATAATGCAGGTAAAAAGTACCGTAAAAAGTACCGTAAAGCATCTTTTTATAGACGAAATAATTCATAAGAAAAATAATTTAATGAAAAAATATGAGAAACAATCGAAAGAAAAACTTGATAAATTCATGCGTAGTATATATAGATAAATTCATCGTGGTATATTCGTGTAGTCCGTAATGAACAATTTCTTGTGTGCGCTTTAATTTTAAAACCTAATCATCGATTTAGTTCGACAGGGAAAGATAATTTAAAATTTAAATTGCAAGTTTGGTTTTAACTTGAAATGCTTAAAAGTTTGCATAAGGAATAATGTACGATTGTCATTAATAGCAGTGTTACGAAAATTAATTGAAGATAAATGATAACTTTCGCGCTGAAATAATCGATGATATCACGGTAAATCAAATAAAAGATTGAATATACAAAGTATTATTGCTTTGTACATCCTTTTGAGAAAAAAATCAGCTTTGATTTGTTGTTTTCTCTTTGAAAATACTCTGACACTTTTAACTCCTATGAGACCATGTAAGTAGTTACCAAAAATTAAATCTTATAAAATATAGCTTCCGTTTTGGCCGACCCAAATTTTTATGTTACGAGCCGTCACTGGACCGTACATCACTTAAGTAAATTTGACAGGAGGTATGTGCAACGACTACGACCAATAGAAGGCACGTAAAATATTTGAATATGTTTTCGTGGATTGCTTGCTATTTTTGCAGGAGGTAGAAGCAATGATCGTTCGTATGCGGTATTGTAGAAGCAATAATAGGTATGTGAATTTTACTGAATTTTACTGAATTTTCCTGAATCATGCGGTGGGGGAAATTCATGAAAAGTACGAAAACGCTCTCATTGCATTTCCTGAAAATTGACAAACAAAAGTGTCAGTTGTCGGTATTCGGGAGAACAATAGTGATTATAAAGTCATCCTAAGCGGTAATAAATTATTGCCACCAAAATATTCGTCCTTCATAATAACATTACGCCAAAAACCATTTGACGGTTTTCAGTATTTTTCAGTAGCTCAGACCCAACTGAAATTTACTGAAAGATGGAAATTTTTCAGTTTTCAGTAAAACGGAGTACAAAAACAGCTTCATTGCAATAAAATGCAATTAATCGTAGTACGCGAACAGACCTTTTATTTGTAAAGGTTATTGAATTGTGATCATGGTTCCCTTCTTGTCTATAAATCAGCATAGACAAGGTACTTCGTCTCTAAAGCTTATCAAAGCAGAGAATATTGATACGGGAAACTCGATCGTTTTGCGGAATAAGCCGAATCAAATTGGAATTGTTTTTGGGGGATGATTAAAATTGAAATATTTTTTTAAATTTATATTGAAATAAAAAAAATAAAAATTAATGATTTCGAACTGCAAGTGGTCACTTCAGTCAATTATACACTGTGTGCTGTTGTCTAATGAGAATCAGTGCATACTTTTGAAACCACTTTGTCAAATAAATATTTTCAATGTAAATACAATTTTTTTTTTCAATTTATATCATCCCGCAAAAAACAATTCCAATTAGACCTTTTATTGTTAAAAAGTTCATTGACAGTTGACAATATAGGAAGTAGTAGTTAGAAGTCTCGAATATGATCCTGCGCGACATTGTAAAGAGGATAACAGGTATCTAAAATATTTTTCGTCGATCATTTAAATGCTATTTTTACAAAAGGTAGGAATAATGAGTATCAAACATAATTTCAAAGAAAAACGCGTTGAACATCATACGAAATAATAAATGAAAGTACATACAAAATAATAAATTATATAGTATTTTATTTACTTGTATCTTTAAATTACTTACTTTTAAAAAACAAGTACATAAACTACTTAAAATGCCATCACACAGCTTTTTTCATTCAAAGAATAACCACACACCATGCTTCAGCTGTCCACTATTGAATTTTAATCTTCAGCAGCAAAGACCTTGTTGATGAAATATATTCCGGTCGCATACCAATATTGCTCAAAAAAATTTCTTTCGTACACCTATTTGAATATAAGTACAAACTAAGAGCCTGCACCAAGCCCATCTTTATAGATCTAATAATCTACAGCAAAGTGCCGAAGTTCAGCTCAGCTACAATTTTCTCTGATTTCTCGCAACAGGGCTAGCAAGCTATGAAGACAACTATATTTCAATTGCAGCAAAATCCTATTCAAAAATATTGCGTAAACGCTCACATCAGTTCATCTCATATGCCTGCAAATTCAAACTCATATTCGCCACTCTGGCGGCAGCTTCATGAAGCTTCACTTAATTCTATTATGGGCAAATTAACCGATCGACTTCAATTGAGTGAATTTTCGTTCGGATTCAGCGCTCACTTAAGTTCAATTAATTGCATTATAGTTCTACCTTTAGTCCGAACCTGGATTCGAATCAGCGATCCTACACGCAAGAAGTCGCTATCTACCCACTAGGCTACTCAAGTATTTTAAATTAATATAATCAATTTGCTATTAACTATCTTTCAAATTTGCTATTAACTATCTTTTTTATTTTGCTATTAACTATCTCTGCTACTAACCATTAAACTTGTTTACAAAACAAAAATATAATTAATATTAAATGAACTCTATTTACATTTTCGCATACATTTCAAATCGCGCGAGTTACATCCGCAACTACATATATTCCCATGGACGGCTCCACTTGCAACGACATCCGTTCCCACAGACAGATATCCGACACACGCTGCTGACCCAAATCCGACACCTGCACTTTACGGGTACATTGTACTTCGACATAATTCCTATTAATTCACTTTTTGCACAATCGTAAATTTAATACATTACCTGTTATTTTGAAATGTATATCAAGCAACTTTTGGAAAGATATTAAATGTTGTAACTTAGACTTAGACTAGAATTTAGAGCTAGACGAATAAACTTAAGAATCAGAAATTCAAATTGTGTTTTTTTTTCAACGTTGAATTGTCGGTTGATGTAATTGGCGCAGTCGTAACGGATCTTTGCGCTACGCGATCGTGCTAAGTTATTCGACATCGGTAGTGCAGTTCTGTGTGTTCCTGCTTTCGAAGGATTATCGAGAAAAGGCTCCTTTCATCGAAGGATTATCGAGAAAAATACAACTACGGTCTATTACCAACCCTCGAAGGATTATCGAGTTAAATTCAACACATCGACGGCTTATTCAAATTTTGTGAAGTCCCTGTCGACGGCTCATCGAAGAGGACCACCTGAGAATGATACTAATCAGAGTCACGTAAGTCAATATAATTGGATACTTTCCTTTCCATCCTTCTACCTATGCCATACGCACAAAATACTAAAGATAGAATTAGACCATATCCTAGATTAAGAAAGTATTTAAGAGTGATTCCTTTAACTACAATTTTGGAAAGTGATCGTGAAAATCTAAGTGCTTCCAGTGTTGCGCCAATAAATAATTGTGACTTGTTAAGTGAAAATTCTCCAAATCGCGTTAGAAACGAATTTCAAACTTTAGTAAATAGTGAGATTGATTTGCCAGATAATAACATGACGGAAATTGTCGAAATTTTCAATTCCTTGAGAATCCCTGATGCGATCAAGGATTTGCCGAAATTTAACGGCAATCCCAGATTGCTCCACGACTTCATTGAAAATGTTGAGGAAATCACCTCCATGATTCCAATCATAACACCTGCCTATAATAAAATGATACTCCGCGCTATACGAAATAAAATCGAAGGTCCAGCCAATGAAGTGTTAAATATGTATGGCACATCATTGAACTGGGCAGAAATAAAGAAAAATCTCATTCTTCACTATAGCGACAAGAGAAACGAAACCTCGCTGATAAGAGATTTACATAATCTTAGTCAACGCGGCAAAACAGTTGAGAAGTTCTATAGTGAAATTATAGAAACTTTGGCTACGATGACTAGTCACATCCAACTTCATGAGACCGACGCAAGTGTAATTACCGCTAAACGCGAATTATATTCTGAAATGTGCCTTAACGCATTTTTATCAGGACTCCAAGAGCCGCTTGGGGCAACTATACGTGCTATGAGAACTAACTCTCTAGCATTAGCATTTTCTTATTGCATAAAAGAACAGAATACTTTTTATTCGAGGCATAACAACCCCAATTCTCAAGGAAAAACACAAACTCCCCATTTTGTCGTACAGAAAAACCCAGCGATGCAAACGATCGGTACACATGTCAATTATTTGAATAACTCCACACCTCCAATCATGCCACAAAGGCCCAACTTTCAAATACCAAGCATTTTTCAACCAAGATTCATTCCGCCTCATAGCCAAAGCAATAATTTTTACCCATTCAATCATCAATCAAATGTTCAATCTAATAGATCAGCGTTTCCGAAACCCATCCCCATGGACACAAGCTCAGGGTATACTCATCTCCGCCACGGAAATAGCCAACAACCCCCACAACAGAATAACTTCTTTAGACCTATGGGACCACCCAGAACCACCAACCCCCCAAATAATAATTTCTTTAGACCTATGGGACCACCCAGAGCCACTAATCCCCCAACTAACAACTTCTTTAAATCAACGGGGCCACCCAGATTCGTTAGCAAAGAATTGTTCAACATTACAGAAACAGACTCGACCGACAAGACCAACCTTGCCAACACACCCCAATACTTTCAACCGTCCCCAAACGACTTTTACAGACAAGACTTGGACGACTACTACTGCTATACAGAACCTAGCTCTACGAACAATGACTTCAATGAATAGAATCAGGGAAATTATCAGGACCTTTACCAATACAATGTTAGTCAACAAGACAATCAAAGTCAATCCGATATTCACGTAATTGATGATGAAAATTTTTCATCACCTGCCTCAGTAGTTCAACCGGGTACATAGATATAAATACACATGGTTCAACCCTTCCTTTCGTAGAAATATCATCTCCTTTCGGGCGAAATCTCAAGTTCCTTATTGACACGGGTGCATCTTCCTCGTTCATCGATCCCGAATTTGTTCATCCGGAAGACGTAGAAATAATTAAACCTATCTTTATTAAAACTATCCTCAACAAATATGCATTGAACAAACAAATCTTTGTGCCAACATTTAATGAATTTAATCAGCCTGGGAAACTAAGATTCCTAATCTTTAAGTTTCATGAATATTTTGATGGACTATTGGGACTCGATACCTTAACAGCGCTTAACGCTAAAGTAGATCTAGCTCAGAAAGTCCTAATAACAGACAACGCAAAAATTCCTCTCTTCTTTAAACCCAATCTAACCTCTTCTAAATTCACGGTACCCGCAAAATCAAAGTTTATCGCCAAATTGCCAGTTGACGTTTGTAAAGGAGATATTTATGTTGGGAATACCGAAGTTTCCCCCGCGTTACTCATCCCCGAAGGCATTTACACTGCTGACGACTGGCACAGTTTCATCACTGTCATAAACCAGTCCGATAATGAACAAACACTCTTCATAGAGCAACCATTAAAAGTCTCCAAATTTTCATCTTCCGAATTCACAGAAGTCAACAACTTCAATATCGATTATAATTGCGGTCCCGATACCTTTATACCTCCTGAAAACGTCACTAAATTGATTCGAGTATCTCACCTCAATAAAGAGGAAAGAGACTTGATATTTCGTATCTGCCGTGAATACGACGACGTTTTCTACCGTGAAGGACAAAATCTCACGTTCACAAACAAAATTAAACACCATATCCCGACTACGGATGATATACCGATATATACCAAGTCTTACCGCTACCCTCATGTGCATAAAGAGGAGGTGAAAAGACAAATCAATGATATGCTAGACCAAAATATCATTAGGCCAAGCTATTCGCCATGGAGCTCTCCCGTTTGGATTGTTCCGAAAAAAACGGACGCGAGTGGCAAAAAGAAATGGAGACTCGTGATTGATTATCGTAAGCTCAACGAAAAAACGATAACCGATCGCTACCCCATTCCTAACATATCCGATATCCTTGACAAATTGGGCAAAAGCCTTTATTTCTCGACAATAGATCTTGCCAGCGGGTTTTACCAAATCGAAATGGACCCAAAGGATATTCAAAAAACCGCCTTCACAGTGGAAGGAGGGCATTATGAATATGTTCGGATGCCATTCGGACTAAAGAACGCTCCATCCACTTTTCAGCGAGTGATGGACAACGTTCTCCAAGATCTTCAAGGGAAAATATGCTTGGTCTATCTAGACGATATCATTGTTTTCTCCACCTCGCTACAGGAGCATGGAGAAAACCTGAGAAAAGTTTTCGACAAATTACGCGATGCCAACTTCAAAGTACAGTTAGACAAATCGGAGTTTCTTCACAAAGAATTAGCCTTTTTAGGCCACATAGTTACAACAGATGGAGTGAAAACAAACCCGGCCAAAATCAGAGCAATAAAAGATTTCCCGATTCCCCGAAACCAACAAGAAATAAAATCTTTCCTAGGACTGCTAGGCTATAACCGAAAATTTATTCGAGACTCCGACACTGAATGTCTGAAAAAGGGTAGAAGCGTCCACCTTACGGAACAATACATAAAAACATTCGAACACTGTAAGGACTTATTAATGAACGACCCTATCTTACAATATCCAGACTTCAGTAAACCCTTCATCTTAACCACCGACGCCAGCAACTTCGCAATCGGTGCAGTGCTGTCGCAAGGAACCGTCGGAAACGACAAACCCGTCTGCTATGCTAGTAGGACCTTGACGGATTCCGAGATCAATTATTCCACGATCGAAAAGGAACTCCTGGCGATAGTCTGGGCGGTAAAATATTTCAGGCCCTACCTTTTCGGGCGGAAGTTCAAGATCGTAACGGACCACAAACCCCTCACTTGGCTTATGAGTCTTAAAGACCCGAACTCAAAGCTAGTGCGATGGCGATTGAAACTTGAAGAATTCGATTACGATGTTGCTTATAAAAAGGGATATCAGAGGTGTGTTCAATGTGCATGCTATAGCAGCCATTAGCTGCTATTTTAGCAGCTCTGGCTGTCCAATGTCACGAAATAGCTACTTACTGATGCTTGCTATTTGACAGTCGGGCTGTCCAAGATTCCGGCATAGCTGTTAAGGTAGCAGCTATTCGCTGCTCGTAGTCTGGAGGATAGCTAGAAAGTAGCTAAGGCAAAATGGCCGTGCGTACACAGCTGACATGCAGTTTAAACGTCATTTTCAATTTGAAATTAAAATGAAAAGAAGTTTTTGCGCTTTTGTGACAAAGGAGATGAGGACTAAATTTGAAAATAGTGACAGCATAAATTAAATACGGGCTTTTAAACACTTAAACTCAACTCGAGTTTTAAGTTGGCTTGTACATAGCGCAGCTCATCTTGAGTTTTTAGAAGGCAAGCATGAATCGTAAAAGGCCGGGTGCTTTGATTCCTGTATTATCAAATTTTCAACGATTATTTTTTGCTCTTTTTCTCATATATGGCGTCAAAAGCCGGAAATAAATGATACGTTTTAAATATGTTAGGAAAATTTTAATGGATTGTGCAGCTGTATGTTGAAAACTCCTAAATTTCATACAGTTTCAAAAGTGCAATGAATAATATTATATTGGTAAATAAGACTTAATTTCCAAACTCTCCTAACATCACCCTCAGTAGAAATAAGATGTCTTCTAACATGGTCTTTCTTAGCAATTCTTCTGATCATGGAACATATTCTATTCTTCAAGGATCTGTATTCAGAAGTAAGTTTGGCATCATTTGGATTCATTTTCATTCTTTTATATAACATTTTCTTTTTATCCGTTTGTATTGAACTGATCCACGAAAATGCAAAAATTACAATAAAAAAATTTGAAACAAAATTATTTTTGAATTTCCTGCGTAAAGGCTGCCTTCGTACATGCTTCGTAGCAGCTCTTGGCTGCCCAATATCCATAGCTGCTTCACCTAGCTACTGCGTATTTTGACACTTGCTAACGTGATGCCATGCTATGCTTTTGGAGCAGCTATAGCATGCACATTGAACACACCCCAGAATTCAAATGCAGATGCTCTGAGCAGAATAAGGCTCCCCGATAAACTCAGCGAATTAAATGTTAACGAATCCTTCTTGGAGGAAGGAAACACCTCAAATCTTGCCGACAACGGCTCCACAATTCATTCCGCAGAGGAAAACCTAAACGACGGCATCCCAATATCCGAAAGACCGTTAAACGAGTTCAACCTTCAAATCGTTCTCGAGAAATCGGCAAGAGCCCCACAAACATCGCTGCAGATGTTATTTAAAAACCGCCAAAGAAGAACGATTCACATGCTTGATTATACCGAAGGCACTCTCCTAGATCTGTTCAAAAAATTTCTAACTCCAAATAAACTTAACGCAATCTTTACATCCGATGAAATATTCAAAATTGTCCAAACGGTTTACTCTAAATTCTTTTCTCAGTCTAAAACTTTCAAATTAATCCGTTGCATGGAAGTTCTACAGGACGTCACCGACATCGATGAGCAAGATCGACTCATCAACGAACATCATACAAATAACAACCATAGAGGCATATGCGAAACAGTCCTTCACCTTAGAAGAAAATACTACTTCCCCCACTTAAAGGAAAAAATAACTAAAATTATCAACAACTGTGAGACATGCCAAACACAAAAGTATGATCGCAACCCACAAAAACCACATTTCCAAATTTCAGAAAACCCGAAAGAACCCTTAGACAGTATATACATAGATATATACACAATTAATGGCAAACCAATTTTAACTATCATTGACAGATTTTCCAAATTCGCAGCAGCTTACACTCTGGAGTCCAAAAATAGTTTGAATATCCTTAAAGCGCTCAGGCACTTCATTTGCCTCCATGGCACGCCACGAATATTAGTAGCCGATCAAGGCACGGAGATGTCTTCCTCGATATTCAAAGACTTTTGCGCACAGTACGGTATCACGACACATTTTACATCCTTTCAGCAGACTAGTAGCAATATATACGTGGAAAGATGGCACTCAACTTTGACAGAAATCTACAGAATTGTTCTAGAAAAAAGGAAAAAGAATAAACTCAACACTGACCACGACGACATACTTCACGAAGCCATAATAACCTACAACAACGCCATACACTCAACAACAAAACTTACCCCCTACGAATTATTTTCAGGCAGAACGCATATTTTTAGTAAAGACCTTAATTACAGCGACGAACACGAATATCTCCAGAAACTCAACGAATTTAGGACTAAATTATATCCGAGCATTAAAAGTAGAGTAGATGACAGAAATATAGAAAAACTAAATAAAAATCGAGAAGTACCCGAAATATTAACACCGAACGAAACTATATACAGGAAAGAATGCAGGAGGAACAAAATTACACCTAGGTTTAGCAAACACAAAGTAAAAAAAGATAACAAAATTACTATAATCACCACAAGAAATCAAAAGCTACACAAGTCCAAAATTAAGAAAAAACGTAAATTTCAGGTTAATCATCATGACACAGGGACAGAAAATAGAGATACAGGACATGACCAAGAATCGCGGCCTACTACCTCTCCGATTGGGAACAAGCAGAATGATACAAACCTATGAAAACTTGGTGCACATTGTAAATTTAGACAAATACGAACACGCTGTACAGAAAATAAAGGACTCGCTCTCAGAATTCGACAAAACCAACGACACGACAAATACAATCCAAATTACAAAGCTGAAACTTAAGGAACTATCCCATAAACTTCAAACTCTAAAGCCTAGGCTACGTCCCAAAAGGGGTCTAATCAACGGACTCGGGACAATCATTAAAGGGATTACAGGTAACATGGACGCGAATGATGCCTCACGCATAAATAAAGATGTCGAAGCATTATTGACAAATCAATCCAAAATTAAAAATGAAATGAACAAACAAATTAAATTAAACCACCTTATGATAGAGCGTTTCGATAACCTAACAAGTCACATCAATACCCAAAGGAAGTATTTAGAATCAGGAAGTATCAGGAAGTATTTAGAACATTCACAGAACAAAATTAACAGTGAATTTGACTCCATGGTGCGAATACAATACTTAAATCAATTGCACTACAATATAGACATGTTAGATAATCATCTATCGGGAATAGCAGAAGCAGTATTACTCGCTAAATTAAACATTATATCTAAACAAATTCTAAGCCCACTTGAACTAACTGAAATTTCAAACACACTTGAAAAACAATCGATCAAAATTCAATCCGATGAGCACATATATGAAATGTTAAATCTTCAAGCTTATTACAATGGTTCGAACATTATATTTAATATTCAGATACCGATTCTATCCGCAGAAAACTCCTCCTTTTTCCACATAATACCTCTTCCCACAGGGCCGGGGCTTCCATAGGCGCGTATGGAGCAGTCGCACCGGGCGCTGGCGAAAAGGGGGCGCAACTAAACAAACATAAAGATTTTTCCTCTCACTTTCAAAAATTTGATCTTAAGTCTTCAGTCACTTAAGTCATGCTTATTAACTTTTTCCGTTTTAAAGAAAATATGTTCGAATTTATAATTCTATTTAAAAAATCAACTCTTCTCAAAAATAATTTCTTCTACCCGACAATCCCATCAGGAAGCAAAGCAATATATGAATGATACAATCATTACCTGCAATGCAGTCGTATAATGATTGAAAGCTATTTTGCTTAAAGTTCATGATATACATATGTACGTAATTTACTTGCAGCAAACACTGTCTACACTTGTAAGAATAAGAACTGCCTACACATTACAGGCAATGCAAGAAAACACTTTCAAAAATCATTTCCCTTACCAACCGATGACATCCCTCGATAAAAAAGAATTAAACTAATAATATTGCTGTAATATTTCCATCCTAAATTGAAAATTTACATAAAATATTTTTGGACATTACTTTTCTCGTTGGGATTTGACTTAATCATTAATACCCGTACTCAATGGTGCACTATTTAAAAGTAGCACCGGAACATTTTGCTCCTAGTCTATTCCATACGAGCACTATGCCTACAAAAATATGTATCGATCGATCGGTCAGCAGCGAATGGTGCACTGGGCGAAGTCTGCGCCACAAAAGTTTTTTTTATATGAAGTTTTCTGCATGGCGAGAAATTGTCATGAAGATCGCATACGTGGGTATGGCGCAAGATCCCAATATTGCTCCATTGACTATGGTATGCCATTCAGGCGATTTCAGCAAGTATTTTGTGATGAAGAGTTGTTTCGCTAAATGTTAATGAACATTTTAGAAATGCACATTGATTTGTAAGTTTAGTAATGAATTTTGGGGTTAAATATTGATTCGTGTTTTTAATGATTCAGATCAAAATAAAATATCTATGTGGGGAGTATATGTACATGAAAACGGGAGTAAATTTATAAAAGTTTTTTGTATGTACTGGCAACGATTGTGTAATAAATTTGCTTTTCATTTTGTTGATGTTAAGTAACGGTATTTTGCAATACCAAGAGTATAGAGTTATTAGTACAATGTTAAGAGTAGTGCTTGCATTAGCTGATTTTTCTGAAAAACATTTATTGGTAAACAACATTTATTGTTGTTGTATTTTATATTTATGAAAGATTGATTATCTACTAGAATGTCATCAATTGTTAGCAGAAAATTGTCGGGTAGTGCAAATAGGAAACGAAACCGGCTCTTAGAGCAAGCGATAGTGCGAGATAAAGGATCAATCCGTAAGTTAATTCCAGCAGACGAATCGGTAAGTGCATCTGCTGATCAAATTCATCATAGTGTAAACGATTCTAACCTAAACGTTCAAATTGGGGCAGTTTCCACCTCAAATAAAAATGTTAGCAGTGGCCCTGATACAAGTCACAGAGGGCTGAATGCATCACACCTTGACTTTGAAGATCCTTATAAGTGGCCAGAGCTAGAAAGTAAAGTTGTACAAATTATAGTTGAAAAAGGTTCGATACAGTAAAAAATTATAATTTTCCCTCAACTAACAAAAGGAAGTTGGTCATACAATTTTACCAAAACAGCTTCAAAAAACGGGAAATCTGTGTCTCGGCAGTGGCTTGTATATTCGAAGTCAGCGGATGCTGTTTTTTTTTTGTTTTTGCTGCATATTTCGACGAACATTTTTTCTAATACTTCGACAAGCTTTGGATTTCGAGATTGAGGTCAATTGAACAAATTGGTCAAAGACCATGAAAGTAGTCTCCTGCTTATGCGACATTTTAAAAAGTGGAAAGATACTGAAAAAGTTCTTAAAGTATGTACTACAGTAGATAGGGAATTGTAAAATCAAATATAAAAAGAAGTGGAACATTGGCGAAATGTGCTAAAACGTTTCATAATTTTTGTGAAATTTTTAGCTTCACAATCTTTGGCTCTAAGAGGAGATTCTGACAGTTTATATAGCATCGATTCGGAAGTTTGACTTAGTACGCGCAGAGCGTTTGCGGCGAAGTATTAGTAATGAAATTTGAAGTCAATATATCAGCAAAGATATTCAAAATGAGCCAATCGAGCAAGAATTACATGAGGTCAACTATGTCTCAAGAAAGATTAGTGGACTTAGCAGCAACAGCCATAGAAGAGGATTTGTTTTAAGAGCTAAATTATGATAAAATGATAGACCAATTTGCGAAAAAGAAAGCAAGAAGGGTACAGTTTAGCTAGTACGAATTAAATTAAGCGTTTCTCTTATCATTGACTTAAGGTCAGAATGAATTTTAAATTGGGCTTACAACTCCTACGATTTTTATTAGCTTATGTATGTAAATTTATCGAAAATCGAAAACATTCTTTTAGTTTTTGTGTTTTATCAATTTTATTTATTGTTGAAATATTTATCTTTGTATATATTAAGATCATGTATAACCTTACTGGTTCTGCGGACTAGGCCTACTGAGGAGACCCCGATAAAAAAAATCGTGTCTAATGTTCTACCTCCTCTATATACGGGTATTGGTTGACTGACCATGAGGTATATTCTTTTAGGATTCATTGAATGTATTGCATAGGCGCAAAATCTGGCTTTCGCACCGGGCGCCGAAATTATTCGCCCCGGCCCTGTCTTCCCATACAAAAAACCCAACTAATCTCCTCAAAGCCTTACATGATCCTTAACCATAATAGTGTCCAATTTTTTGACAAAAAGTGTCCGAAAATTGAAGGGATTTATTACTGCGAAGAGATAAACCATCAAAAAGATTCGAGTAATTCCAGGTGTATCATCAACATCATTAATGGCACACCAGCATCATGCCAGTTTAAGAACGTCGCAGAAACATCAGAAATAATTCAGCCCGAGCCAAATTATATACTTACCATCAACATTCCCGAAACCACGCTCAGTTCAACCTGTGGAATCTCTAATAGATCCATATCCGGAACTCTTCTAATCCACCATCAGGACTGCCAAGTTGACATAAACGAGATTGGGGGACGAAGTTAACGTAAACTCCATCATCCCCGACAATAACACGATCATCAACGATACCATCGACTTACCTACCTTAACAGAGACCAAATTCCCAAAAATGGATTTAACCGAATTTTTTGGAAAACTTGACGCTGCTAACGAATCCATCCTACCACTACTTACCATTTTGCTATCAATTATCTTAATAATAAGCCTATACCTACAATTCCAAGGAAGAAATAGCAGCCAACATTTACAGGCGCTCCACATAAGAGAAACCTCAACACCACAGTTTCTCTGATTGTCGCACTTCTTAAGGAGGGAGGAGTTACATCCGCAACTACATATATTCCCATGGACGGCTCCACTTGCAACGACATCCGTTCCCACAGACAGATATCCGACACACGCTGCTGACCCAAATCTGACACCTGCACTTTACGGGTACATTATACTTCGACATAATTCCTTTTAATTCACTTTTTGCACAATCGTAAATTTAATACATTACCTGTTATTTTGAAATGTATATCAAGCAACTTTTGGAAAGATATTAAATGTTGTAACTTAGACTTAGGGTCAGTCAGAATTTAGAGCTAGACGAATAAACTTAAGAATCAGAAATTCAAATTGTGTTTTTTTTCAACGTTGAATTGTCGGTTGATGTAATTCGCGCGTTTCTCAAGCAATTACTGCTGATTGCAACTCTTTTTTTCCTCCTTCCTTCCCCCAATGCCTCCTAGAAGTACGGGCCGTGATGCAGAATAATGACGTCCCACTAAACTCTCAAAGTGTCGCGAAAAACACACGCAGTCTTAAAGGACGTCCGCGGAAAAATGTTAATTGTACAAGTTGTGTTAAAGTGAGTAAAATGAAAATAAAGTGAGATGTGCGGAATAGTGCTAGTGAACAGCTAAAATAAAAATTAATGCGGTGCGTGTGGTATAATTGGGAAAATTCGCTACGAAATGTTTGTTGTCTGTCTGTTTTCTGTCGATACAGATAATTGATACAAAATGCAAGTTGTGGCTAAATATTATTATTATAACGTTTTATTCATATTAGGCGTGTTTTTTTGCTCCTCTATCCAGTAGAGAATAGGATATACGCATTGGAAACAACAACACTCCTGCACCAGTGAATTCACTAGTACAGAAATTGTATTCGTCATAGGTAGTTCACGTGCTGAAGTATAAAATGTGCTGATAGAAAACAGAAAAGCTCATACGAAGTTGTCTTTTTTTTCTGTGAGATGGCTTTGGTTTTTTGAAGGTTAAGTTGAATGTTTTGGAAGTTAGTAAATTAAATAAAGCTTGCATAATGTGTAGAAAGTTAAAAGAGATAATTTTCTGTTAGTTCTTTTGCTATTTTCTATCGATTGTGGTAGTGTATATTCGTTATTTTCTCCCTTTGTTTTGAGCTGTTGAGTGGTACCACAGCAAATACAGCAACCTATGTCAGTCTTAGCGAAAGCATCAGCTGCTTTGTGATGGATCTTTTTTTGCGTCATTGTTCTATTCTGTTCTGTATCGGAGCAAAAAAACACGCCTATTATAGCTAAAAATCCGCACGTAAAATCTCGGTGTATATCGGCACTGCCAGATGGAAATGTCAAAATGTCTGCCCAAATTAACGTCATAGCTAAAACGATTACGTAGTCTGACGGCCCGTACTTCTAGGAGGGATTGGTCAAAGGGATTTCGTCACGAGCTGGCAAATGCCGTCCACATATTGACTACGAGCTGTCAAAGGCTCAGTCTGCGATTGTCTGTTGAAGTGTGTATAACGATAATTCATTTGAAATACAATAGTTTTTTTGTGAATTGAATTGTGTGTGATTTGTGAATTGAATTGTGTGTAAATTGGAATTGGGTTGGGTGAAATTTATATATAATCGTTTTGTATCTTTCAGTGCGAAATGGCAGTTTGGGGGTGTTTCGATTACTAATTCAATTATCATTTCAAATTCACACGTTTTCAAATTCAATTCGAAGCACTTTATTGAACATCTATTCGAATTCAAACAATTCCACCAAATCCAATTCAAAGCAAGTTTTATACTACATCCGATCACAATTCCAATTCGGAAACTAATGAACTTTTAACAAAGGACTAGAAAAATTCTTTATGAAAATTTCGGTAAATCTACCGCTTTCATTGTTATAACATGTCATTTCCAATACAATTATTTCTTTCTAAAATCAACGATTTAATTTAGCATACAGCATTAACTTTCCAATGATCAGCCGGTTGGAATACAAATTGAAGTGATTACAGCTGATATTGTTTGTCATCCGTCAGTGACAGCTTAAGGTAAGTTTTTATGTACATTATTTCCAAATTTTAATCCTTTTCTAATTTTAGGATAAATCCGAACATTCTCCCCCCGCTGAATCGGTAGAGTCAGAATAAGGCATGACATCAGATGAACAGCTTCGATCAAGGAGTCCTTACATCTGGCTTCCTTCTTCAACTCCGAATTTCGTTTCACTGAAGTTGACACCATATAATCTGCACCTTTCGTAAGACTTTTTTAAGTTTGCAAATAGGGTATGATTATTTGTGCTTTAATATATAAGATACTCAGTTCAATTCATCTGCAGAGTGCCCTATCTCATCTACTGGTCGCTTTCTCGTTCTCCTTTGATGCAATTCGAATCGATAGTGCAAATAAGGCGGAGGCCAGCCAACTATGTTGGCGATCCCGTTAGTTGCCTCAATGACTGTGTTGTGCAAGGTGGTAGAGTGTCAGCTTCGAAGGATGGGACTAAGGACTTCAAACAAACACAAAAAGTCTCACGTATTGTATATTATGTGTTACATGGCTTGAGCTTTAGTCCATTATCATCAATTTATTTGTGTGATATTATCATTAATTTTACATTATCTACTATCTGTTATCCTATTACGTAAACTTATATTTTAATATAATAGTTGCTATAAATATTACTGTTAAGATTACCATTATAGTTAAATATTAAATTATCTGGTTGGTAATTCATTTATATTAAGTTGTACATGTACACGTTTAATCATACAATCACTTCTGATATGATTATTTTTACTATGTTAATTTTGTCATTTAACTTGAAGATAAATTTGTTTATGCCGATTATCAGATCTGATAATATGAAATTCGATTTGAGATTTTCACTTTTTTAATTTGTGTCTGAGTTATAATTGGGTATAGGTAACCAAGCGATTTTTGAAATTGGACGTTTATAAGTTCTACTGTTTGAAAACACTGACACTGACACTGACGACCCGCACTAACTTGGGGTAAACTGGACTCGATGCCCCACACCCGGGAAATCCCACCACCAAAGGGCGAAAAGATGATAGAAGAGCTGAAAAAATGAAGAAAAACAGACATAAATATACAAAAAAATAAAAAAGGAGATAAAACAATTAAGAAAAAGAAAAAAAAGAAAGAAAAGAAGCCGCAAAAGCAAACGCACAACCACAAAAACACATGTAGCGGCTTCCAGCAGGTGGTTACAGCGGCTTTGGTCTAGCGACCACCGACGGTTGATTACGGCGGCTTCAGAAGATGAGGTGACGAGAGATAGAATTAGGTATTGTTTGATGCGCAATTATAGACGTAGTTTTATGTGTGTGGATTTTCATTAGATTTGAATAAAGCCTGTTTTTGAGTGTGAACTCCTTTGTGTTCTCCTTTGTATCGTGAACCATCTCGTGTCTTTCTTTATATGTAGGAAAAGCAGCCCCTACATATTGGTGACCCCTCGAAACAGAAAGCGACGCGAGTTAATTTTTCTACATAATGACACAACCAAGTGACGCCGCAGGGAACCCGCAACCAAATTATGCTAATCAAGAGCAGCAGCTCGAGCGAAAGACCGAAATCATAACAGCCGTCAGCGCAGTCAAGCTCCCTCCGTTTTGCAGGGAAAGCCCACAGCTGTGGTTTAGACCAAATCGAAGCGATTTTCGGCTACTCAAGCATTACGAGCGATGTTACTCGTTTTCGACATGTCATTGCGAGCTTGGAGCCATCCATCCTGCCCTACATTGGGGCCATCATGAGAGATCCCCCAGAGCACGAAAAATATACGACACTAAAACACCGAATAATATCGCTTTTCGGAGAAACGCCAGATGGGTCCTTGGGTAAATTATTAAATGGTGATCTACAAGAACAAAAGCCTTCACTCATGCTGGAAAAAATGAGATATCTGGCAAATAACGCATGCTCCGATGAGATGCTACGCCACTTATTCATACGGCAACTGCCAACGTGAATCCAGGAAACAATTATGTTGAGCGAAACGAAGGATGTTAACAAACTTGCCGAGCAAGCCGATCGCATAACAGCCGTCCGTCAAGATTATGTCAATGCAATCAATGAGCATAACCTCAAACCTCCACCCAACGATACTTCATCCGATGACGAAGTGGCAATTGAGGCTTGTTCTAAATGCACGTGTCAGCATGAGAAGCGAAGGGTACCTACGGGCCAAAACAGAGGCAGGCAAGTAACATGTTTCTACCATCGAAGATTCGGAACGGCCGCACGAAAATGCGAAGGCTCTTGTGCATTTAAGTCAAACTAACAACAGTGAAACGTGGTCGGCGGTCGCTTGCGGTGGTAAGCGACGGCTTTCATCTCACAAACCGCCTGCACATCACTGACATTGTCTCCAAAATACGATACTTGATTGACACGGGGGCTGAGGTGTCGGTGATGCCACGAAAAGTATCCTCCGGAGTCCTAAAGCCATCAACCACACGACTATTTGCTGCAAATGCTTCGCCCCTAGTGACCTATGGCGTAAAAGAATTCCAAGTCGACTTGGGACTTGGACGGCGACTCGCTTGGAATTTCCACGTGGCGAACGTGTATAAGCCAATCATTGGAGCCGATTTCCTGACCTACCATGGAATTCTGGTGGATTTACAGAAACGTCAGCTCATTGACAGGATGAATAACGCTAATGTACGTGGCAAGTTGCGTCCAACCACTGCCAACATCCTGGATATTGCTAAAGAAAACGTCTTTAGAAAATTAATGGCAGAATATCCAGAAATCACGCGAGAAAATATATACCCAGCTCCAGTAAAACACACAACGGAACACCACATCATCACAAAAGGACCTCCCGTTGCTGAACCCCCACGTCGTTTGCCTCCCGAAAAGTTACGAATCGCGAAACAGGAGTTTGAAAAGATGCTCAAACAAGGAATTTGCAGACTTTCCAGCAGCCAGTATGCAAGTCCACTACACATGGCTCCAAAAAAGACCACAGGTGAATAGCGGCCATGTGGAGATTACCGTCGACTAAACGCATCCACAATTCCAGATCGGTCACCAGTGCCACATATCCATGACACACTGTGCGTGTATGGGGCAAAAATTTTCACCACGCTGGATCTGGTAAGAGCGTATCATCAAATTCCCGTGGCCAAGCGTGACATCGAAAAAACAGCCATTATAACACCGTTTGGACTGTTTGAATTCCCCAGAATGACGTTCGGTCTGCGAAATGCCAGCCAAACCTTCCAGCGGTTCATGAACCAGGTGTTGCAAGGGCTAGAGTTTGCAAAATGCAACATAGACGACATTCTTATATTTTCTGGAAATGAACGGCAGCATCAAGAGCATGTACGAGCAGTTTTCAAATGGCTGAGGCAGCATGGTTTGACAATCAACCCGTCAAAGTGTCAGCTAGGAAAAGAATGCGTGCATTACCTCGGGCACAAAATAAGCTCAATGGGCATAACACCACTGCCTGAAAAAGTTCAAGCGATTCAAGCAATGCAGCGACCACAAACTATATACGACCTAAGGCGTTTCCTAGGCATCATAAATTTTTACCGTCGATTTATCCGATTTACCGTCGATTTTAAAGAAAAATGACAGACGCCCGGTAATATGGACCACGGAGGCTATGGCTGCATTTGAAGACTGGAAGCGCAGCCTATTAAACGCAACATTTCTGGCTCATCCCAAAGAAGGAGCACCTATTCGGCTAACTACAGATGCATCAGACACGGGCATAGGCGCAGTGGTAGAGCGACAAGTCAACAACCAATGGCAATATATTTGTCAATAAAACATTTCAGACATCTTCTGGAAGGGCGTCATTTTATCATCCGGACAGACCATAAGCCTTTAATATACTGCTTCACCCAAAAATCAGACAGAGCTTCGCCAAGACAAGCTCGTCACCTAGACTTCATATCGCAGTTTAGTACGAATATCCAACATCTATCAGGTGAAGCAAATATTGTTGCGGATTCACTGTCGCGGATAGAAACTATCGTCATTCCAGGCATCATCAGCAGCAAAGAGTTGGCAGAGACCCAGCAAACAGATGTAGAGCTGAAAAACCTACTAAAGTCGAAAACGGCTTTAGACTTACGACTCGTGCGAATAGACGATTCAACCACAACCGTATATTGCGATTTTTCACAAAGAAATCCTCGCCCATACGTACCGCAGCCTTTCCGAAAACAAATTTTTGACATGATCCATAACATCTCGCACCCCAGTGGACGAGGCACAAGCGAAGCAATTCGGCGAAAATTCGTATGGCCGTTCGCAAAAAAGCAAATCATGGAGTGGACGCGGTCATGCCTACCATGCCAAGCAAGTAAAATCAACCGGCACACAAAACACGAAAGAATCCATATTTCAATACCCAGCAATCGATTTCATCATGTACACCTGGATATAGTTGCACCTCTTTCCCCATCGAACGGCTACCGCTACTTATTAACAATGATGGATCGATTCTCGAGATGGCCCGAAGCCATCCCTCTTCAGTGCATTGATGCAGACACCGTGAGCGCAGCATTTTACAGAAAATGGATATGTCGTTTCGGATGCCCAGAAGTCATCACTACAGACCAAGGCAGTCAATTTGAATCGCAGATCTTTGATGCATTGACAAAGCTAATGGGATGTAGAAGAGCAAGGACCAGCGCATATCATCCACAAACAAATGGGATCCTGGAGCGTTGGCCTAGAAGTTTAAAGACAGCGATTACATGCCAAGGAAAAGAAAAGTGGACTGAAGTCCTCGATACCGTCTTGCTTGGCCTCCGCACGGCTGTGAAAGAAGATTTAGGGTGCTCGTCAGCGGAGTTGATGTTTGGGACAACACTGCGTAAACCGGGAGAATTTATATCTACCGATCTCGATTCAGCAAATCCGCGCATATTTGTTGAAAAATTCAGGGAGCAAATGCAACGTCTGCAGCCGAAGCCAACAGCACATCATGGAAAAGGAAGAGTTTTCGTGCATAAAGAACTCCAATCATGCACACACGTCTTTCTCAGAGTTGACGCGACGAAAAAGCCCTTGGAAGCGCCGTACCGCGGACCGTATCGCGTATTGAACAGAATCAACGACCGTCTCTTCACAATTCAACTAGAAGACAGGGAAGCGAATATAACCACGGAAAGACTTAAACCAGCATTTTGCGAATCCAATGACAGCCAACAATCAACATCTGACATACGAGTGTATGGACCTAGCAAATGTCAGCGTAAACAATTCACTCCCTGCTCCGCAGGTCATTGAAGGTGGAGTAGTGTAGTGGCTTCCAGCAGGTGGTTACAGCGGTTTTGATCTAGCGACCACCGACGGTTGATTACGGCAGCTTCAGAAGATGAGGTGACGAGAGATAGAATTAGGTATTGTTTGATGCGCAATTATAGACGTAGTTTTATGTGTGTGGATTTTCATTAGATTTAAATAAAGCCTGTTTTTGAGTGTGAACTCCTTTGTGTTCTCTTTTGTATCGTGAACCATCTCGTGTCTTTCTTTATATGTAGGAAAAGCGGCCTCTACACACAAACATATTAGCCCGACATCTATCGGCGAAATTCATGTAACAGCTGTGTGGGGCATCAAGTCCAGTTTTACCCTAACTTATCTTTACCGGCATGCAGTTCAACTATTCTTGCCAAAGGCCATTTGTACGCCACCACTATTTCGTCCTTTAAATTACAAATATCTCCGACGCGAGCACATTTTTCTTTGTTGAGCCATTTGGGGCGGGATTGTTATCGATTTAAATATTCTACCTTCCATTTATTCCAAAAGTTTTGTGTTATTCGTTGCACTAATTGCCATCTGTTCAGATAGTTACTATTGACGTCTAGAAGATTGTGCTCCGGTGGCGAAAGCATTGCTCCAATGGACACGTTCCAGTCACTCATAGATGGCGGCAGCATCGTATATATTGTTTTGAAATGAAATGTGCCTACTTTGATTTTCTTTACACATACTTGTACATATGTTTACATACGGAAACATATCCTTTTGTTTTTGGCATTCCCATTAAAATCGTGTAACGATACAAATCGTATTTAATCAAGTCTATCATTTAATTAATTCCACGCAACAGGTTATGGGCCCAGTCCCAAGTCAGATGTAATTAATAGAAGACTTTTGTTTTTGGAATTTAAAAACGCGATTTGAATATTTTTGGCTTTGAGTTTGGGGCATGAAAAAGATGACTGCAAACGACGAGAAGATTCCTGTCTTAACGAAAACAACGTACCAGCGTTGGCTGTACGAGGTGGAAGCGTGTCTACGCAGTCATAGAGTCAAGCCAGAAGCTGATGGTGATTCTGCGTGTCCTGAGAATGAGAAAGCGAAAATGGATTGGGATGTCAAAGATGCAAAGGCGATTTACATCCTGACATGTGGGTTGAATGATGACGACCATTCATCAATTCTTGACTGCAAAACTGCAGCAGACGTATTTAGAAAAATTCGTTCTCTTTACGAATCAAAATCAGAAACAAATAAATATCTGACACATCAGGCATTAATGGCGAAGAAATTCGTGGAAGGACAATCAATTTCGAGTTTTTGTGCTGAATTGGCAGTGCTTGTGCAGAGGCTAAAAGCTGTAGGTGTCGAAGTAGACGACACAGCCTTGGTCGGAAAGCTAATGACAGAATTACCCTCAGAACATAGAGACTAAGGAAATGAAACAAGCGTATGCATATACGAAATTTAGTGAAGCAATTTTACTACAAAGGTAAAATCTATAAATAGAACAAATCGAGAGAATTGCTACCTCAGATATTCCCCTTGGTTTCCCCGATACCTTAGCTTTTGTTGTTGCTGAGTAAGAAATTGTCAAATTCGCGTGCACATGGCCAACTATTTTTCTCTATCTATCTCACTCTATCTTTCTGTTCGGCACAGTAAGTGAATATCAAATTCGCTTACTACTACTAACAATTTGCCTAGGCAAATTGCTTCACTTCTCACTGCCATTTTCATTTCCTTATATCTCTCTCTTCTGAGGAATTACCCGAGAAATTTGAAACGTTCCGTCAAACGTATATAATACAAGCGGCTTGTGGTATGACGTTGTCATTTGATAAAATGCGTGAGTAGCTTCAAATTATTGAATTATCAATGCCCACGGTGGATTTAATTGGCAATGGAGATGCCATGATAGCCCAAGAGGGTAATAATAATAAGAAAGAATCTGCGACGATTCAGGCTCATAAGCTGTTCCCAAGCCATTTCAACACTTCGTTTGTTTCAACTAGAAACATCACCGAAGCCATTATCCTGAATCAAACCAACTCGGATTCTCAGGAATCCTTTACAAGCCATCTTGCAAAACTAAAGGAAGACCTGAGGACCCTGCGTAGGAACGAAGATATTCGTACTGGAGTCCGAGCACTCGATATACATCATTTCACACTTGGTTACAGCGGAATGGCTGGGTTGCTCCTTGTCCTAATTTATCTTCTGTGGGAATATAAACAACAACCAACTCTCACGGCGAGGCCGCCATCACCGGTGCCACGACCCAGAACAACAACTACCGAGGCTTTCACGATTTCAATGAGTCCAGATGATTGATTGGTTGACCGACATCGATCATCGCGGGGGAGGATGTTCAATTCCATCTAAATTGAACCATAATTCTAATTCCTAAACATACTTAATTTTAAGTTCATTTAAAATTCATACATACTTATGCATACATACATTCTTTCAAGCTCATAAATACATACGCGTTAAATTCATTCAATTCGACTTTATTTGCAAATCATCAAAATTTCCAAACTTAATTCCAGTCTTAATGTAATTACTCATGTCAATACGAAAATGTATGTATCTATATATGTATATGCAAAATAAGCGTAATATCGAAATTATATGCTAAGTAGTACCAAAAGAAACATATTGCAAAGTGAATAAATGCTACGATTTCCTGTAAAGTGTCAATTGCTGCACGAGCGCATATTCTCGTAAACGTGCATGCATAGGTCAATGATTCAAGCGGCAATAACCCATCGCAAATAATAGAATTAATAAGAAAATGCTGATCCACATCATTGACCTACGCAGGTATCCACGACATGAATAATAAGCAATTGTCGCTGACAATTACATTTTTTTTTGTATGAACTCAGTAATTTCAATTGTAATCAGAAATTTTAGGTTTAATCCAATTAGCTATAAAAGACGATTAATGTGAGAAATAAACTCTCTTGGGTTTTCAAACATCAATCAGAACGATTGCGTTTTATTTGATTTCACCCTGGTGCGTCGATATTGTATCGAAGTACCATTCCCTAGCAGGACGGATTTTGTATTCGGCCAGCTTTCAAGAGAAGTAGACGGATATTGTATTCGGCTACTTGCGGGCAGATAAAAGAATCTGCTCGCTATATAAACATCAGCTTTTGTTAATTTCGATAGTGAATTCAAATCGTAGTATTCTGAAACAGAAAATAAAGTTCGTCAGCAGAATACTAACTCCACAATCACCATAATGAAGCAAATACGGGGCATCAAAGCTTAGGATCTCTAAAGGAACATATCTAAAGTTTTGCAAACATTAAATGACTGCTAAGTTCTAATGGAGCAGGTTCATCTTACGAGCGCAAACAGGCAGATTTCTGTATCTAATTATTTTAAATCTTCAAACTGAAAAATTAAACATTTGTAAAACATTCACGTGAAAAGCCTATATTTTGTATTTTGTTTTTTTGTAATAAATACTCAAGATGCGATAATAATAAATGAACATAATTTGCAATACCCTTTGCTAGAAATGATTAGGAAAAATTTCTTCAACGTTCTTTCTTAAACCTTTAAAATCGGACAATGTGTAAAATGGGACCATTTAATTTGCGACGCTGAGGTGGTCCGATTCTAAGGTTTCACTGTGTTCATAAAATATATATGTATATAAACATGATACATCGTATCCATTTCATTGTCAACAATTTTATTCATTATTCAAAGCACACTTCAATTTTTTCGCAAAACGTCGCTTGGAGGCCCAGAAGTGGAATTGTTTAACGTATGTTTTCTTTTGGTAGTATTTAAACGTCTAAACACACAGTGGAATTGTTTTTGCGGGATGATTAAAATTGAATAATTTTATTGAAATTTTTTTTTGACAATGTGGTTTCGAAAGTATGCACTGATTCTCATCAGATACCAGCTCACAGTGCACAGTGCACCAGACAAGTGTGCACAGTGGACTGGTGTCTGATGAGAATCAGTGCATACTTTCGAAACCACTTTGTCAAATAAAAAAAATTTTCAATGTAAATAAAAATTTGTTTTTTCAATTTTAATCATCCCGCAAAAACAATTCCAATTTGATTCTGCTTTCGGAGGCTTATTCAGCAAAGTAATCAAGTTTCCCGTATCAATTATTTTCTGCTTTGATAAACTTTAGGCCAATGACAAACACAGCGGTTCTTGCGAGGCGTTTCCCGAGAGGAAAACCGAGTCGGTATAGTCGTGCATTACTTTAGCATTGTGATGACACACACCGCGATGCGAACCGCCTCTCGGTTTCGAAACCGAGTCGGTAGACGAGAGAAATGACCCACCGACTCGGTTTTTGAGCATTTTTCGATTTGCTCATTCCTGCTTAGTCCGATCGAGCTGAAATTTTCTGGATGCATTGATGAATGCATGCGATATGGGAATGAAAATATGATAAGAAAATTGATTTTTGAAGAATGGCTAGGGTACAGTATTGGAAAATGAAACATTTGTGGGCACTTAGTTTCTAAAAGTAGGCTATTACAGATTTTTAAAGTAAATTGGTATTACAATCACTTTGTATTAGAATCACATATATATACTTGCATATATATGTGTAGCCGACCGGTTACGAACTTAGCATGATTTTGCTTCACCGCTGTAATCAAGTGGATAGTGCAGAGTGAGCCGCTAGATTGTTCGCCCGACGTGAGTCATCCATGTTGTCCATCTTCATCATCATCAGCCGCTGCACCTGACGTGATTATCTTTTATGTATACTTTGTGTAATATTGGTTTATAGTAAATAAACATTTAATAATAACCTAAAGTGGTGACCTTGACGTGATTATCTTTTATGTATACTTTGTGTAATATTGGTTTATAGTAAATAAACATTTAATAATAACCTAAAGTGGTGACCCCGTAAAAAGTGAGCACAAGCACCCCAATTAATAAAGGCGATGACCGAGAATAACATCAATTTGCAATCGCAACAGTTGCCATCGGGCGAAGAGTCACATGTGGATGCAACCACGGTCCCACGGCTCAACCCTCCATCGATGACGGGAACGAACATCGAAGCATATTTCATGTCATTAGAATTTTGGTTCGCGGCGTGTGGCATCAGTAATGACAAGCGGAAATTTAACTTTGTCATGGCGCAAGTGCCGCCAGGGAAGTTAATCGAATTACGTAGTGTCGTAGACGCAGCCCCACAACAGGACCGATACACAAAATAAAGGAAAGGCTACTTAAGCATTTCGCAGATAGCCAGCAGCGCCGACTCCAGCGAGTACTTTTCGACATGCCACTGGGTGACATGAAACCCAGTCAGCTGTCCAATGAAATGCGCCGGGTTGCTGGCGCTTCGCTGAGTGAAACAATCCTGCTCGATTTATGGGCAGCAAGACTTCCAACACATGCTCAAGCAGCAGTCATTGCTTATAGTGGTGATGCAGTGGGTAAAGCAACAATCACCGATGCGATCGTCGATTCACTTAGCTTGCGAAACGTCAATGCGATCGAAACTGGCGATATGCACGGTGCAATCACTCTAGAAAGTCTTCAGGTAGACGTGGCTCAGCTATCGAAACGTTTAGAGAGAATATTTACGGATCAGGATCGTTTTGTTCGACGGCCACGTTCACGAAGCCGAGGTTGCGCTGATCGAGCTCGATCGAACTCACGAGGAGCAGAATACCACACATGCTGGTATCATCGAGTCTATGGTGGTGAGGCACGCAAATGCAGGAAACCGTGTTCCTTCACCAAGTCGAATCCCGCGTACGAACGTCAATGACATCCAGTGTCTAATGCAGCATCGAATTCGGGCGTACCATCAGATGCTGTACATGTTTATCGCCTTAAAATATCTGACGCGACCAACAATCTACGCTTTTTGATTGATACGGGCGCTGATGTATCTGTTATTGCCAAGCACCCACGTTTAGATACACTCAAACCGACAACAATGCAACTCTTTGCTGTCAACGGGACACCAATTCAGGTATTCAGAGAAGCTATTCTTGAAGTTAATTTGAGTCTTCGCCATTCGTTCTTATGGAAATTTTTAATAGCGGATGTGTAACGCCAGCAAATATCAGTTTAAATAAAAAAAAGAAAATGTACATAGATATTGGAATTGTAAAAATAAAAGTAAAGTAGAATTTAAGTTTAGTACGGTAATAGAACTGGTAACTATAATTGAATGTAACTATATAGATGAATTGAATGAAATTGAAATTGAATTGTAGAAAAAATTGTAATTATAAGTGTGATGGTGTCGCGACGAACTTGGACTCCCCTGTGATGAAGACGAGCGCTCCCCGCCAAGCCAAGCCTTCGCCGTCGATGTATATGAGACGATCGGCGAGTACCTGACCCGGAAGCGAGCAACCCAGCTAAGGGGCCAAGCGGAAATGATCATCACGACAATCGATAGCCATCCCCAACCGACTAGTTCTACTCCATCATCGGAACATCGGAAACTAAGTCTTCGGATGTAACTTCTGAATCGATTGGGCGTGTGGTGATGGGCACTTTGAGTGATTCTTCAGTTCGATTCTAGTGAACAAGTTGATTACGTGCTGAGTTTTATTAACGGGAAATTGATAAACAATCTAAAAATAAAATGGAGAACAATTCAGTGGCCACTAATAAAATCCGTGAAATACAAGAAGACAAGGATAATATGAATCTTCTGCCGCATTTGGAATCATTAGAACGGGTGATGAATTTACCGGTTGTCGGAGCAGCACGGCAGCAAAGTCAGGGTCAAAGTCATATACGACCTAAGGCGTTTCCTAGGCATCATAAATTTTTACCGTCGATTTATCCGATTTACCGTCGATTTTAAAGAAAAATGACAGACGCCCGGTAATATGGACCACGGAGGCTATGGCTGCATTTGAAGACTGGAAGCGCAGCCTATTAAACGCAACATTTCTGGCTCATCCCAAAGAAGGAGCACCTATTCGGCTAACTACAGATGCATCAGACACGGGCATAGGCGCAGTGGTAGAGCGACAAGTCAACAACCAATGGCAATATATTTGTCAATAAAACATTTCAGACATCTTCTGGAAGGGCGTCATTTTATCATCCGGACAGACCATAAGCCTTTAATATACTGCTTCACCCAAAAATCAGACAGAGCTTCGCCAAGACAAGCTCGTCACCTAGACTTCATATCGCAGTTTAGTACGAATATCCAACATCTATCAGGTGAAGCAAATATTGTTGCGGATTCACTGTCGCGGATAGAAACTATCGTCATTCCAGGCATCATCAGCAGCAAAGAGTTGGCAGAGACCCAGCAAACAGATGTAGAGCTGAAAAACCTACTAAAGTCGAAAACGGCTTTAGACTTACGACTCGTGCGAATAGACGATTCAACCACAACCGTATATTGCGATTTTTCACAAAGAAATCCTCGCCCATACGTACCGCAGCCTTTCCGAAAACAAATTTTTGACATGATCCATAACATCTCGCACCCCAGTGGTCGAGGCACAAGCGAAGCAATTCGGCGAAAATTCGTATGGCCGTTCGCAAAAAAGCAAATCATGGAGTGGACGCGGTCATGCCTACCATGCCAAGCAAGTAAAATCAACCGGCACACAAAACACGAAAGAATCCATATTTCAATACCCAGCAATCGATTTCGTCATGTACACCTGGATATAGTTGCACCTCTTTCCCCATCGAACGGCTACCGCTACTTATTAACAATGATGGATCGATTCTCGAGATGGCCCGAAGCCATCCCTCTTCAGTGCATTGATGCAGACACCGTGAGCGCAGCATTTTACAGAAAATGGATATGTCGTTTCGGATGCCCAGAAGTCATCACTACAGACCAAGGCAGTCAATTTGAATCGCAGATCTTTGATGCATTGACAAAGCTAATGGGATGTAGAAGAGCAAGGACCAGCGCATATCATCCACAAACAAATGGGATCCTGGAGCGTTGGCATAGAAGTTTAAAGACAGCGATTACATGCCAAGGAAAAGAAAAGTGGACTGAAGTCCTCGATACCGTCTTGCTTGGCCTCCGCACGGCTGTGAAAGAAGATTTAGGGTGCTCGTCAGCGGAGTTGATGTTTGGGACAACACTGCGTAAACCGGGAGAATTTATATCTACCGATCTCGATTCAGCAAATCCGCGCATATTTGTTGAAAAATTCAGGGAGCAAATGCAACGTCTGCAGCCGAAGCCAACAGCACATCATGGAAAAGGAAGAGTTTTCGTGCATAAAGAACTCCAATCATGCACACACGTCTTTCTCAGAGTTGACGCGACGAAAAAGCCCTTGGAAGCGCCGTACCGCGGACCGTATCGCGTATTGAACAGAATCAACGACCGTCTCTTCACAATTCAACTAGAAGACAGGGAAGCGAATATAACCACGGAAAGACTTAAACCAGCATTTTGCGAATCCAATGACAGCCAACAATCAACATCTGACATACGAGTGTATGGACCTAGCAAATGTCAGCGTAAACAATTCACTCCCTGCTCCGCAGGTCATTGAAGGTGGAGTAGTGTAGTGGCTTCCAGCAGGTGGTTACAGCGGTTTTGATCTAGCGACCACCGACGGTTGATTACGGCAGCTTCAGAAGATGAGGTGACGAGAGATAGAATTAGGTATTGTTTGATGCGCAATTATAGACGTAGTTTTATGTGTGTGGATTTTCATTAGATTTAAATAAAGCCTGTTTTTGAGTGTGAACTGCTTTGTGTTCTCTTTTGTATCGTGAACCATCTCGTGTCTTTCTTTATATGTAGGAAAAGCGGCCTCTACACACAAACATATTAGCCCGACATCTATCGGCGAAATTCATGTAACAGCTGTGTGGGGCATCAAGTCCAGTTTTACCCTAACTTATCTTTA
This sequence comes from Nemotelus pantherinus, assembly GCA_963978885.1. NCBI lineage: Eukaryota > Metazoa > Arthropoda > Insecta > Diptera > Stratiomyidae > Nemotelus > Nemotelus pantherinus. The sequence continues at coordinate 124,996,230 of OZ022263.1, forward strand.
CCGGCATGCAGTTCAACTATTCTTGCCAAAGGCCATTTGTATGCCACCACTATTTCGTCCTTTAAATTACAAATATCTCCGACGCGAGCACATTTTTCTTTGTTGAGCCATTTGGGGCGGGATTGTTATCGATTTAAATATTCTACCTTCCATTTATTCCAAAAGTTTTGTGTTATTCGTTGCACTAATTGCCATCTGTTCAGATAGTTACTATTGACGTCTAGAAGATTGTGCTCCGGTGGCGAAAGCATTGCTCCAATGGACACGTTCCAGTCACTCATAGATGGCGGCAGCATCGTATATATTGTTTTGAAATGAAATGTGCCTACTTTGATTTTCTTTACACATACTTGTACATATGTTTACATACGGAAACATATCCTTTTGTTTTTGGCATTCCCATTAAAATCGTGTAACGATACAAATCGTATTTAATCAAGTCTATCATTTAATTAATTCCACGCAACAGGCTATGGGCCCAGTCCCAAGTCAGATGTAATTAATAGAAGACTTTTGTTTTTGGAATTTAAAAACGCGATTTGAATATTTTTGGCTTTGAGTTTGGGGCATGAAAAAGATGACTGCAAACGACGAGAAGATTCCTGTCTTAACGAAGACAACGTACCAGCGTTGGCTGTACGAGGTGGAAGCGTGTCTACGCAGTCATAGAGTCAAGCCAGAAGCTGATGGTGATTCTGCGTGTCCTGAGAATGAGAAAGCGAAAATGGATTGGGATGTCAAAGATGCAAAGGCGATTTACATCCTGACATGTGGGTTGAATGATGACGACCATTCATCAATTCTTGACTGCAAAACTGCAGCAGACGTATTTAGAAAAATTCGTTCTCTTTACGAATCAAAATCAGAAACAAATAAATATCTGACACATCAGGCATTAATGGCGAAGAAATTCGTGGAAGGACAATCAATTTCGAGTTTTTGTGCTGAATTGGCAGTGCTTGTGCAGAGGCTAAAAGCTGTAGGTGTCGAAGTAGACGACACAGCCTTGGTCGGAAAGCTAATGACAGAATTACCCTCAGAACATAGAGACTAAGGAAATGAAACAAGCGTATGCATATACGAAATTTAGTGAAGCAATTTTACTACAAAGGTAAAATCTATAAATAGAACAAATCGAGAGAATTGCTACCTCAGATATTCCCCTTGGTTTCCCCGATACCTTAGCTTTTGTTGTTGCTGAGTAAGTAATTGTCAAATTCGCGTGCACATGGCCAACTATTTTTCTCTATCTATCTCACTCTATCTTTCTGTTCGGCACAGTAAGTGAATATCAAATTCGCTTACTACTACTAACAATTTGCCTAGGCAAATTGCTTCACTTCTCACTGCCATTTTCATTTCCTTATATCTCTCTCTTCTGAGGAATTACCCGAGAAATTTGAAACGTTCCGTCAAACGTATATAATACAAGCGGCTTGTGGTATGACGTTGTCATTTGATAAAATGCGTGAGTAGCTTCAAATTATTGAATTATCAATGCCCACGGTGGATTTAATTGGCAATGGAGATGCCATGATAGCCCAAGAGGGTAATAATAATAAGAAAGAATCTGCGACGATTCAGGCTCATAAGCTGTTCCCAAGCCATTTCAACACTTCGTTTGTTTCAACTAGAAACATCACCGAAGCCATTATCCTGAATCAAACCAACTCGGATTCTCAGGAATCCTTTACAAGCCATCTTGCAAAACTAAAGGAAGACCTGAGGACCCTGCGTAAAAACGAAGATATTCGTACTGGAGTCCGAGCACTCGATATACATCATTTCACACTTGGTTACAGCGGAATGGCTGGGTTGCTCCTTGTCCTAATTTATCTTCTGTGGGAATATAAACAACAACCAACTCTCACGGCGAGGCCGCCATCACCGGTGCCACGACCCAGAACAACAACTACCGAGGCTTTCACGATTTCAATGAGTCCAGATGATTGATTGGTTGACCGACATCGATCAACGCGGGGGAGGATGTTCAATTCCATCTAAATTGAACCATAATTCTAATTCCTAAACATACTTAATTTTAAGTTCATTTAAAATTCATACATACTTATGCATACATACATTCTTTCAAGCTCATAAATACATACGCGTTAAATTCATTCAATTCGACTTTATTTGCAAATCATCAAAATTTCCAAACTTAATTCCAGTCTTAATGTAATTACTCATGTCAATACGAAAATGTATGTATCTATATATGTATATGCAAAATAAGCGTAATATCGAAATTATATGCTAAGTAGTACCAAAAGAAACATATTGCAAAGTGAATAAATGCTACGATTTCCTGTAAAGTGTCAATTGCTGCACGAGCGCATATTCTCGTAAACGTGCATGCATAGGTCAATGATTCAAGCGGCAATAACCCATCGCAAATAATAGAATTAATAAGAAAATGCTGATCCACATCATTGACCTACGCAGGTATCCACGACATGAATAATAAGCAATTGTCGCTGACAATTACATTTTTTTTTGTATGAACTCAGTAATTTCAATTGTAATCAGAAATTTTAGGTTTAATCCAATTAGCTATAAAAGACGATTAATGTGAGAAATAAACTCTCTTGGGTTTTGAACATCAATCAGAACGATTGCGTTTTATTTGATTTCACCCTGGTGCGTCGATATTGTATCGAAGTACCATTCCCTAGCAGGACGGATTTTGTATTCGGCCAGCTTTCAAGAGAAGTAGACGGATATTGTATTCGGCTACTTGCGGGCAGATAAAAGAATCTGCTCGCTATATAAACATCAGCTTTTGTTAATTTCGATAGTGAATTCAAATCGTAGTATTCTGAAACAGAAAATAAAGTTCGTCAGCAGAATACTAACTCCACAATCACCATAATGAAGCAAATACGGGGCATCAAAGCTTAGGATCTCTAAAGGAACATATCTAAAGTTTTGCAAACATTAAATGACTGCTAAGTTCTAATGGAGCAGGTTCATCTTACGAGCGCAAACAGGCAGATTTCTGTATCTAATTATTTTAAATCTTCAAACTGAAAAATTAAACATTTGTAAAACATTCACGTGAAAAGCCTATATTTTGTATTTTGTTTTTTTGTAATAAATACTCAAGATGCGATAATAATAAATGAACATAATTTGCAATACCCTTTGCTAGAAATGATTAGGAAAAATTTCTTCAACGTTCTTTCTTAAACCCTTAAAATCGGACAATGTGTAAAATGGGACCATTTAATTTGCGACGCTGAGGTGGTCCGATTCTAAGGTTTCACTGTGTTCATAAAATATATATGTATATAAACATGATACATCGTATCCATTTCATTGTCAACAATTTTATTCATTATTCAAAGCACACTTCAATTTTTTCGCAAAACGTCGCTTGGAGGCCCAGAAGTGGAATTGTTTAACGTATGTTTTCTTTTGGTAGTATTTAAACGTCTAAACACACAGTGGAATTGTTTTTGCGGGATGATTAAAATTGAATAATTTTATTGAAATTTTTTTTTGACAATGTGGTTTCGAAAGTATGCACTGATTCTCATCAGATACCAGCTCACAGTGCACATTGCACCAGACAAGTGTGCACAGTGGACTGGTGTCTGATGAGAATCAGTGCATACTTTCGAAACCACTTTGTCAAATAAAAAAAATTTTCAATGTAAATAAAAATTTGTTTTTTCAATTTTAATCATCCCGCAAAAACAATTCCAATTTGATTCTGCTTTCGGAGGCTTATTCAGCAAAGTAATCAAGTTTCCCGTATCAATTATTTTCTGCTTTGATAAACTTTAGGCCAATGACAAACACAGCGGTTCTTGCGAGGCGTTTCCCGAGAGGAAAACCGAGTCGGTATAGTCGTGCATTACTTTAGCATTGTGATGACACACACCGCGATGCGAACCGCCTCTCGGTTTCGAAACCGAGTCGGTAGACGAGAGAAATGACCCACCGACTCGGTTTTTGAGCATTTTTCGATTTGCTCATTCCTGCTTAGTCCGATCGAGCTGAAATTTTCTGGATGCATTGATGAATGCATGCGATATGGGAATGAAAATATGATAAGAAAATTGATTTTTGAAGAATGGCTAGGGTACAGTATTGGAAAATGAAACATTTGTGGGCACTTAGTTTCTAAAAGTAGGCTATTACAGATTTTTAAAGTAAATTGGTATTACAATCACTTTGTATTAGAATCACATATATATACTTGCATATATATGTGTAGCCGACCGGTTACGAACTTAGCATGATTTTGCTTCACCGCTGTAATCAAGTGGATAGTGCAGAGTGAGCCGCTAGATTGTTCGCCCGACGTGAGTCATCCATGTTGTCCATCTTCATCATCATCAGCCGCTGCACCTGACGTGATTATCTTTTATGTATACTTTGTGTAATATTGGTTTATAGTAAATAAACATTTAATAATAACCTAAAGTGGTGACCTTGACGTGATTATCTTTTATGTATACTTTGTGTAATATTGGTTTATAGTAAATAAACATTTAATAATAACCTAAAGTGGTGACCCCGTAAAAAGTGAGCACAAGCACCCCAATTAATAAAGGCGATGACCGAGAATAACATCAATTTGCAATCGCAACAGTTGCCATCGGGCGAAGAGTCACATGTGGATGCAACCACGGTCCCACGGCTCAACCCTCCATCGATGACGGGAACGAACATCGAAGCATATTTCATGTCATTAGAATTTTGGTTCGCGGCGTGTGGCATCAGTAATGACAAGCGGAAATTTAACTTTGTCATGGCGCAAGTGCCGCCAGGGAAGTTAATCGAATTACGTAGTGTCGTAGACGCAGCCCCACAACAGGACCGATACACAAAATAAAGGAAAGGCTACTTAAGCATTTCGCAGATAGCCAGCAGCGCCGACTCCAGCGAGTACTTTTCGACATGCCACTGGGTGACATGAAACCCAGTCAGCTGTCCAATGAAATGCGCCGGGTTGCTGGCGCTTCGCTGAGTGAAACAATCCTGCTCGATTTATGGGCAGCAAGACTTCCAACACATGCTCAAGCAGCAGTCATTGCTTATAGTGGTGATGCAGTGGGTAAAGCAACAATCACCGATGCGATCGTCGATTCACTTAGCTTGCGAAACGTCAATGCGATCGAAACTGGCGATATGCACGGTGCAATCACTCTAGAAAGTCTTCAGGTAGACGTGGCTCAGCTATCGAAACGTTTAGAGAGAATATTTACGGATCAGGATCGTTTTGTTCGACGGCCACGTTCACGAAGCCGAGGTTGCGCTGATCGAGCTCGATCGAACTCACGAGGAGCAGAATACCACACATGCTGGTATCATCGAGTCTATGGTGGTGAGGCACGCAAATGCAGGAAACCGTGTTCCTTCACCAAGTCGAATCCCGCGTACGAACGTCAATGACATCCAGTGTCTAATGCAGCATCGAATTCGGGCGTACCATCAGATGCTGTACATGTTTATCGCCTTAAAATATCTGACGCGACCAACAATCTAGCTTTTTGATTGATACGGGCGCTGATGTATCTGTTATTGCCAAGCACCCACGTTTAGATACACTCAAACCGACAACAATGCAACTCTTTGCTGTCAACGGGACACCAATTCAGGTATTCAGAGAAGCTATTCTTGAAGTTAATTTGAGTCTTCGCCGTTCGTTCTTATGGAAATTTTTAATAGCGGATGTGTAACGCCAGCAAATATCAGTTTAAATAAAAAAAAGAAAATGTACATAGATATTGGAATTGTAAAAATAAAAGTAAAGTAGAATTTAAGTTTAGTACGGTAATAGAACTGGTAACTATAATTGAATGTAACTATATAGATGAATTGAATGAAATTGAAATTGAATTGTAGAAAAAATTGTAATTATAAGTGTGATGGTGTCGCGACGAACTTGGACTCCCCTGTGATGAAGACGAGCGCTCCCCGCCAAGCCAAGCCTTCGCCGTCGATGTATATGAGACGATCGGCGAGTACCTGACCCGGAAGCGAGCAACCCAGCTAAGGGGCCAAGCGGAAATGATCATCACGACAATCGATAGCCATCCCCAACCGACTAGTTCTACTCCATCATCGGAACATCGGAAACTAAGTCTTCGGATGTAACTTCTGAATCGATTGGGCGTGTGGTGATGGGCACTTTGAGTGATTCTTCAGTTCGATTCTAGTGAACAAGTTGATTACGTGCTGAGTTTTATTAACGGGAAATTGATAAACAATCTAAAAATAAAATGGAGAACAATTCAGTGGCCACTAATAAAATCCGTGAAATACAAGAAGACAAGGATAATATGAATCTTCTGCCGCATTTGGAATCATTAGAACGGGTGATGAATTTACCGGTTGTCGGGGCAGCACGGCAGCAAAGTCAGGGTGTTTATGGAAAAGTTAAAACCAACAATCGTCTATTCAATTGGGCATTCAGTACAGCTGAAGATGCTGTACATCGTGCCGTCTACACAGCAGCACCCATTGTTTCGAAATTCGATCGTCCAATTCATTATGTCGATCAAACACTGGTCAAGGGTATTGATAAATTAGAAGTAACGGCACCAATCATCAAAGAGCCGCCACAAGAGATATTGAATCAGGAAAAAAAAAATAAGGTTATCGATGCAGTACAGCCAACCATCAACAAGGTATATGCTTTGCGTGAAGCTGGACACAAGAAGGCTGCATCACTGAAGGATTTGTCCTGGCAGAAGGCTAACAAAGTCCTAGCTACACAGGACGGGAGCATTGCAGTGAACGGAGTGGATCAGACGTCAGCGTTAGCGGAACGATTACTGGACTATTACTTTCTAAAAACAGACTCCGATATTGAGAGCGATGATACACCGATATCCGCTGCCGATGATCCAGTTCGTCATACAGTACAAACTGTTGGGCGTCTCTCCAATAAAGTTTCACGACGTGTTTATCGCTCGGTTTCACGACAAATTTAACAATTGAAAAAAAAGATGTCCACGACTACGTAGCATCCTTAATTGCTGTCCTACGTCTCACACAATACCTCAACTTCATCAATGAACGTGAACAGGCGAGTCAGAGCAACGAAACCGCCAACGAAAACAACAAACCAGCCCACCACAATCATATGGAAAAGTCAACTTGACTAATGTCAAAGGGCGATCGAACCGCCACCAAGCGGCGAACGAAAAGTACTAAAAGTACTAAGGGCGCGTTCCGATCGCTGCCACTGCGGGAAAATGCACTTGCGAATGCGCGTGCAATGGGCCAATGCACCCGCCAGCATATTCCCAATAGCACTTGGTTGACAACGGAATTCGCAGATACCGGAGAAGCGGTTACAAATCCCTCCAGCAAAGGTTTCGTGGCGAGTTGACAGGGCCTAGGGAGCTCTCTTCTTTTGGCAACCAAGGTGAGACACGCACGCGTTGGCGCAAGCTCCTTCTTTTGTTAAACAATTTTCTTTTTCCGATTGGAATCCTGACTGGACGGGACGAGGAACGTGAATTTATCCTCAGCAATTGGTCGACAGTCGAGTGGTGGGTAAAGTCAAAGGAGTATTGAGGAAGAAAGATAGTACGGAAAAATTCGACAATAGTCAAGTGGTGTGGAACGACTAAATGAACACGGCTCATAGCAAGCGAGCGACGGCGTGAACCATCAACTTAAGCCGCAGCGAATAACATTGGGCCAACAACGACGGCAGTATTTCGTCATTCGGGGAAGCACCAGTTTGGTTGAAATTGTACGAGCGAGTGTTGGCGGCGCATTGGCTGTGAATAAGTGGAGCGACGCTTCGGGGAAGCACCAGTTTGGTTGAAATTGTACGAGCGAGTGTTGGCGGCGCATTGGGTGTGAATAAGTGGAGCGACGCTTCGGGGAAGCACCAGTTTGGTTGAAATTGTACGAGCGAGTGTTGGCGGCGCATTGGTGCGAATAATGTCCAAGGTAGGCTAAGTTTTCTTTACTGTTATTGTAATAAGCGAAAGTAGATTAGGTAACGCGGCGCCGTCGATAGATGTAGAATTGGAATTAATTTCGAGCAATAAAACGTTTTTAATGTTGTCAATTGCTGGTGTCACCTTTGTGCCCTTCTGGCAGGACGGTTAAGAGCTTATCGAGTGCCTATAGTGAAGATTTAAAATCGTAAAAGTAAGTACACCGCCGTCGATTTCTCGCTTAGAGACGGTGGCTTAAGAGACGGTTCCGGTTACGAATTTTTTAAGCGAGTGGCGCCTGTAAACGACCCACCCCCGTTTCCACGTGAGTTAGCCGACCGGAACTGTCCCCTTTGCCCTCCAAAGGGAGGCGGAGGCTACGCGGTTGCAAGAGTTAGAGTTATAATAAATTGGCGCCCAATGTGCTAAGGAGTGTTAGAGCCTAGACAGACGACACAAGTTAATTATCATTTCGAGCCCAATGATCATTATCCATTACGTGTGTCATGGTTAATCATCATTTATAACATCATCAATGAGGTTCTACGAATTATCATTTGGAAGCTAATGCTCATTTGCTCTTATCGATTGTCGCACCATCTACAGGGAAGATTATGAAATTTACTGGGGAAATTCGGGAAATTGCATTTGAAACAATGTAGTTTCTAACTGTCAAAAACATAAACATATTATTTCGAATATATTACAATATGGTATGCAAATGTTTCATTTTTTGCACATTTCTGCGTATTCTCTTCTTCAATTCATGAACATTTTATATTTTCTTCCTTATCGTGATTAAACTTTTTTTGTGTAAAATTTCCATAATTTTACACAAAGGCTCATTCGCAGTAAAACTTGTACTAATTTCTGATTTTTTGATGTGTTTCGATAAACAATAACTGTCAAAATAATACCATTTAAATTCAAACAACCTACAGCTGTTAAACAACCTCATTCAAGTAGCCGTGTGTCACTCTCCAAACAAATTATCATTAGCGTTCAATGATCATTGTGTTAATGATAATTAACTTGTGTCGTCTGTCTTTAGTCTTAGAGCGGTATTTATTATTGAACGGTATTTGAAAGAGTTAATGATTGAGTCAGAATTTGATCTAAGAGAGTAAATTATTTAGAGAACGCGGATGTGACTGAAATAAGTAAATTGGAAACGGGAATTTTAATTAAGCTTTTCACTAAGCGAGCGGAATTTAGAGAAATATTTAATAGTATTGCATGCTAACTTCTTCTTACTAATATTGAACATCATTATGACAAATATTGAATTTTATTTAAAATTTATTATATAAATATTGAATTTTATTTAAAATGTTTCTTGGTTCTACCTTCGGTAGTGTGTGAAGTGAGTCATAAAGAATAATTTATGGTGTATTGAGTGTTGGTTTTTGCATCTCTTGTTGGCGAGCGTCTGTAGCGGTAGAGGCTAAGAAAAGTGTGCCAGTATTTCCAGGTTGGTAACAACGAGGGTGGAAGAATTTTCTGCCGCCTGTTCGGTGCGGTAGGTAGAGTTTATGTGCGAAGGTCTGGATTTAAAAATCGGTATTCGGGTTGTCTAGGTGGTAGCTGGTGTCCGACTCGTGATTCTTGCGGTTTCCCACAGCAAAGGCAGCATACATTCAGGCAGTACGAGAGGCGCTTGGATTCTGGTGGCAGTGGGTATTTTCTGGTGGTGCTCAGTAGGGCGTTGGCGACTGGACAGTTCGTCATTTAGTTTTACTAGATAGATTTTTATTAAGGGCGAACAGTAGAAAATGGCTAGCGGAAGCGGTGTCGGAAAGATCTCGGTCGATCGACTGAGTAAGGACGAACTCGCGTATGAGCTAGCAATCCGGGGTCTGTCTGGTGACACGGTGGAGACCATGCGGAAACTGCTGAGGGGGCGTTAAGAAGCGAAGTAGCCTTGGGTGAGTCTGTTGCAATGGCTACGTATCCGTTTTCATTCTCAGAGGACCGAGAGGCGATAACCGCAAAAATAGCTGAGATCAAAATGTTAGTGGACCCATTTGTGGGCGATTTTAATTCGCCGGAATTTAGTAAAGTCAAGGGTAAAATATGCTTCGCCCTGCGACGGTTGGGTAGGATGAAAGGGGTAACGGGGGAAGAAAGAGACTTCTTGAGGCAGGCCAAGGGCCAACTAATGATAGATATGGGTGACCTGCTCTTCAAGGCAGGCGGCGCAGAAAGCGAGGAGTCTGAGGAGGTATGGACTCTGGACAGTCCAACATTGTCAGCCCCGAGTACCCCGATGTTTCAGCCTCAAAAGCCGTTAGATCTCCACAAATGGGGGTTGAAATTTAGTGGGGAATCGCCATATTTGGTGAGCGCGTTCCTCGAACGGGTGGAAGAGCTTAGGGAGGCAAAGGGTCTAACAAAAGCACAGCTGTTCCGGTCGGCCGTAGACCTTTTTGAAGGAAAAGCTCTAATTTGGTTTCGAGCGAACCGCGCAATCTGCCAGAGTTGGGAGGGTCTGGTGAAGGAATTACGAGCCGAATTCCTTCCCGCAGACTACGATGATAGGCTGCTGGATGAAATTAGACGTCGTACGCAGGGCAAAACGGAGTCAATCGGGGTATTTGTGGCGGTGATGGAGGGTTTGTTCCGTCGATTGAGTGACCAACCGAGCGAAGCGGAGAAGTTGAAAATACTCCGTAAAAATATTGCTCCCTTTTACCAGACTCAGCTGGCTCTGGTGAAATTCGAATCGATTGGAGAACTGGTGACGCTGGGGGGTTCATTGGAGGCGACGAGAGTGTCCATGGAGTCATTCGTGCCACCTACTCCAAGAAGAACTCCGAGGGTACTAGAACCGGACCTGGTGTATTTGGAGACGCAAAACTTAGCCGCAGTGGAAGTACCGGGCGTATCGAGAAGCATCACGTGCTGGAATTGTAAGAAGTCTGGACATACGTCGAGGGAGTGTCAAGATCCGGCTAAGTGTTTCGGGTGTGGAAGAGTAGGAACGGTTAGGGCGAGGTGTGTTGACTGTAGGGAAGGTGGACGAGGAAATGGAGGTCAAGCAAGGGCCACCCAATATAGCCGAAATTCGACTTCGGGGGTTAGTCGCCAGGGAAACGGCAATCGGGCCTAGTGGGCGACAAACTAGGCCCTCGTCCGATTTCAAACGTCGCAAGAGATATCCAAGTGGGGTATATGCTGCACAGCGCAGAGGGGGATAACCGCCCTTACGTAGAGATAGTAATTCAGGGTCAGAGATTTCTGGGGCTGGTGGATTCAGGGGCGTCGAAATCAGTGATTGGTGGGAAGGGATGGGAGCTGATCCGGAGTTTAGGTGTCGAACTAAAACAAAGCGGTCGGAGAGACCTGCGATTGGCAAACGGAGTGGGTTGTGGTGTGGAAGGAGTAGCGTATTGCCCAATCACGGTGCATGGAAAAGAGAGATGGCTGGAGGTTTTGGTAGCACCTGCGATTCCTCATCTCATACTGGGAGTAGACTTCCTGCGGCTATTCGGGATTGTGTTGAATGTGGCGAAGGAGCAGTGGGAGATGGTCGCGTCGTTGGAGGACTCAAGTCCGAGCAGCTGATCGGCAGGAGCCGATTGACACATGGGGAGGAAGTGGAGTTGGAGGCACTGCTCGAAGAAGAGTTCCGGATGATGGGGGAAGGAATTGGTTGCACCGATAGGGTAGAGCACGTCATACAAACCGATTCCAATCCGATCAAACAGCGCTACTATCCCGTCTCGCCGGCGGTACAAAAGCATATTGACGCCGAACTAAATGAAATGCTTGAGGCGGGTATAGTGGAACCGTCGTGCAGCCCGTGGGCTTCGCCGATTGTTTTGATTAAGAAGAAGTATGGGTCGTTCCGGTTTTGTGTGGACTACCGGAAGCTGAACAAGGTGTCGGAAAGAGATGCCTATCCTCTGCCCTTCGTCACTGCAACTCTGGATAAATTAAGAGATGCGAAATATTTATCTTCCCTGGACATTAAATCCGCGTATTGGCAAGTGCCGATGGCGGAAAATTCAAAGGAGCTCACCGCCTTCACTGTTCTCCACAGAGGGCTGTTCCAATTCCGTAGGATGCCTTTTGGGTTACAAAATGCACCGGCAACTTGGCAACGACTCATTGACAAGGTTTTGGGACCCGATTTGGAGCCATTTGTGTTCACATACCTGGATGACATTGTGGTGGTCACCCAGGACTTCGCGAAACACCTGGTGATCCTGAAAGAAGTCCTCAGTAGATTGCGCCAGGCCGGATTGAGGGTCTCTCGGGAGAAGTGCGAGTTCTGCCGCACTCGTCTTCGTTATCTGGGCTATGTTGTGGACGAGAACGGGCTGAGTGTAGATCCGGATAAGGTAAAGGCGGTGATGGACATTCCTCGTCCAAAGGGGGTAAAGGAGGTACGGCAATTCTTGGGGATGGTATCGTGGTATCGGAGATTTATCCCGGATTTTGCGACGTTGATGTCACCAATCACGAACCTTCTCAAGAAGAACCGGAAATTCCTATGGACGGAAGAATGCGAAGAGACGTTCATCCGAGCGAAGACGAAGCTGGCGACGGCACCAATACTTACTTGTCTGGACTACACTCTGCCATTTACCGTCCAGACAGACGCCTCAGGTAGCGGAGTGGGGGCGGTATTGACACAAGAGCACCCCGAGGGCGAGAAAGTAATCTGCTACCTCAGCCGCGCCCTGACTAGTGCCGAACAGAAGTACTCCGCCACGGAACGGGAATGTCTCGCGGTCGTATGGGCCATTGAAAAGTTGAGGCCATACGTGGAGGGTACTAAGTTCAGGGTAGTCACAGATCATCACTCTCTGGTCTGGCTCCACAATCTAAAAGACCCCAGCGGCCGTCTAGCTCGGTGGGCGGTGAGGTTACAGCAGTACGATTACGATGTCATCCATCAAAGGTAAGGAGCATCTGGTCCCAGATGCTCTCTCACGGTCCATCGAGGTGGCGGGGGTGCGAGGAGGCGAAATCAAGAATGATCGTTGGTATGAGCGAATGAAGAAGGAAGTAGAAGAGGATCCAGATCGGTTCCCAAATTGGCGGATCAGTAATGGCCATCTATGGAAACATGTGGAAGGGCGATACCCAGAACTCCAGTCCGACATTGCCTGGAAGAGGGTAGTTCCGTCCGCGGAACGCTCAACAGCTTTGTTTCAGTGCCATGACGCACCCACAGCAGGTCATTTGGGGGTACGAAAGACATTAGACTGACTGGGTCAGAGTTGCTACTGGCCGAAGATGGCTGCGGATGTACAAAAGTATGTCAGGCGTTGCAAGGTTTGCCAGTCGGTGAAAGTGGAGCGAAAGCAACCAACTGGACATATGGTATCGAGGGTTGGGGAAATAAAATCGCCCTGGGAGATGATCTGTGTGGATCTAGTAGGTCCACTACCCCGTTCGTCGCACGGGTACATGTATATTTTGACGGTGGTAGATTATGCTACGAAATTTCCGCTTATATTTCCTGTGAGGAAGGCAACGGGAACCACTGTAAAGCGTATTCTTGAGGAGAATGTGCTGTTTGTGTTTGGAGTCCCACGAGTGCTGGTGTGCGACAATTGAGTTCAATTCCGCTCAAAGGAATTCTCAAGGATGGCCGAGACTCACGGGATGACGCTGCGATTCACGGCACTCTACCATCCACAGGCAAATCCCGCGGAAAGGGTGAACCAAAACATCAAGCAACTGTTACGGTCATACGTATCCGAAAACCACAGAGATTGGGATAAAGTGATTCCACAAATCGGCTGCGCTCTAAGAACATGTACCCATGAAGATATGAAAGTTACGCCATACTTCTTGAACTTTGGGAAAGAAATGGTGATTCATCCGGGAACTCTAAGCAGGCCGGAGGCACACGGTAAAGAGGACACGGACGTAAATGGGGCTCAGAAGGCAGAAAGGCTGCAGGTGGTCCTGGAAGAGGTGCGAGAACGATTGAGGAAAGCGGCGGTTAAAGCGAAGTCAAGGTACAATCTCCGCCGGCGAGACGAGAAGTTCCTACCGAAAGATCTGGTGTGGCGGCGTAATTTCGTTCTATCTGATGCCTCCAAATTTTTTCGGCCAAATTAGCACCGGAATATGTGGGACCGTTTACTGTGCGGAAACAAGTATCCGGTTGGACCTATGCATTGGAAGACGCCGACGGAAAAGATATGGGGGTTTGGCACTCCAAAGACCTGAAACGATATGTGGCGTAAAGGGTCGACACCCGATTAAATCACGGAGATCAGAAGACGATATCGACCTGGCAGAACTTAGGAATATAATAGTAGGAATTAGTTGTAGTCGAGATGGGAAACAGGGCAATAATCTGAATTAGGTAAATACTAAGGTGGCGGGATTAAGTAATGACACTCTATTAAAACTTGGTGGTGGTTAAATGTAATTGAATAGGATTGAATTTGGAATTAATAGGTAGATATTCTCTAACATAACGTGGTGGAGGGTAAATTTAAGTCCATTGGTAGGGTTAGAACAATAGTAAGCGTCTAATTTATATAGTTCGTATTAGAACAATGTTACCTTTCAACCGATGTGTATTTAATCCAATTTCAGCGGAACGATGAATGTCACTAATCCTCTGTGGACTGTTGGTACGGGTTCTTTCCAGACAGCTGTGCGTTTTTTTGTTTGTTTTTTTTCCTTCCTCCTTTTCTTCCTTTTTCTGTACTTTTCTTCTTCATTTCGACAAGATCCTAAAACATTAAGAGCATGTATCAGTCAGGGTCTGTACAAAAAGGAAGGGAAAGGAGAAAACGGAACAACACATGATAAGAGGCCGCATGTAGGATAAAACGAAGAAGAAATAGGTTACGTAAAAATGGCAGGAGTGTGTGTGATCGTGTGTTGTCGATGGAAATGGTTGCGAATTACAATCGAAGGTAGAACATAAGGCTAACGCGCATAAAATATGGAGCTCTAATCCAATACGCGATGCAAGATCTAGGTTCTCAAACCCACAACGAACGTAGATTGATCAGCGCAAATAATGACGAGAATCACTTCGTAATTCTCTGGGGAAGGGGGAAATGTAACGCCAGCAAATATCGGTTTATTTAAAGCACCCACGTTTAGATACACTCAAACCGACAACAATGCAACTCTTTGCTGTCAACGGGACACCAATTCAGGTATTCAGAGAAGCTATTCTTGAAGTTAATTTGAGTCTTCGCCGTTCGTTCTTGTGGAAATTTTTAATAGCGGATGTGTAACGCCAGCAAATATCGGTTTAAATAAAAAAAGAACAGTAGAAGAATCGTGCAGGTTTTGATTGCATATTCCACCACATGCGCTGCTTATTACGGCCAAATTGTTTCAAATGCCACGTTTTACTTTTGTCTCAAGAATGCATTATAACTCATATGGTAGAAGGTTTCAGATATTACCACTGGCATGAATTTCAACGTTTATGAGAGCAAAACACGGGTTAATTATATTCGTTATCAGTTGCTTATATCACAAAATTTTGAAAGCAGCATCTCATATAACATCAATTAAGAAAATGCTCAGTGCCTGCAGCACTGTAACTGAAGTTGGAGTTTGGGGCTGCGATCCGAAAAATTTGCAGAACTTTGGGAATTGAAACATCGGTTATTTATTTTCATTGTAAATGTTTCCGGCATGAATACTAACTGTAAGCATTTATTGATACAAAAGTAGCACAACCGACTCGTGCTGGCAACCTTTCGCCAGTATCAAAGCCAAGAATATAATACATCTGCTTCACGTTGTTATATAACATTTGAAGTTAAAGGAGTATAAAGAAATTTAGGGTTACCTGCAGCGAGTCTTTTCAAATAATCGAAAGCTTAATATTTGCTGTTTATTGTCACTACAATATCATAACCAATTGAAAATTCTGCGATAAAACCGCTTAATAAAGATATTGCAAACAAACACAAAACCAACAATAGCTGGCAACCCTATCATGGCTTTTCAACCAAATTTGGCTTGAATAATGTTTATAATAGGTTCCAGTAATTGTATGAAATTCGTATTGATTTCATGACTGCACTGGAAGTTATAGGGCAAAAAGTTTTATTTTCCTGAGCGAATTTTCAAAACCAAAGACACAAAAATTACCATAGCTGGCAGCACCAATCGAATTTTTCAACCAAATTTCGATCAAACAGAGTTTAAAGTAGGGTGCAGCTACTGTGTCAATTTCACTAATTCACATTTCATAGGGCAAAAAGCATTTTTTTTCTTTGTAATTTTTCAAGATGGCACCACTGGAACAGAGTTGCCTACAATTCAATATCGCTTCTATCAGACCTGGCCCTTTTTAAGTCCAATGCATTCTGTAAATTTCAATTCTATCTGATTATTGATTCGTGAGTTCCCGTGAACAGAAGTTTTTGAAGCTAAAAATATAGGTTAACTGAGAAAGGGTTACCGTTCTTGTCCGACATGAAATTTCCAAAGTTTTACTTTGACTGTGTAGATTGAGCATAAGATTTGTATACAGATTGGTTTTATTGTAGAAACGGACATTTTTTCGGATATTCGATGGTTTGAATGTTTTCACTTCCAAATTTTTATTTTTTCAAATTTAAGACACCAAAATTATCATAGCTGGCAGCTCCAACCGAATTTTTAGACCAAATTTCTACCAAACGTGGTTTAAAGTAAGGTGCAGCTACGGTGCGAATTTCGTCAAAATCGAACGATTCAATCAGAACTTATAGGGCTAAAAGCAGTTATCTTTTTTAGTGATTTTTCAAGATGGCACCACTGGCACAGAATCACCCGCATTTCAAAATCACTTCTATCAGACTTGGTCCTATTTAAGACCAATACATTCTGCAAATTTCAATAAATTCTGTTCATCGGATCGTGAGTTTCCGTGAACAGAAGTTTTTGATGCTAAAAATATAGGTAACTTGGACAAGGGTTACCAGGCGTGCCCGTTATACCATATCAAATTTTTTCTTTATTTATGTAAACAAAGCACAAAATTTACATATAAGTGGCTTTTTTTTTTAGAAACGACATTTTTTCAAGAGAGACGATGATTTTGAGGTTTTCACTTTCAGTGCCTGCCCTACCTACAGGGTTGTCAACACGCTCATTAAAACGTACATTTATCTACAACTAAATAAAACAAACATGTCCTGAAAATTTCGTAATTATTGAATAGCTTTGTCAAAAGTTATTGCAATTTAAAAATTTTCAAATTTTCCCGTTTTCTTTTTAGGCACCCAGCGCACACATGGGGTTAAAAAATTCCAAAACGTTATCCGATTCACATGTAAAACTTGTTTGAAATTTATGTCGTTAACTTTATTTTTGCAAAAATTATTTGTGTACGGAATAATAGGTATATTAAAAAAATCACTAAAATGGCCGCCGGCGCCAAAGGGTTAAAGATTATTAACTTTTTGTGAGACCTGGCACTATTCTGCATATACACCAATGTGTCCTGAAAATTTCAGCTCAATCGGATGGCGCGTTCCTGAGATTTTTTCACTGAAATTTTTTGATGATATATATATATATATATATATATATATATATATATATATATATATATATATATATATATATATATATATATATATATATATGTATATATATATATATATATATATATATATATATATATATATATATATATATATATATATAGAAATATGAGTTTTTGGCCAAAGTGATTTCAATACTAATGTTCTTCTTCGAACATTAGTAAAAAGAAAAGAAAATGTACATAGATATTGGAATTGTAAAAAAAAAAGTAAAGTAGAATTTAAGTTTAGTACGGTAATAGAACTGGTAACTATAATTGAATGTAACTATATAGATGAATTGAATGAAATTGAAATTGAATTGTAGAAAAAATTGTAATTATAAGTGTGATGGTGTCGCGACAAACTTGGACTCCCCTGTGATGAAGACGAGCGCTCCCCGCCAAGCCAAGCCTTCGCCGTCGATGTATATGAGACGATCGGCGAGTACCTGACCCGGAAGCGAGCAACCCAGCTAAGGGGCCAAGCGGAAATGATCATCACGACAATCGATAGCCATCCCCAACCGACTAGTTCTACTCCATCATCGGAACATCGGAAACTAAGTCTTCGGATGTAACTTCTGAATCGATTGGGCGTGTGGTGATGGGCACTTTGAGTGATTCTTCAGTTCGATTCTAGTGAACAAGTTGATTACGTGCTGAGTTTTATTAACGGGAAATTGATAAACAATCTAAAAATAAAATGGAGAACAATTCAGTGGCCACTAATAAAATCCGTGAAATACAAGAAGACAAGGATAATATGAATCTTCTGCCGCATTTGGAATCATTAGAACGGGTGATGAATTTACCGGTTGTCGGGGCAGCACGGCAGCAAAGTCAGGGTGTTTATGGAAAAGTTAAAACCAACAATCGTCTATTCAATTGGGCATTCAGTACAGCTGAAGATGCTGTACATCGTGCCGTCTACACAGCAGCACCCATTGTTTCGAAATTCGATCGTCCAATTCATTATGTCGATCAAACACTGGTCAAGGGTATTGATAAATTAGAAGTAACGGCACCAATCATCAAAGAGCCGCCACAAGAGATATTGAATCAGGAAAAAAAAAATAAGGTTATCGATGCAGTACAGCCAACCATCAACAAGGTATATGCTTTGCGTGAAGCTGGACACAAGAAGGCTGCATCACTGAAGGATTTGTCCTGGCAGAAGGCTAACAAAGTCCTAGCCACACAGGACGGGAGCATTGCAGTGAACGGAGTGGATCAGACGTCAGCGTTAGCGGAACGATTACTGGACTATTACTTTCTAAAAACAGACTCCGATATTGAGAGCGATGATACACCGATATCCGCTGCCGATGATCCAGTTCGTCATACAGTACAAACTGTTGGGCGTCTCTCCAATAAAGTTTCACGACGTGTTTATCGCTCGGTTTCACGACAAATTTAACAATTGAAAAAAAAGATGTCCACGACTACGTAGCATCCTTAATTGCTGTCCTACGTCTCACACAATACCTCAACTTCATCAATGAACGTGAACAGGCGAGTCAGAGCAACGAAACCGCCAACGAAAACAACAAACCAGCCCACCACAATCATATGGAAAAGTCAACTTGACTAATGTCAAAGGGCGATCGAACCGCCACCAAGCGGCGAACGAAAAGTACTAAAAGTACTAAGGGCGCGTTCCGATCGCTGCCACTGCGGGAAAATGCACTTGCGAATGCGCGTGCAATGGGCCAATGCACCCGCCAGCATATTCCCAATAGCACTTGGTTGACAACGGAATTCGCAGATACCGGAGAAGCGGTTACAAATCCCTCCAGCAAAGGTTTCGTGGCGAGTTGACAGGGCCTAGGGAGCTCTCTTCTTTTGGCAACCAAGGTGAGACACGCACGCGTTGGCGCAAGCTCCTTCTTTTGTTAAACAATTTTCTTTTTCCGATTGGAATCCTGACTGGACGGGACGAGGAACGTGAATTTATCCTCAGCAATTGGTCGACAGCCGAGTGGTGGGTAAAGTCAAAGGAGTATTGAGGAAGAAAGATAGTACGGAAAAATTCGACAATAGTCAAGTGGTGTGGAACGACTAAATGAACACGGCTCATAGCAAGCGAGCGACGGCGTGAACCATCAACTTAAGCCGCAGCGAATATCATTGGGCCAACAACGACGGCAGTATTTCGTCATTCGGGGAAGCACCAGTTTGGTTGAAATTGTACGAGCGAGTGTTGGCGGCGCATTGGCTGTGAATAAGTGGAACGACGCTTCGGGGAAGCACCAGTTTGGTTGAAATTGTACGAGCAAGTGTTGGCGGCGCATTGGGTGTGAATAAGTGGAGCGACGCTTCGGGGAAGCACCAGTTTGGTTGAAATTGTACGAGCGAGTGTTGGCGGCGCATTGGTGCGAATAATGTCCAAGGTAGGCTAAGTTTTCTTTACTGTTATTGTAATAAGCGAAAGTAGATTAGGTAACGCGGCGCCGTCGATAGATGTAGAATTGGAATTAATTTCGAGCAATAAAACGTTTTTAATGTTGTCAATTGCTGGTGTCACCTTTGTGCCCTTCTGGCAGGACGGTTAAGAGCTTATCGAGTGCCTATAGTGAAGATTTAAAATCGTAAAAGTGAGTACACCGCCGTCGATTTCTCGCTTAGAGACGGTGGCTTAAGAGACGGTTCCGGTTACGAATTTTTTAAGCGAGTGGCGCCTGTAAACGACCCACCCCCGTTTCCACGTGAGTTAGCCGACCGGAACTGTCCCCTTTGCCCTCCAAAGGGAGGCGGAGGCTACGCGGTTGCAAGAGTTAGAGTTATAATAAATTGGCGCCCAACGTGCTAAGGAGTGTTAGAGCCTAGACAGACGACACAAGTTAATTATCATTTCGAGCCCAATGATCATTATCCATTACGTGTGTCATGGTTAATCATCATTTATAACATCATCAATGAGGTTCTACGAATTATCATTTGGAAGCTAATGCTCATTTGCTCTTATCGATTGTCGCACCATCTACAGGGAAGATTATGAAATTTACTGGGGAAATTCGGGAAATTGCATTTGAAACAATGTAGTTTCTAACTGTCAAAAACATAAACATATTATTTCGAATATATTACAATATGGTATGCAAATGTTTCATTTTTTGCACATTTCTGCGTATTCTCTTCTTCAATTCATGAACATTTTATATTTTCTTCCTTATCGTGATTAAACTTTTTTTGTGTAAAATTTCCATAATTTTACACAAAGGCTCATTCGCAGTAAAACTTGTACTAATTTCTGATTTTTTGATGTGTTTCGATAAACAATAACTGTCAAAATAATACCATTTAAATTCAAACAACCTACAGCTGTTAAACAACCTCATTCAAGTAGCCGTGTGTCACTCTCCAAACAAATTATCATTAGCGTTCAATGATCATTGTGTTAATGATAATTAACTTGTGTCGTCTGTCTTTAGTCTTAGAGCGGTATTTATTATTGAACGGTATTTGAAAGAGTTAATGATTGAGTCAGAATTTGATCTAAGAGAGTAAATTATTTAGAGAACGCGGATGTGACTGAAATAAGTAAATTGGAAACGGGAATTTTAATTAAGCTTTTCACTAAGCGAGCGGAATTTAGAGAAATATTTAATAGTATTGCATGCTAACTTCTTCTTACTAATATTGAACATCATTATGACAAATATTGAATTTTATTTAAAATTTATTATATAAACATTGAATTTTATTTAAAATGTTTCTTGGTTCTACCTTCGGTAGTGTGTGAAGTGAGTCATAAAGAATAATTTATGGTGTATTGAGTGTTGGTTTTTGCATCTCTTGTTGGCGAGCGTCTGTAGCGGTAGAGGCTAAGAAAAGTGTGCCAGTATTTCCAGGTTGGTAACAACGAGGGTGGAAGAATTTTCTGCCGCCTGTTCGGTGCGGTAGGTAGAGTTTATATGCGAAGGTCTGGATTTAAAAATCGGTATTCGGGTTGTCTAGGTGGTAGCTGGTGTCCGACTCGTGATTCTTGCGGTTTCCCACAGCAAAGGCAGCATACATTCAGGCAGTACGAGAGGCGCTTGGATTCTGGTGGCAGTGGGTATTTTCTGGTGGTGCTCAGTAGGGCGTTGGCGACTGGACAGTTCGTCATTTAGTTTTACTAGATAGATTTTTATTAAGGGCGAACAGTAGAAAATGGCTAGCGGAAGCGGTGTCGGAAAGATCTCGGTCGATCGACTGAGTAAGGACGAACTCGCGTATGAGCTAGCAATCCGGGGTCTGTCTGGTGACACGGTGGAGACCATGCGGAAACTGCTGAGGGGGCGTTAAGAAGCGAAGTAGCCTTGGGTGAGTCTGTTGCAATGGCTATGTATCCGTTTTCATTCTCAGAGGACCGAGAGGCGATAACCGCAAAAATAGCTGAGATCAAAATGTTAGTGGACCCATTTGTGGGCGATTTTAATTCGCCGGAATTTAGTAAAGTCAAGGGTAAAATATGCTTCGCCCTGCGACGGTTGGGTAGGATGAAAGGGGTAACGGGGGAAGAAAGAGACTTTTTGAGGCAGGCCAAGGGCCAACTAATGATAGCTATGGGTGACCTGCTCTTCAAGGCAGGCGGCGCAGAAAGCGAGGAGTCTGAGGAGATATGGACTCTGGACAGTCCAACATTGTCAGCCCCGAGTACCCCGATGTTTCAGCCTCAAAAGCCGTTAGATCTCCACAAATGGGGGTTGAAATTTAGTGGGGAATCGCCATATTTGGTGAGCGCGTTCCTCGAACGGGTGGAAGAGCTTAGGGAGGCAAAGGGTCTAACAAAAGCACAGCTGTTCCGGTCGGCCGTAGACCTTTTTGAAGGAAAAGCTCTAATTTGGTTTCGAGCGAACCGCGCAATCTGCCAGAGTTGGGAGGGCCTGGTGAAGGAATTACGAGCCGAATTCCTTCCCGCAGACTACGATGATAGGCTGCTGGATGAAATTAGACGTCGTACGCAGGGCAAAACGGAGTCAATCGGGGTATTTGTGGCGGTGATGGAGGGTTTGTTCCGTCGATTGAGTGACCAACCCAGCGAAGCGGAGAAGTTGAAAATACTCCGTAAAAATATTGCTCCCTTTTACCAGACTCAGCTGGCTCTGGTGAAATTCGAATCGATTGGAGAACTGGTGACGCTGGGGGGTTCATTGGAGGCGACGAGAGTGTCCGTGGAGTCATTCGTGCCACCTACTCCAAGAAGAACTTCGAGGGTACTAGAACCGGACCTGGTGTATTTGGAGACGCAAAACTTAGCCGCAGTGGAAGTACCGGGCGTATCGAGAAGCATCACGTGCTGGAATTGTAAGAAGTCTGGACATACGTCGAGGGAGTGTCAAGATCCGGCTAAGTGTTTCGGGAGTGGAAGAGTAGGAACGGTTACGGCGAGGTGTGTTGACTGTAGGGAAGGTGGACGAGGAAATGGAGGTCAAGCAAGGGCCGCCCAATATAGCCGAAATTCGACTTCGGGGGTTAGTCGCCAGGGAAACGGCAATCGGGCCTAGTGGGCGACAAACTAGGCCCTCGTCCGATTTCAAACGTCGCAAGAGATATCCAAGTGGGGTATATGCTGCACAGCGCAGAGGGGGATAACCGCCCTTACGTAGAGATAGTAATTCAGGGTCAGAGATTTCTGGGGCTGGTGGATTCAGGGGCGTCGAAATCAGTGATTGGTGGGAAGGGATGGGAGCTGATCCGGAGTCTAGGTGTCGAACTAAAACAAAGCGGTCGGAGAGACCTGCGATTGGCAAACGGAGTGGGTTGTGGTGTGGAAGGAGTAGCGTATTGCCCAATCACGGTGCATGGAAAAGAGAGATGGCTGGAGGTTTTGGTAGCACCTGCGATTCCTCATCTCATACTGGGAGTAGACTTCCTGCGGCTATTCGGGATTGTGTTGAATGTGGCGAAGGAGCAGTGGGAGATGGTCGCGTCGTTGGAGGGCTCAAGTCCGAGCAGCTGATCGGCAGGAGCCGATTGACACATGGGGAGGAAGTGGAGTTGGAGGCACTGCTCGAAGAAGAGTTCCGGATGATGGGGGAAGGAATTGGTTACACCGATAGGGTAGAGCACGTCATACAAACCGATTCCAATCCGATCAAACAGCGCTACTATCCCGTCTCGCCGGCAGTACAAAAGCATATTGACGCCGAACTAAATGAAATGCTTGAGGCGGGTATAGTGGAACCGTCGTGCAGCCCGTGGGCTTCGCCGATTGTTTTGATTAAGAAGAAGTATGGGTCGTTCCGGTTTTGTGTGGACTACCGGAAGCTGAACAAGGTGTCGGAAAGAGATGCCTATCCTCTGCCCTTCGTCACTGCAACTCTGGATAAATTAAGAGATGCGAAATATTTATCTTCCCTGGACATTAAATCCGCGTATTGGCAAGTGCCGATGGCGGAAAATTCAAAGGAGCTCACCGCCTTCACTGTTCTCCACAGAGGGCTGTTCCAATTCCGTAGGATGCCTTTTGGGTTACAAAATGCACCGGCAACTTGGCAACGACTCATTGACAAGGTTTTGGGACCCGATTTGGAGCCATTTGTGTTCACATACCTGGATGACATTGTGGTGGTCACCCAGGACTTCGCGAAACACCTGGGGATCCTGAAAGAAGTCCTCAGTAGATTGCGCCAGGCCGGATTGAGGGTCTCTCGGGAGAAGTGCGAGTTCTGCCGCACTCGTCTTCGTTATCTGGGCTATGTTGTGGACGAGAACGGGCTGAGTGTAGATCCGGATAAGGTAAAGGCGGTGATGGACATTCCTCGTCCAAAGGGGGTAAAGGAGGTACGGCAATTCTTGGGGATGGTATCGTGGTATCGGAGATTTATCCTGGATTTTGCGACGTTGATGTCGCCAATCACGAACCTTCTCAAGAAGAACCGGAAATTCCTATGGACGGAAGAATGCGAAGAGACGTTCATCCGAGCGAAGACGAAGCTGGCGACGGCACCAATACTTACTTGTCTGGACTACACTCTGCCATTTACCGTCCAGACAGACGCCTCAGGTAGCGGAGTGGGGGCGGTATTGACACAAGAGCACCCCGAGGGCGAGAAAGTAATCTGCTACCTCAGCCGCGCCCTGACTAGTGCCGAACAGAAGTACTCCGCCACGGAACGGGAATGTCTCGCGGTCGTATGGGCCATTGAAAAGTTGAGGCCATACGTGGAGGGTACTAAGTTCAGGGTAGTCACAGATCATCACTCTCTGGTCTGGCTCCACAATCTAAAAGACCCCAGCGGCCGTCTAGCTCGGTGGGCGGTGAGGTTGCAGCAGTACGATTACGATGTCGTCCATCGCAAAGGTAAGGAGCATCTGGTCCCAGATGCTCTCTCACGGTCCATCGAGGTGGCGGAGGTGCGAGGAGGCGAAATCAAGAATGATCGTTGGTATGAGCGAATGAAGAAGGAAGTAGAAGAGGATCCAGATCGGTTCCCAAATTGGCGGATCAGTAATGGCCATCTATGGAAACATGTGGAAGGGCGATACCCAGAACTCCAGTCCGACATTGCCTGGAAGAGGGTAGTTCCGTCCGCGGAACGCTCAACAGCTTTGTTTCAGTGCCATGACGCGCCCACAGCAGGTCATTTGGGGGTACGAAAGACATTAGACCGACTGGGTCAGAGTTGCTACTGGCCGAAGATGGCTGTGGATGTACAAAAGTATGTCAGGCGTTGCAAGGTTTGCCAGTCGGTGAAAGTGGAGCGAAAGCAACCAACTGGACATATGGTATCGAGGGTTGGGGAAATAACATCGCCCTGGGAGATGATCTGTGTGGATCTAGTAGGTCCACTACCCCGTTCGTCGCACGGATACATGTATATTTTGACGGTGGTAGATTATGCTACGAAATTTCCGCTTATATTTCCTGTGAGGAAGGCAACGGGAACCACTGTAAAGCGTATTCTTGAGGAGCATGTGCTGTTTGTGTTTGGAGTCCCACGAGTGCTGGTGTGCGACAATTGAGTTCAATTCCGCTCAAAGGAATTCTCAAGGATGGCCGAGACTCACGGGATGACGCTGCGATTCACGGCACTCTACCATCCACAGGCAAATCCCGCGGAAAGGGTGAACCAAAACATCAAGCAACTGTTACGGTCATACGTATCCGAAAACCACAGAGATTGGGATAAAGTGATTCCACAAATCGGCTGCGCTCTAAGAACATGTACCCATGAAGATATGAAAGTTACGCCATACTTCTTGAACTTTGGGAAAGAAATGGTGATTCATCCGGGAACTCTAAGCAGGCCGGAGGCACACGGTAAAGGGGACACGGACGTAAATGGGGCTCAGAAGGCAGAAAGGCTGCAGGTGGTCCTGGAAGAGGTGCGAGAACGATTGAGAAAAGCGGCGGTTAAAGCGAAGTCAAGGTACGATCTCCGCCGGCAAGACGAGAAGTTCCTACCGGAAGATCTGGTGTGGCGGCGTAATTTCGTTCTATCTGATGCCTCCAAATTTTTTTCGGCCAAATTAGCACCGGAATATGTGGGACCGTTTACTGTGCGGAAACAAGTATCCGGTTGGACCTATGCATTGGAAGACGCCGACGGAAAAGATATGGGGGTTTGGCACTCCAAAGACCTGAAACAATATGTGGCGTAAAGGGTCGACACCCGATTAAATCACGGAGATCAGAAGACGATATCGACCTGGCAGAACTTAGGAATATAATAGTAGGAATTAGTTGTAGTCGAGATGGGAAACAGGGCAATAATCTGAATTAGGTAAATACTAAGGTGGCGGGATTAAGTAATGACACTCTATTAAAACTTGGTGGTGGTTAAATGTAATTGAATAGGATTGAATTTGGAATTAATAGGTAGATATTCTCTAACATAACGTGGTGGAGGGTAAATTTAAGTCCATTGGTAGGGTTAGAACAATAGTAAGCGTCTAATTTATATAGTTCGTATTAGAACAATGTTACCTTTCAACCGATGTGTATTTAATCCAATTTCAGCGGAACGATGAATGTCACTAATCCTCTGTGGACTGTTGGTACGGGTTCTTTCCAGACAGCTGTGCGTTTTTTTGTTTGTTTTTTTTCCTTCCTCCTTTTCTTCCTTTTTCTGTACTTTTCTTCTTCATTTCGACAAGATCCTAAAACATTAAGAGCATGTATCAGTCAGGGTCTGTACAAAAAGGAAGGGAAAGGAGAAAACGGAACAACACATGATAAGAGGCCGCATGTAGGATAAAACGAAGAAGAAATAGGTTACGTAAAAATGGCAGGAGTGTGTGTGATCGTGTGTTGTCGATGAAAATGGTTGTGAATTACAATCGAAGGTAGAACATAAGGCTAACGCGCATAAAATATGGAGCTCTAATCCAATACGCGATGCAAGATCTAGGTTCTCAAACCCACAACGAACGTAGATTGATCAGCGCAAATAATGACGAGAATCACTTCGTAATTCTCTGGGGAAGGGGGAAATGTAACGCCAGCAAATATCGGTTTATTTAAAGCACCCACGTTTAGATACACTCAAACCGACAACAATGCAACTCTTTGCTGTCAACGGGACACCAATTCAGGTATTCAGAGAAGCTATTCTTGAAGTTAATTTGAGTCTTCGCCGTTCGTTCTTGTGGAAATTTTTAATAGCTGATGTGTAACGCCAGCAAATATCGGTTTAAATAAAAAAAGAACAGTAGAAGAATCGTGCAGGTTTTGATTGCATATTCCACCACATGCGCTGCTTATTACGGCCTAATTGTTTCAAATGCCACGTTTTACTTTTGTCTCAAGAATGCATTATAACTCATATGGTAGAAGGTTTCAGATATTACCACTGGCATGAATTTCAACGTTTATGAGAGCAAAACACGGGTTAATTATATTCGTTATCAGTTGCTTATATCACAAAATTTTGAAAGCAGCATCTCATATAATATCAATTAAGAAAATGCTCAGTGGCTGCAGCACTGTAACTGAAGTTGGAGTTTGGGGCTGCGATCCGAAAAATTTGCAGAACTTTGGGAATTGAAACATCGGTTATTTATTTTCATTGTAAATGTTTCCGGTATGAATACTAACTGTAAGCATTTATTGATACAAATGTAGCACAACCGACTCGTGCTGGCAACCTTTCGTATCAAAGCCAAGAATATATAACATCTGCTTCACGTTGTTATATTACATTTGAAGTTATAGGAAAATAAGGAAATTTAGGGTTACCTGCAGCGAGTTTTTTCAAATAATCGCAAGCTTAATATATGCATTTTATTGTCACTACAATATCATAACCATTTGAAAATTCTACGATAAAACCGCTTAATAAAGATATTGCAAACAAACACAAAACCAACCATAGCTGGCAACCCTATCATGGCTTTTCAACCAAATTTTTTTTATAATATGTTACATTAGTTGTATGAAATTCGTATTGATTTCATGACTGCACTGGAAGTTATAGGGCAAAAAGTTTTATTTTCCTGAGCGAATTTTCAAAACCAAAGACACAAAAATTACCATAGCTGGCAGGACCAATCGAATTTTTCAACCAAATTTCCACCAAACAAAGATTAGAGTAAGGTTCAGCTAGTGTGTTAATTTCATGAAAATCTGGTTACTAATTCACATTTCATAGGGCAAAAAGCATTTTTTTTCTTTGTAATTTTTCAAGATGGCACCACTGGAACAGAGTTGCCTACAATTCAATATCGCTTCTATCAGACCTGGCCCTTTTTAAGTCCAATGCATTCTGTAAATTTCAATTCTATCTGATTATTGATTCGTGAGTTCCCGTGAACAGAAGTTTTTGAAGCTAAAAATATAGGTTAACTGAGAAAGGGTTACCGTTCTTGTCCGACATGAAATTTCCAAAGTTTTACTTTGACTGTGTAGATTGAGCATAAGATTTGTATACAGATTGTTTTTATTGTAGAAACGGACATTTTTTAGGATATTCGATGGTTTGAATGTTTTCACTTCCAAATTTTTATTTTTTCAAATTTAAGACACCAAAATTATCATAGCTGGCAGCACCAACCGAATTTTTAGACCAAATTTCTACCAAACGTGGTTTAAAGTAAGGTGCAGCTACGGTGCGAATTTCGTCAAAATCGAACGATTCAATCAGAACTTATAGGGCTAAAAGCAGTTATCTTTTTTAGTGATTTTTCAAGATGGCACCACTGGCACAGAATCACCCGCATTTCAAAATCACTTCTATCAGACTTGGTCCTATTTAAGACCAATACATTCTGCAAATTTCAATAAATTCTGTTCAGCGGATCGTGAGTTTTCGTGAACAGAAGTTTTTGATGCTAAAAATATAGGTAACTTGGACAAGGGTTACCAGGCGTGCCCGTTATACCATATCAAATTTTTTTCTTTATTTATGTAAACAAAGCACAAAATTTACATATAAGTGGCTTTTTTTTTTAGAAACGACATTTTTTCAAGAGAGACGATGATTTTGAGGTTTTCACTTTCAGTGCCTGCCCTACCTACAGGGTTGTCAACACGCTCATTAAAACGTACATTTATCTACAACCAAATAAAACAAACATGTCCTGAAAATTTCGTAATTATTGAATAGCTTTGTCAAAAGTTATTGCAATTTAAAAATTTTCAAATTTTCCCGTTCTCTTTTTAGGCACCCAGCGCACACATGGGGTTAAAAAATTCCAAAACGTTATCCGATTCACATGTAAAACTTGTTTGAAATTTATGTCGTTAACTTTATTTTTGCAAAAATTATTTGTGTACGGAATAATAGGTATATTAAAAAAATCACTAAAATGGCCGCCGGCGCCAAAGGGTTAAAGATTATTAACTTTTTGTGAGACCTGGCACTATTCTGCATATACACCAATGTGTCCTGAAAATTTCAGCTCAATCGGATGGCGCGTTCCTGAGATTTTTTCACTGAAATTTGATGATATATATATATATATATATATATATATATATATATATATATATATATATATATATATATATATAGAAATATGAATTTTTGGCCAAAGTGATTTTAATACTAATGTTCTTCTTCGAACATTAGTAAAAAGAAAAGAAAATGTACATAGATATTGGAATTGTACAAAAAAAAAGTAAAGTAGAATTTAAGTTTAGTACGGTAATAGAACTGGTAACTATAATTGAATGTAACTATATAGATGAATTGAATGAAATTGAAATTGAATTGTAGAAAAAATTGTAATTATAAGTGTGATGGTGTCGCGACGAACTTGGACTCCCCTGTGATGAAGACGAGCGCTCCCCGCCAAGCCAAGCCTTCGCCGTCGATGTATATGAGACGATCGGCGAGTACCTGACCCGGAAGCGAGCAACCCAGCTAAGGGGCCAAGCGGAAATGATCATCACGACAATCGATAGCCATCCCCAACCGACTAATTCTACTCCATCATCGGAACATCGGAAACTAAGTCTTCGGATGTAACTTCTGAATCGATTGGGCTTGTGGTGATGGGCACTTTGAATGATTCTTCAGTTCGATTCTAGTGAACAAGTTGATTACGTGCTGAGTTTTATTAACGGGAAATTGATAAACAATCTAAAAATAAAATGGAGAACAATTCAGTGGCCACTAATAAAATCCGTGAAATACAAGAAGACAAGGATAATATGAATCTTCTGCCGCATTTGGAATCATTAGAACGGGTGATGAATTTACCGGTTGTCGGGGCAGCACGGCAGCAAAGTCAGGGTGTTTATGGAAAAGTTAAAACCAACAATCGTCTATTCAATTGGGCATTCAGTACAGCTGAAGATGCTGTACATCGTGCCGTCTACACAGCAGCACCCATTGTTTCGAAATTCGATCGTCCAATTCATTATGTCGATCAAACACTGGTCAAGGGTATTGATAAATTAGAAGTAACGGCACCAATCATCAAAGAGCCGCCACAATAAATATTGAATCAGGAAAAAAAATAAGGTTATCGATGCAGTACAGCCAACCATCAACAAGGTATATGCTTTGCGTGAAGCTGGACACAAGAAGGCTGCATCACTGAAGGATTTGTCCTGGCAGAAGGCTAACGAAGTCCTAGCCACACAGTACGGGAGCATTGCAGTGAACGGAGTGGATCAGACGTCAGCGTTAGTGGAACGATTACTGGACTATTACTTTCCAAAAACAGACTCCGATATTGAGAGCGATGATACACCGATATCCGCTGCCGATGATCCAGTTCGTCATACAGTACAAACTGTTGGGCGTGTCTCCAATAAAGTTTCACGACGTGTTTATCACTCGGTTTCACGACAAATTTAACAATTGAAAAAAAAGATGTCCACGACTACGTAGCATCCTTAATTGCTGTCCTACGTCTCACACAATACCTCAACTTCATCAATGAACGTGAACAGGCGAGTCAGAGCAACGAAACCGCCAACGAAAACAACAAACCAGCCCACCACAATCATATGGAAAAGTCAACTTGACTAATGTCAAAGGGCGATCGAACCGCCACCAAGCGGCGAACGAAAAGTACTAAAAGTACTAAGGGCGCGTTCCGATCGCTGCCACTGCGGGAAAATGCACTTGCGAATGCGCGTGCAATGGGCCAATGCACCCGCCAGCATATTCCCAATAGCACTTGGTTGACAACGGAATTCGCAGATACCAGAGAAGCGGTTACAAATCCCTCCAGCAAAGGTTTCGTGGCGAGTTGACAGGGCCTAGGGAGCTCTCTTCTTTTGGCAACCAAGGTGAGACACGCACGCGTTGGCGCAAGCTCCTTCTTTTGTTAACCAATTTTCTTTTTCCGATTGGAATCCTGACTGGACGGGACGAGGAACGTGACTTTATCCTCAGCAATTGGTCGACAGCCGAGTGGTGGGTAAAGTCAAAGGAGTATTGAGGAAGAAAGATAGTACGGAAAAATTCGACAATAGTCAAGTGGTGTGGAACGACTAAATGAACACGGCTCATAGCAAGCGAGCGACGGCGTGAACCATCAACTTAAGCCGCAGCGAATATCATTGGGCCAACAACGATGGCAGTATTTCGTCATTCGGGGAAGCACCAGTTTGGTTGAAATTGTACGAGCGAGTATTGGCGGCGCATTGGCTGTGAATAAGTGGAACGACGCTTCGGGGAAGCACCAGTTTGGTTGAAATTGTACGAGCGAGTGTTGGCGGCGCATTGGGTGTGAATAAGTGGAGCGACGCTTCGGGGAAGCACCAGTTTGGTTGAAATTGTACGAGCGAGTGTTGGCGGCGCATTGGTGCGAATAATGTCCAAGGTAGGCTAAGTTTTCTTTACTGTTATTGTAATAAGCGAAAGTAGATTAGGTAACGCGGCGCCGTCGATAGATGTAGAATTGGAATTAATTTCGAGCAATAAAACGTTTTTAATGTTGTCAATTGCTAGTGTCACCTTTGTGCCCTTCTGGCAGGACGGTTAAGAGCTTATCGAGTGCCTATAGTGAAGATTTAAAATCGTAAAAGTAAGTACACCGCCGTCGATTTCTCGCTTAGAGACGGTGGCTTAAGAGACGGTTCCGGTTACGAATTTTTAAAGCGAGTGGCACCTGTAAACGACCCACCCCCGTTTCCACGGGAGTTGGCCGACCGGAACTGTCCCCTTTGCCCTCCAAAGGGAGGCGGAGGCTACGCGGTTGCAAGAGTTAGAGTTGTAATAGATGTTTCAGCTAATATAATTGGTGCCGATTTCATTAAGCATTTCGATCTCCTTATTGACTTAAAGCGAAGTCGTCTCATAGACAACGTTACAAAGCTTGAGTCAGCAGGAATTCTTACGTCGACACCCATCACAGGCATTAAATCTATCAACAGTCTAATGCCGTTCCAGACTCTTCTGAACGAATATGCGAGTATAACACGACTCTTGCAGCCAGGAACGGCCGTAACTTCAAATGTCGTGCACCACATCATGACGAAGGGTCATCCTGTCACAGCGCGACCTAGACGTCTCTCACCAGAAAAGCTCATTGCTGCTCGTCGAGAGTTTGAACAGCTAATGCAGCTTGGAATTTGCCGGCCATCAAGCAGCAGTTGGGCAGAAAGCTGATGGATCATACAGACCATGTGGAGACTATCGAGCCCTCAATGCGATAACCATTCCCGACAAGTACCCATTACCGTACTTACAGGACTTCACTGCGATTCTGCAAGGTAAGACAATATTTTCTAAAGTCGACTTACAGAAAGCATTTCACCAAGTCCCAGTGCATCCAAGTGACGTGCCGAAAACAGCAATAATAACGCCATTCGGCTTATTTGAATTTGTCTACATGACATTTGGCTTGCGCAATGCAGCCCAAACATTTCAACGTTTGGTGCATAACGTTATACGTGGATTAGACATGGTGTTTGCGTATTTAGATGATTTATGCATAGCCTCTTCGACGCCTGAGGAACACCAACTCCATTTACGTTTGTTATTCGACAGACTTAAAAAATATAACCTAGCTATTAACGTAGCCAAATATGAATTCGCTCGGAGTGAGATAACCTTTCTCGGCCATCATTTATCTGCCGACAGAATTCGTCCACTGCCGGAGCGTGTAAGTGCCATTCAAAATTTTTAACAGCCATCGAATGTAAAGGACTTGAAAAAATTTCTGGCGATGATAAATTTTTACAGACGATTCATACCAAATGCAATCGAAGCTCAGGTACCATTGTTCACTATGTGCACTGGGAACATTCGTAATGACAGATCGCTGCTTACGTGGACTCCGGAGACAAAGACTGCTTTTGAAAAATGAAAGCAGCAGTTGGCAAGTTAAACTTTGCTAGCTCATCCAGCAAAAAATGTTGAATTATCTCTTTGGGTTGACGCGTCGAACATAGCAGCTGGGGCAGTTCTCCACCAAGTAAACGAAAAGAAAATCGAACCATTGGGGTTCTTTTCCAAAAAATTTGAACCAGCACAGTTACGATATAGCACGTACGATCGCGAGCTTACGGCTGTTTATCTTGCTGTGCGCCACTTCAAGTTCATGTTAGAAGGCCGGACGTGCCACATCTACACCGACCATAAGCCTCTTACATTTGCCTTCCGTCAAAAACAAGATAAAACTTCAGATCGTCAAGCTCGCCAACTGGATTACATCGGACAAATCACGACCGACATCAGATATGTAAATGGAAAACACAACGTTACAGCCGACTTGCTCTCTCGTATTGCATCCATCAACACCGTTCCACATATTTGCTATGATGAACTAGCAGATGATCAATTAGCTGATGATGAACTTCAACAAATCTTGCAAAAAAGTAATTCAAATCGGTCGATCAAATTCAAACTTTTTAGCATTCCAGGAAGTACGAAGCAAATTTACTGCGATTATGCTACAAAAATAATCCGATCCTTCATCACGAAAAAATTTCGGCGTGATTTTCTGCAGTCGACGCATAATTTATCTCACCCTGGAACAAGAGCTACAGTCAAGTTAATGACACAGAGATTTATTTGGCCGGGCATCCGAAAAGATAGTCGAGAATTCGCTAAGACGTGCATCGAGTGCCAGAAAGCAAAGGTGCAGCGTTATACACATTCACCTCTTGCGCGCTACAGTGTACCAGGCGCTCGATTTTCACATATCAACATTGACATTGTTGGACCCTTTCCGCCAAGCAATGGTCACAGATATTGCCTCACAATTATAGACAGATTCACGAGGTGGCCGGAGGCAATCCCTGTTCTTGACATGACCGCCACTTCTATTGCACAAGCATTTCTTGGTGGATGGATTTCTTGGTTTGGAGTGCCGACCCACATTTCGTCAGATCAGGGACGACAGTTTGAATCAACGTTGTTCACTGAGCTGATTCGCACTCTTGGTTCCAGACACCTTATGACGACGCCATACCATCCACAGTCGAATGGTATTATTGAAAGGTGCCACAGAACTTTAAAAGCTGCCATTACTTGCCACGATACCGACCGATGGACTGAGCATTTGCCGATGATTCTTTTGGGTCTGCGAACAACATTCAAGGATGATATCAAAGCTTCGCCTGCCGAGCTGGTTTACGGTACGACGCTTCGTATTCCGGCAGAATTCTTCAGCGAGGACGTACGTAACCAGACGGAGACAGAAGTTGTAGCTGACCTGCGGAAATCAATGCGAAACTTACGCCTACATGACACTACATGGCATTCGAATCAAAAGATCTTTATTCAAAAGGATCTCGAAACCTGCAAACACGTTTTCTTGCGCAACGATTCTATTCGGCCAACCTTGTCTCAACCGTACCAAGGTCCATACGAAGTGCTGGAACGAAATGAGAAAATTTTCAAAATCAATATCAACCGTCGAATATCCAATGTGTCAATTGACAGGTTAAAACCTGCATACTTAATAAGCAACGAAGAAGATGTTCACGATTGTAACGACCCGCCGACAGAAGAATCTGGATCTCATAACCAAGTCACGCGCTCAGGACGTCGCGTCATCATTCCGCCCGGATTTCGCTGAATTGTTTTTTCCACGGGGGGAATACTGTAGCCGACCGGTTACGAACTTAGCATGATTTTGCTTCACCGCTGTAATCAAGAGGATAGTGCAGAGTGAGCCGCTAGATTGTTCGCCCGACGTAAGTCATCCATGTTGTCCATCTTCATCATCATCAGCCGCTGCACGTGACGTGATTATCTTTTATGTATACTTTATGTAATATTGGTTTATAGTAAATAAACATTTAATAATAACCTAAATATGTATAAACATATATATACATATGTATGTACACACAACTACTTTTTTCACAAGCATCTATATGATATTCCGACTTAATTTGTAACTGAATTGACTCGATAAACGCTTCTGAAAACCGCTGTGTGTGTCAGCCGACGCGCCAAACCGAAGTGTTTGTCATTGGCCTTAGAGACTATATACGTTTTCTATGCTGATTTATAGACAAGAAGGGAACCATGATCACAAACTAATTACCTTTATGTCTAAACACAGTTTTATCAGCTGATTGTCTAACAAGAAAAATAATTTATTTCAAAACATGCGTTCATAGTTTTGAATGTATGAAATTGGATAAAATATTAATATGTGCCTCATTTTAAATAAAGCATTCAGCCACTTTAGCCACTAAGACTGTTTCTTATACTAATTGAATGTTTGTGCCACCCAAATTTCTGCAGGCTTTTATTTTTTGCGTGGAAATTTTACAAAAATCGTTAAAAAATACGTGCACTTCTACACTTATTTCATCACGGACTTTTATAAAATATTCACACAGTTCCTGTAATTTATTCACATTTTTCCTGCTTTCCCTTTTCAAATACGTTGAATAAAATTTTATCTGCATGTAGTATCGAACATTTTAACTGTTTTAAACGACTTCTGTGCCACAATTAGAGCGTTTATGCTACTTGGTATGATTTTTATGGATTTAAATATTATAATTTAATCAGCTTAAATGAATTGATTTAATTATAAAAATAGTTATTTAGTGAGGCGGTTTTTGGGCTACAAATAAAAAATCTTCGCTATTTTGTGCTATGAAAATTTGAAATTGGGCTACATTTTCTCCCAAATATCTGGCCACACTGAACGCCGTCCACATGTTGGCGGCCTCGTCTCACTTCGGCACGCCTGGCCTCGGCCAATATCTATTTGCTACATTAGAAGTACGGAACGTTATTAAACCTGGGTCACAGCGTAAGAAGTTAGTTCCTAACCAGCGTACCAACTCCGTATATGTATACGGCCCAAAAATCCAGTGATCTAACCTGAGATTTGTCACGTTTTCCACTCGGATAAAAGATGGAACGCGCGCGAAGGTTGCTCAGGGTCGAAAAGGGGAAAAGCGTCACGCATTAGGCTGAATTATAATAGCATTAAATTTAGTTAGGGCACAGCTAAAATATATCGTAAACGCTCGATGACCCAGTGGACGAAGCGGTTCGGCATCATCAGGCCAAAACGGTCGTGGCTGATATTGATTTTCACAACCAGCGTCCGCCTTGACCCGCTGGTGGACGAACCTGTAAAAGGTCACAGCACTCTTAACACTGATCAAAGGAATAAGAATAAAAAAAAAACATCAGAACAATTCGTTTCACCTGAGCACTAGACATCGAGGTGCCAGCAATTAGCGAAGCGGCTAGTGAGTAAACCTCGGCGGTTTGTTTCTTTTTGCCGGGTACAACGTCGAAATCAGTAAGGCTCACCTGCGTGGAGTTTGTGTAACAATTTGTATGTTGGGCCATCAAAATCGATTTTCCCACCGATCTAAGCGGTAAGCTGAGAAGATGAATGCTATTTTGGCCATCCATCAACAGTGCTAGACCCATCAACATCCATGGCATCGTCAATATGCGCCGCGCACTTATAAAATGTTTGTTTGGACACACCTGCAAAAGATCAAAAGAAAAATGTCAACGCGAAAATGACAGCCACATTACCTAACCGCCACCGCCGTATCAGCCGCATGATATCTGTATATCGGACGAGATACTATCTCAGCTTTACGCCTGGCCGGAAAATATTTGTGATACCCGATATATCTATTTTTGATCACTCGCGACGAATTCGATTGCTTATGAGAAGTTGACGCCATACAACACGCAATTTGACAGGTGAAGAAGTTGCAGGCGGGTGCGAGCAAAACAATGGGAAATGTGTACCGGCACGCTGCGACATAGGGAAATGAGGAGAAAACGTCGCATGCAGAAACAGTACTGTCAGCGGAGATTTTACACGGGATGAGGTGAATGCCCGGTCGCAAGTGCATTGCGCTTATCATGCAAGAAGTGCATGGACATTTACAGGCGTGCTAAACGGTCCAAGGAAGTACCGCGAGAACTGCACCCGAACCCGATAGGAAATGTTACGTGGAAAGTAACGAAGGCACCGCGGGGTTACTAAGATTCTGGCACGAAGGTGAGAAGGTCTGAGCGTCGACGAGGAGACTGCGACTAATTAAAAATTTCTTTATATGATTACTGAGGTAAAGCGACATACTGTCGATATCGAATTAAAAGCGATATACTCTGGATCTCGATAAGAAGTTGAAGAGAAGTGGACGGAATTAGCGACGGAATTTTTCAACAAGAGTGATGGCCGAATCCGGACACAATTTATTGCAAGACACGCAACCGTAATTGAATAGGTGTCGACATGAACATGTACGGCTGTACGATTACATCGCAGCAAACGCAGATAATATTGGGGGAAGCACCGTTTGTGGTTGAATCAAAGCTAAACGACGAAGACACGACGACGAAGTAGGAAAATAAGTAGTCAAAGGTACGTCTTTTATTTGGAAGGTGTAGATTAGGTAGTTGTTAAGCAGTCTAGCGAAATTGTGAAGATATTTGTGACGGCCAGTGTAGATATTTAATCGGTCATTGAAATGTGCTAATCATTTGTTTCATGAAGAATCGCGGCGCCGCGCTCGTGCACAGTGTAAAGTAGAGATAAAGTAGAGATAATAGAAGTAGAGATTATCGATACGAAAACAGAGAAAATAGAGATTGTAT
Organism: Nemotelus pantherinus; assembly: GCA_963978885.1. Taxonomy (NCBI): domain Eukaryota; kingdom Metazoa; phylum Arthropoda; class Insecta; order Diptera; family Stratiomyidae; genus Nemotelus; species Nemotelus pantherinus. Next base: position 125,034,083 of record OZ022263.1, read on the forward strand.
TCAAATTGTGAAGTGACGCTTTTCTTTTGATTGGAACCAATTTTGGCGGCTTACGGCCGGTAGAAGAGATTCGATCACACCGAGTTCTCGTTTCGCGGTGGTGATTGTACTTGGCAGCTACGGGTTAAGAAACGAGTGGCGACCGGGCTCACCCCTCTCGCGTGAGCTAAGCCACCCGAGGCTGCCGCCCTGGTCTTTGGGAGGAGGAGACGGGGTCGATTACGATTGCGACGCGGGGCGTACGGTAACAAATTGGCGCCCAACGTGGGGCATAACGGTGATAACGGTACGAAACGGTGCGCGTGAAAAGTTTCATATAGCCAAGTCCCAAATTGTGGGAGGCTCGGTAGGCGCGAAAAAAATTCAGGAGGGGAGAAGCCCTAAAGGCACCTGTAGAAGTGCAATATTGATTAATTAAAAAGAAGTGCAGTATTGATTACGTTTGCAAAATTGATCAATCCGGTTGGTCGTTCTGCGAGAGTCTCAAACCGAAATAATTTTGCGTTGGCATATCGTTGCAGATAATAATTAGTGAAACTATAATGTCCCGGTTTACAGCAGTCGGACCAAAAGTGACCTGACCTAAAGCGCGGACTAAATTAACTTAGTCCTCAGGTGTTTACACCAGTGTGACCTAAAATTTGCTTAGGTGGAATTTAGTCCTCGACCGTATATGACAGCTGTCATTTAGTTTAATTTTCCTTCATGCACTGTATTTATCGTTTCATTTGTCTCTCAAACATGTTTATTTCAATGATTTTGTGTCAAAGGGGAATGTTATGAGCTTATATTCAACATACATACATTATTAATAGTCGCACAAAAATCAATGTTTAGGTCGCGTGTGTTTACAACAATTATAGTCCACGACCTAAATTTAGATCAGGTCGCTTGAAATCGTGGACCGACCTAAATTTAGGTCGGTCCACGAGTGTATACAGCACGTGGACTAAAAAATTTAGGTGGAATTTGGTGTTTAGTCCGCGGACTAAACGTCCGCTGTATACGATACTAATATTAGAATTGGTATATTGCGCACTGAATTTTTAATTTTCTCGCATAATAGTATTCAGATAGATCATTCGAACACATATATTATTATTGAATTTATGAAATTTATTCGAATGTTAATATTTGCATATATACATATCTATATATATGATATAAGTCTACATATTTTTATTTTTGGGAAAAACCTATTTGAATTCTAGTTTGTTGGTGTGGAAGCGTGAGTGAGTGGATTTAGGTTGCTTGTGTTAAATTTGATTATTGGAAGTGAATAAATTTTGAAGTGGTGATTTAGTTTTAGCCGGAGGAAATCGTGACGTTTGATAGGTATTTTTCTGGTGTTGATTTTCGGAAGAGCATTTTTGGGGTCTGATAAAATAGACAGATTATCTTCTATTTCATAATGAAGATTCTAGTAGACCGCCTGTTGAAAGACGAGCTCACTTATGAGCTCGCCATCCGGGGTTTTCCGGCGGACACGGTAGAAGGTATGAGGAAGACGCTGAGGGCTACGCTGAAAGCGGAGTCTGCGCTGAATACCTCTTACGTAGAGACAGCGTATCCCTTTGACTACGAGACAGATTACGCGGAATCGTCAGCGAAGGCTTCAGAGGTGGAAGATTTAGTGTCGAGGGTGACGGGGGACAGAGCCGCATCGGAATATGTGAAGTCCAGGGTGAAAATTGAGTTCGCTTTTCGCCACCTGGGTAATATGCGGGCGACCATTGCGATGGGGACCTTTGTGTCCAAGACGGAGGAAACGAGTGCGGACGAAGAACAGCTATCGAACGGGCAGCGGTCGCTCCGCCAGAGGCGAGGCTACCAAACTTAGCGGAGGTAATGAAGTGGGGCCTCAAGTTTAGCGGAGACTCCTCGGGTTCCGTGAATGCCTTTCTAGAGCGGGTAGAAGAGTTGCGACAGGCGAGGGGGTTGTCCAAAACACAACTTTTCAGGGCTGCGGTAGACCTGTTTGATTCCCGGGCTCTGATTTGGTTCCGAGCCAACCGCGGTCTAGTGGGAAACTGGGACGAGCTGGTGGAGGAACTCAGAGCAGAATTCCTCCCATCAGACTATGAAGATCACCTTTGGGATGAGATCCGGAAGCGGACTCAAGGAGAAAATGAGTCCATGGGGGTCTACGTGGCTGTTATGGAACGTCTTTTCAGTCGCTTGAAGACATGTTGCTCAGAGGAAGAGAAGCTGCGTCTATTGCGGAGAAATATCGCGCCATTCTACCAGCAACAGCTGTGCCTAACATCAGTGACATCTATCGCAGAGCTGGTAAAGATGGGCCGCACCCTGGATGCAACTAGGGCGTCGGTGGCGGCGTTTGTGCCTCCCAGCACCCCTTCCAGACGCTGTCTAGAGCTAGACCTGGCATATGTAGGGACGGGAAGTGCGGAGCGAGTTGCTGCAGTGTCCGAGCGAAGCCAAATTCAATGTTGGAATTGCAAGCGGGAGGGACACTTATCGAGAGCATGTACGGAGCCATGGCGGTGTTTTGGGTGTGGACGCCCCGGGGTCATGCGGTCCGCCTGTCCAACTTGTCGAGTGAGGGTCAATAACCAAGGGAATCGAGGAGTCGGGAAACGGCCGGCGTGCTCGCTAGGCGGCCAAGCGAGTACTGGGCCGAGGCCGCAGCAGCAACGTCATCAGCCGAAGGTAGATTATGCTCTGGTTAGAAGCGAACATGACTGTCGTCCGCACTTACGGGTGGAGATCGAGGGCACGGTCATGGAAGGACTACTGGATTCAGGGGCCAGCCGCACGATCCTAGGAGGAAAGGGGTGGTTCCGGTTGGCAGAGAAGGGGGGTGACATGTAGTCAAGGAGGAACTGAGCAAGTACGACTTGCCAACGGGTCAATGTGTTCGGTGGACGGGGAGGCACGGTTGTGTTTTGCTTTGAACGAACGTGAGCACGACATGGAGGTATTGATCATTTCGTCGATTCCGCAGGAGGCGATATTGGGGATCGATTTTTGGCAGCGTTTCGGTGTTGTCCTGGATATGCAGGGTCATCAATGGACGTCGGTTGCTTCAGCGGAGGAGGTGGGGGGTAGTGCGCGGCGAAGTCGGACAAACTTATCAACTGGAGAAGCAAAGACCTTGGCTATGTTGTTAGAGGAGCAGTTCGGGTTAATGGGCGAGGGATTGGGCTGTGCGAAAGCAGTTAAGCATGTGATTAAAACTTCGGCTCTCCCGATCAAGCAGAGGTATTACCCGGTCTCACCCGCTGTGCAGAGACAAATCAATGCTGAGTTGGATGATATGCTTCGAATGGGAGTGGTCGAGCCGTCGTCAAGTCCTTGGTCGTCGCCGATATTGCTGGTTCGGAAGAAAGACGGGACTTATCGTTTTTGCGTAGATTTTCGAAAAGTGAATGCGGTGTCTGAGAAGGACGCATACCCTTTGCCGTACATTTCCGCTACTTTGGACAAACTGAGGAATGCAAAGTACTTGTCGACGCTGGACGTCAAGTCGGCTTACTGGTAGGTACCGATGGCAGAGGACTCTAGGCAATACACCACGTTCACTGTGCCAGGGAGGGGATTGTTTCATTTTCTCAGGATGTCCTTCGGGCTTCACAATGCGGGGGCCACATGGCAACGGCTGATCGACACGGTGCTCGGGCCTGCATTGGAGCCTTACGTATTTAAATATCTTGACGATGTGATAATCGTGACCGAGACATTCGAGCGAAATATAGAAGTCTTGCGAGAAGTGTTTGTTCGACTGAGAGAGGCGGGTCTACGGTTGTCACGTGAAAAATGCCAGTTTTGTAGGGCGCAGTTGAGGTATTTGGGTTACCTAGTTGATGCAGAAGGCTTGCATGTAGACCCTGAAAAACTAAAGGCGGTAAGCGAGTTTCCGCGTCCCGAAACAGTGAAACAAGTTAGACAATATCATATAGTGTTTGGTGTTTGGCAGCAAAGAACGTAGTGCACTCACTCGTTTGGTTGAATAGGCTGAAGGACCCCACTGGTAGGCTGGCTGGATGGGCGGTTAGGCTCCAGCAGTTTGACTTCGAGGTGGTTCACCGAAAAGGGAAGGAGCACTTGGTGCCGGATGCACTCTCCCGGGCAATTAACCAGGTAGACAGTATAGGCACCTTACTGAAACTGGAGCCGTGGTACGAGAAGATGTTGGAGAACGTGCGAGGAGATCCAGCGAAATACTCAAACTGGAGAGCTGTGGATAACACCCTGTGGAAACAGGCAGAGGGGACCAGGTTAGAGGCAGGAAACAGAACCGGTTGAAATAGAGTTGTGCCGAGAGCTGAGAGGGGAGCCGTTCTCAACCGGTGCCATGATGATCCTACAGCAGGACATATGGGTACCGACCGGACATTATCCCGAGTTGCGCAAACCTACTACTGGTCAGGGATGCGGGCGGACATCCGCCGATACGTGAAAAAATGTAAAGTTTGCCAGGCATGCAAAGTCGAGAGGAGGGCACTGATTGGGTTGATGACCACCAGGGCCGGCGAGGCTAAAGACCCTTGGGAAATGATCTGTGTGGATCTGGTGGGACCGCTACCCAGGTCAAAGCGTGGTCACGTTTATATTTTGACAATATTGGACTACGTCACCAAGTTTTCGATCTTGCTACCAATGCGAACAGCGACAGCTTCAAATGTTTTCCGCCTACTGGAAGAAAACGTATTCTTGGTGTATGGTGTACCAAGGGTTTTGGTATGCGACAATGGCGTGCAATTTCGGGGCAAGCAATTTAAGTGTCCGGTGGAGGGTTATGGGGTAAAGATTAAGTACACTGCGCTGTACCACCCCCAGGTCAACCCGGCCCAAAGGCGCAACCAAGATGTGAAGTGCATGTTGCGCTGGTATGCATCGGATAATCAGCGCACGTGGGACGAGTACTTGGCAAAGGTTGCATGCGCTCTGAGAACCTAAAAGCACGAGGTCACCGGTTACTCCCCATATTTTCTAAATTTTGGCCGGGAGATGGTTACGTTTCAAGAAGAAACAGAACCGCCCGAAAGTGGGGATCGGAGTTTTAGCCCTCTACGGAACGCGAGAGCACTAGATGAAGTTCGACAAGAAGTGATCCAGAGGATGGGGCTGGTGGCTTCATCAAGTAAAAAACGCTATGACCTCCGGCGGAGGACGGTAGATTTCCAGATAGGGGATAGCGTATGGAGAAGGAACTATGTATTGTCAGATGCCAGCAAAAATTGTTCCACCAAACTTGCTCCTGCGTTCGTTGGGCCTTATAAAATAAGGAAAAAGACTTCGGCGTGGACCTTTGAGTTAGTTGATGAGAGGGCGAAGCCTGCAGGAAACTGGCATGCAAAAGACCCTAAACGGTATGTTGAAGGCAGTTCCGAACTTGAATATAACTAGAAATCAGAACGGTGGCCAAGTGCTGACCAAGTGCTGACTGAACCATAAGATGTCTGAATAGTTTACTTTTAATAACAGTAGGATAATAGAGTAGGGGTCTCATGAGTATGAGAATCTAGTACGAATGCTTGGTACCTTTCCCGGTTTTGGACTTCAAACGATAAGGGTAATAATTTAGATAGCCCAACTGTATACCAACCTAATGAGCAGATCGCGAGTTAAAATTTGTCAGCAAGACAGCTGTCACCTAGAGAGAAGGCTCGGGACGGATCGAAATTTAAAACAAAAAAAATATAGCGTAGGGGAGTTGGGATGAGAGAATAAATTATTAGGATAAGCTGGTGGTGGGTATTGAAGTAACTATATGGATTAGACAGGTAACTTGGATTAAAACCGCAGTTAAGATTAGATTTAGGGATAAGCTAAAAGGTTAATTTTATGTAGTAGTATTATTGGGGTTATTAGGAATATAAAAACAATACCAATCATTTGGTGGTGGGTCCGTATCTGCTCATCTTTTTTTTTCCTTTTTTTCTTTCTTTTAGTTCTTTTTTTAGACTTTTGCTATCGTCTTGTTTTTCCATTGACCGTAGCAGGAGTAGACACACTGAAAAGAAACAGTTTGTTTTGCTTTAGAATTTGATATAGGAATATATATATATGGTAGTTTTATGAGATAATACGATAAGGATTATTAGGAATATAGATACAATACCGTTCATTTGGTGGTGGGTCCATATCTGTTTTTATTTTATTTTATCCTTTTTTCCTTTTTCTCCTTCATTTCCTTTAGTTTTTTTCCCTCTTCTGATATTGTTTTACTTTTTTTTTTCGTTGGGTGTGGTAGAGGTAGCCATCCTAAAAAGAAACAGGTTGTTTTGCGTTAGGGTTTGATAAAGTCGTACAAATATGTATAAAGTAGACATATACCAACACCGTTCATGCCACGAGACGAGTCGTACAACACTAACATGCATGGGTAGAGATAGTGCCAGAAAAGAAAGGGTTAGAGTGAAATTCTGGAGTGTATGAGTGTGATAGGACAAATGATCGTGAGGAACAACCCGGAATTCAAATAGGTACGTTGTTTGATTTTCGAATAAATATTTACTTTCGGCTCGGAATCAAATGGAAAATTAGAATCGGGAGAAAAATTGCAGAAAATTCCTACGTCATTCTCTGAGGAGGGGGGTGATGTCACGTTTTCCACTCGGATAAAAGATGGAACGCGCGCGAAGGTTGCTCAGGGTCGAAAAGGGGAAAAGAGTCACGCATTAGGCTGAATTATAATAGCATTAAATTTAGTTAGGGCACAGCTAAAATATATCGTAAACGCTCGATGACCCAGTGGACGAAGCGGTTCGGCATCATCAGGCCAAAACGGTCGTGACTGATATTGATTTTCACAACCAGCGTCCGCCTTGACCCGCTGGTGGACGAACCTGTAAAAGGTCACAGCACTCTTAACACTGATCAAAGGAATAAGAATCAAAAAAAAAAACATCAGAACAATTCGTTTCACCTGAGCACTAGACATCGAGGTGCCAGCAATTAGCGAAGCGGCTAGTGAATAAACCTCGGCGGTTTGTTTTCTTTTGCCGGTTACAACGTCGAAATCAGTAAGGCTCACCTGCGTGGAGTTTGTGTAACGATTTGTATGTTGGGCCATCAAAATCGATTTTCCCACCGATCTAAGCGGTAAGCTGAGAAGATGAATACTATTTTGGCCATCCATCAACAGCGCTAGACCCATCAACATCCATGGCATCGTCAATATGCGCCGCGCACTTATAAAATGTTTGTTTGGACACAGCTGCAAAAGATCAAAAGAAAAATGTCAACGCGAAAATGACAGCCACATTACCTACCACCGTATCAGCCGCATGATATCTGTATATCGGACGAGATACTATCTCAGCTTTACGCCTGGCCGGAAAATATTTGTGATACCCGATATATCTATTTTTGATCACTCGCGACGAATTCGATTGCTTATGAGAAGTTGACGCAATTTGACAGCTACACATATAACACGCAATTTGACAGGTGAAGAAGTTGCAGGCGGGTGCGAGCAAAACAATGGGAAATGTGTACCGGCACGCTGCGACATAGGGAAATGAGGAGAAAACGTCGCATGCAGAAACAGTACTGTCAGCGGAGATTTTACACGGGATGAGGTGAATGCCCGGTCGCAAGTGCATTGCGCTTATCATGCAAGAAATGCATGGACATTTACGGGCGTGCTAAACGGTCCAAGGAAGTACCGCGAGAACTGCACCTGAACGCGATAGGAAATGTTACGTGGAAAGTAACGAAGGCACCGCGGGGGTACTAAGATTCTGGCACGAAGGTGAGAAGGTCTGAGCGTCGACGAGGAGGCTGCGACTAATTAAAAATTTCTTTATATGCTTACTGAGGTAAAGCGACATACTGTGGATATCGAATTAAAAGCGATATACTCTGGATCTCGATAAGAAGTTGAAGAGAAGTGAACGGAATTAGCGACGGAATTTTTCAACAAGAGTGATGGCCGAATCCGGACACAATTTATTGCAAGACATGCAACCGTAATTGAATAGATGTTGATATGTGCATGTACGGCTGTACGATTACATCGCAGCAAACGCAGATAATATTGGGGGAAGCACCGTTTGTGGTTGAATCAAAGCTAAACGACGAAGACACGACGACGAAGTAGGAAAATAAGTAGTCAAAGGTACGTCTTTTATTTGGAAGGTGTAGATTAGGTAGTTGTTAAGCAGTCTAGCGAAATTGTGAAGATATTTGTGACGGCCAGTGTAGATATTTAATCGGCCATTGAAATGTGCTAATCATTTGTTTCATGAAGAATCGCGGCGCCGCGCTCGTGCACAGTTTAAAGTAGAGATAATAGAAGTAGAGATTATCGATACGAAAACAGAGAAAATAGAGATTGTATTCAAATTGTGAAGTGACGCTTTTCTTTTGATTGGAACCAATTTTGGCGGCTTACGGCCGGTAGAAGAGATTCGATCACACCGAGTTCTCGTTTCGCGGTGGTGATTGTACTTGGCAGCTACGGGTTAAGAAACGAGTGGCACCTGGACTCACCCCTCTCGCGTGAGCTAAGCCACCCGAGGCTGCCGCCCTGGTCTTTGGGAGGAGGAGACGGGGTCGATTACGATTGCGACGCGGGGCGTACGGTAACAGATTGTATTGTTGGTCAGCCAGGAAAGTTGGAAGAAATCGCATGGAACAGAAAGAGATGCAATATATAATTCGGCAACTACATACTCAAGCTAGATTCTTCACTGCTCACATACGGCCCACTCTCGCTAAATATATCAACATAATCTCAGGCTGCTCTGACAGATAATGCATTGCGTAAATGGAGGCGCAGTTTCAAGGTCAAAGTGTTTTTTTGGGAAAGTGGAATAAGTTGGTACGCTGGTTGTTATTACGCTGTGCCTGAGTTGCGTTTGATTTGCCAATGTGGATGGATAGCTGATTGTTGCTGACATTGATGATGGGATAACTGCGACTTCTGTTTTAGGTGAGATTGCCGCTGATGAGATTTTGCGGTTCTGGAAACAAGTTTTCAGAATCAGGTAGGTTGATGTTATGGCTGCCAAGAGGGATAATAGTCCATGGGTCGTGTACTGGTGAACTCCGTTGTTTGATTTTAGCAATTCTATCTTTTCGGTGCTGTCGATTTTAATTTCGTCCAGCATTTCAAGGGAAAAATGATCCCCATATAATTTTCCTTCGGGTGTAGGCTGGAGTATTGCAGGCAGTGCGTTGATCGTTGATATCTCATGCGCTTAATAGTTTTTCCCATTTATTTTTATTAAAGTATTGTGAAATCTGATTAAGTACGTCCCATTCAAATGGTGCGTGGATTCTTCTACTTCAAGTTGACCGCAGAACGCATTTAGTAGTAAGTTGCCAGGTGAAATCTCCTCGGTGGTTGGAACTTGCAGACCGTTGATTATGTTGCAGGTGGCGTTTGAGCTTTGCAGCAGTCTAGGCAAGCAGCTGGTTAAACTTATATCTACTACATCGGATTATTTACAAATGAATAAACTGTTATAACATTTACAACTATTAGTTTTTATACCATAGAATTTTTCTTTATTTTTTAATATTTTCTCAAAAGGTATTTCTGTTATTACGTTTCTTTTTTTAATTGGCTTAACAAGAAGAGTTTATTTATTTATTTATTTATTAATCCCTTGCGCTACAGATACAATTCCACTTACAGCGTCAAGAAAGCAAAAAAAAGAATGAAACATAAAAAAGTAAAAGAAATAACAAAAATAATTCACTAATTTGAAAACTAAAATTAGGACTAAGGTAAATAGCAATTCAATGTAACATTTTCAATACATGCTTGAATTGTGAGAACGATTGCGAAAGAGGATCAAGCTTAAGGGCATTATGCGTTCTAGGTAGACGCAGCAAAGGAAAATGGAAATATACTTCCGTACGTGCGAACGGAACAGAAAAAACCTCCGATGATCGACTAGGACGACTGGATTCACGTCTGGTTATCTGGGAACTAAGATCCGACAAAAAAATGCCTTTGCAAAGTTTGAAGAGACAGCACTATGCTTCCTGTCTTGTAATCGGAATATTGATTATGTAAAGTATGGTTTCATGATTACTGATAATTTTTATGTCAGCTAATTCTAGGGCTTCTTTTACAGTCGAAATGGGTAATAAGTCTTTCTTTAACGTATCGGTAGCTAAATTTATTTCTTTTTTTGATAGAATGAGGGCGTTGATGACTCTCATTTTTGCCCAATGTATGGCGTAGCTAATGTTTTTCAATTCCCCTTTAACAATTTTCATTTTGTATATTAATTTGGAAAAATTATTATTATTTGCCCTTTTTTTTTCATTTAATATTTTTTGTGTGTCATTCGTTATCTTCGTAGTTTTGTTAATTCGTTGGTTATACAATTCGTTTATTACAACTTGTTTATTACTATTACTTAGGACGTTGTTTATCTTTTCTTTTATCGTCACTGGGTCTTCGTGATCAGGGCTTCCGGCTATCCATTTCCATACCGAGCCTAGAAAATTTAGTGATCTTTTCGCCTTCCAAGGTTTTAGGTTATGGATTCAAGTCTCAATTTGGTGGAATTCATGCATCAAATATCGTGAGAGTGGATTATGTTGGATTATTGATAGATTCAGAATAGGGTGAACGTCGGTAATAAATCATTCGTACTGGTCTAAGTCTATAATGTGAATTATTTTAAAGTTTCCGTCCTTTATCTTTGTCTGTCCCAGATAGAAATAAATAATTTGCGAGTTGGTATAGTCCAAAATTTGTACGTTTGCGTTGATCGCGTGGGCGATGAACCTGAAAGAAGTTAATTTTGAATTTTATCTTTATGTATTATTTTGCCAGATTCAGTTAGTATAGTCATATTTCTGTTCTCCCTAACAACTTCCTGTCAGTATCTAGGGTTTAGTTTTGTTCCGATTCGTTTGTTCTGTCTGACGTAAATAACCTGTCCTGTATCGTAAGTCTTTATTGGTTGCCGATTTTTATTGTGGTGGATCATGTCGGTCATTTGTTTGCATTTGATTTTCTTTATATTACTGAGGTGCGCATTCTCTAATTCTTCAAGGGTGATATTTGGAATTCGGCCGAGGTAAAGCTGTACTGGTTTCTTACCTGTAGTCGAGTGAATTGTGAAATTGTACTCGTGCACTGCACGTTCGAGGAGTTCTTCGAAGGGTTTAGGAGGTCCGTCGCGTTTCAGGCATGTCATGATCTCTATGAGAGTGGAGTGCCAGCGTTCAATTTGACCGTTGACTTCACTTTTGTACGGAGAAGTTCGAAAGAGCTTAATTTTAAGTTCGTCCTCTATCATGGACTCTAAGGATGCGGATCTAAGTGCACCTTCGTTATCGATTACCACCATTTCGGGGATACAGTAAAAAAATAGTATATCTCGTAGGGGACGTCTGACGTCCTCAGCGGATTTTGTTGGTATAACTTTGGCTTGAACAAATTTTGTGAATCTATCTATTGCTGTGAGTACGCGTTTTTTCTCCGTCATGAATATGTCGATGTGAACTATATGTCCAGGATATTTTGGAATGGGTGTCGGTTCTAAGAATGGTTTGTTCGGGTGTCTGTCATATTTGTTTTCTTTGCATATGGTACAAAGTTTAACCAGTTGTCTAATTTTGGAGGACATTTTCGGAAAATAAAAATTCTCTAATATTTGTTTGCTGTTTTCTTCCGCGTTACGGTGTGCTCTCTTGTGAGTTCGAAGGATTCGTTCGTCTTGTTCTGCCTCGTTGGGAATGTCTTCTACCAGTTTTTGTGTAAAGCAAATTCTGTAGTCTTTAAAGTGATGGGGATAAATAGTTTGGATGAGACCCATAGTAGGTTCGTCAGTGAGGAGTCCATTTGTCAGATGTGGATTTATATACCTTTTAAAAATGTTTATTATGTCGTGCTCGGAATAGTTTCTTTGAATAATGATGTGCTTGGTGTAGTTTTCAAAGGGGTTTACAATTTGATAACTGTTTTCTTCTCCGATTTTAAGGAGTTGATTTTTAAATACGTTAACTGGTGATTCGACAGAAGGAATAAGGTTTTGTGCCAAACTATCGTCACTATGTTCTGTAGGTGTCATGGAATTTCTTTCGTTTGTATTGTGTGTCAGAGTAGTAGGTTCTTTGATTTCTTGAGGGGGTCTAGAAAGAGAATCGGCGACGACATTCGCTATACCTGGTTTATAACGTAACTCATAATCATATTCTTCGAGAATGGCTTTCCAACGTTTGAGTTTACTATTTGTTGGAATTGTTTTTGCGGGATGATTAAAATTGAACAACTTTTTATTTACATTAAAAATTTGAATCTACATTGAAAATTCTATTTTGACAAAGTGGTTTCGAAAGTATGCACTGATTTTCATCAGACATCAACACACAGTGCATACTTGACTGGCGTGACCACTTGCAGTTGGAAATCATTACATTTTTATTTATGCTAGTTGTGACAAATTTTAACATCTCCGACTTATATCCATGGATATAATTTTACTTAGTAAAGGTAATTGAATTTGATCACGGTTCCCTTCTTGTCTATAAATCAGCATGGACAACGTATATCATCTCTAAAGCTTATCAAAGCTGAGAACATTGAAACGGGAAACTCGATCGTTTTTGCGGAATTAGCCTCCGAAAGGAGAATCAAATTGGAATTGTTTTTGCGGGATGATTAAAATTGAACAACTTTTTATTTACATTAAAAATTTTAATCTACATTGAAAATTCTATTTTGACAAAGTGGTTTCGAAAGTATGCACTGATTCTCATCAGACACCAGCACGCAGTGCATACTTGACTGGCGTGACCACTTGCAGTTGGAAATCATTACATTTTTATTTATGCTAGTTGTGACAAATTTTAACATCTCCGACTTATATCCATGGATATAACTTTACTAAACCCCAGTGGGGGTAAACAACGCCAGTTGAACTATATATGTTCTTCAGGTACACCCTCACTGGGAGATTCGTGCGAGGAGGACCCCTGCTTTTCCTTCGGGAATCGCAACGGGTCCCAAGGGGGATGGCGTCCCACACGTCCTCGGCTAGTGTATGGAGGGTCAGTCTCGCTCGCGGGAATGGCTTCAGGGAGCGCGAATCCCTGCACTTCTCCATGAATGTATGAAAGTCGTAAGCTAATCTAAAGATTCATAAACGACACGTACTGAAGAAGAAGGCACAAGAAGGCGTGTGTGAGTTTAGAGTACCCATCACCTGTATCGTCCTAGTTGTAAGTTTGGGTAGTATAAGTATATGTCTAGACTAAGATAGCTGAAAAACAACACAGTACCCGTAAACGTCCTAGTATAAGTTTGGGTAGATTTAATAAATGTCTAGAGTAGAATAGAATAAGAAATATAATAAGAAAAGTCGGACAAAGAAATTGACTTCAAAAACTCTAAAAAAGACGGATGTCTACAGAGTAGGCCAGTGAGTGTCCCCACTGAGCGGTAAGAACAAGAAGTGTCAGGTCCTCTCTGTGCTTGAAGGTAACCACAGAGAGGATAACCAACCAGTTTACCGGGGTTGTAAAATACACGAGACCGCGGGTGGTAGGGAGCCCCTGGACTTCGGTCCAGCCCTACCACTGGGATTGGCCCCCTTGTGGGAGCAACGCGGGGGCTGTGATTTTAGAGCCTAATCCGGGGAGGGTGCTACACAACATCTAAGTAGTATTCAAACCGGCGCTTGGTTAGTCTGCCGGAGATTTATCTCCGGAGGCGACATGGAGCCGCGTATATGGCCGGGCGTTATACCTTGGAGTATAGCAGAGGTTTGGGTGGACCTCGTATTAACCAGTATAGTGACTGGGACCCTTCCCCAGCACACACTGGAAGACACGAGTAGCAAGGCTTGCCTTGTTTGCTTAGTCGATGGTGACTGTCATTGTCAGTCCCAGCCCTAATGGTGGGCCGTCCGATTAAACTTAACCGTAGGTGCGGACGTTAAACAAAGAAAATGGGCTTAGAATAACTTTACTAAGTAAAGGTAATTGAATTTGATCACGGTTCCCTTATTGTCTATAAATCAGCATGGACAACGTATATCATCTCTAAAGCTTATCAAAGCTGAGAACATTGAAACGGGAAACTCGATCGTATTTGCGGAATCAGCCTCCGAAAGCAGAATCAAATTGGAATTGTTTTTGCGGGATGATTAAAATTGAACAACTTTTTATTTACATTAAAAATTTTAATCTACATTGAAAATTCTATTTTGACAAAGTGGTTTCGAAAGAAAAAATCCGCACGTAAAATATCGTTGTATATCGGCACTGCTAGATTGAAATGTCAAAATGCCTGCCCAAATTGACGTCATAGCTAAAACGATTACATAGCCTGACGGTCCGTACTTCTAGGAGGCATTACTTCGACTGACTTGGCGTGAAACCAATGCCTCCTAGAAGTACGGGCCGTAATGCAGAATAATGACGACACACTAGACTGTCAAAGTGTCGTGAAAAACACATGTAGTCTTAAGGGACGTCCGCGGGAAATCGTAAATTGTACAGGTTGCGTTAAAGTGAGTGAAGTGAAAACAAAGTGAGATCCGCGGAACAATGCTAGTGAACAGCTAAAACACAAGGTGATGCGGTGCGTGCGGTATAATTGGATAAATTCGCTGCGAAATGTTTATCGGTTGGTGTTAGGTTATGTGACGTTTTGTGTCGATCCACTGTCGATACAATTGATTAACACAAAATGCAAGCTATGACTAAATATTATTACTACAACGCGTCCACGCACAAAAAACTAACGTTTTATTCATATTTTAGCTTAGAAACCGGAAGTGAAATCTCGGTGTGTGTCGGCACTGCCTCGTGAAAATGTCAAAATTCACGGCTAAATTGACGTCATAGCTAAAACGGTTACGTAGCCTGACGGCCCGTACTTCTAGGAGGCATTGGTGGAACGGATTGAAATGAAACTTCAAAGTAGGTTTTTGGTGTGACTGGATTAAAGGTAAGTACGCAGATGTGCCGGAATTTCGTCACCCATATAAAATGCATGGGAAAAGACTGACGGAATTTCGTCCCCTGAAATTTTTTCTTGTCTCTTGATAAAATCAGTACGCAGCCCGTGCCGGAACGATGCCGGAAAAGTGTCAGAATTGCAGTGTTGCTGTTTGCTCGTAGGTGGCTCTGCAGCACAAGTGGAGAGTTTTTCCGGCACGAGAGAACGGAATTAAATGGTCTGTTATTTATTTGGTCATGAAAAGCGATCATTTTGGCCATTTTGCGGCGGGTTTTAATTTATTTAATTTTTTCAATAGTTACGTCAGCACTTTCTGTCGACAAATTTGCTAATTTTACGCGTAGGATAATTCTTACAGAACAAGAAGCAATGATTATCCAGTAAATATAATATTTTTTATAGATAATTTTACTTGGATACAGTTTAATTTGCTGGTTGTTTGATTGAATTAGTCCATTTTAGGGAAGTTTTGAGCACCGCATGTGTACGCAATATGAAATGGATGGGTGAAAATAATGTATTGGTGTAAAAGAAATATATATGGAATAAACAATTATTCAATTGATTACAAAATTGTTTTATTGAAAACAATAATGCTTATTTGCTTTCAGCGTAATGGCATTTAACTTCAAGGTAGTTTTGAAAATTTGCTTCTATAAGTTACTTTTCGTAATATAGCAGTATTGATGAACCTCCAAGTTTGCATGATTTTCAAATTGAAGAGGTGGAAGCAAACATTTATAAAGGAGTAATATGTAGGATTTATCGTGTAGTTGATAAAATCTGAATATTATTATGGAATAAAATTTGTTTCCAAATCGAATGCGGTGTTCAAGTAAGTACAAATCCAAATTCAAAATTCAAAGAAAAGAATATTCCATGTACAATATGCTCCTGCTGTCTGCATCACCACCTATTCAAGATTTACAATACATAAATCGTGGACAAAGTGATAATTATCTAGGTACAAATATTTTAAGTTTGGGCACCAGAATGTGATATTTAATTGGCGTCCGAAGAATATTCAGATTGCATCAGACATCTCAAATACAATAATAGGCGTGTTTCTTTGCTTCCCTATCCACAACAACTCCTGTCCCAGTGATTTCTATTCTGTTTGCTGAAAATTCAAAATTCAAATGGCAAACATCAACACATTTAACTGTCAATTTGTCACTTTCTACACTTCTCTACACGAACAGTTTTTCGTGTAGAAATAAATAGCAAAATCGAGTGACGGAATTTTGTCACGGCTGCGTACTTACGTTAATGCCTGAATTACAGTCGACGCAGCGAATCGCAGCCAAACGGTGACCAACCGCAATGAATGAAATCGCCTGGTTACACTGTAACGTGACTAAGTGTCAGTGAAGTAGAAGAATTTTCAGTTGATGTTTGAATTCCACAGCGACATCTCTGTATCCGCCTGTAGCCTTCTCATGAATAATCGGACGCTCCTTCACTTGGGCTATCAGCATCTTTAGCACCAACAGCACCAACACTGCATCTTTAATTGACTGCAATTTGATATTCATTCTAATCCTTCTTTTTTTTCTTTGCACGCATTATTATGCGATGTATTATTTGATTTATTCGAGGGTGTTCTCTTCTCTGCACTGTAAATGAGTTTAATTCTAACGTAAACTCAACCTTATATTTATGCCGAATGCTTTAAAAGTTTCTTTTACTACTTGCCTTTTAAATAGAGATGGGAAAAACGACTCAGTTAAGTGTGCCGACACACTTCGACTCACTCATTTGGATTAGTCAATCAGTGTGAGTCAATCAATTGTGTCAATTAGTTTTTGATTGATGCAAAATGTAGTTATGAAAAAGGATTATGCATATGATTAGTATTTTTTCTATTTGCCGCTTATACATGGCCATAAAAAGGCGACAAAGAAAATTAAACGCACAGAAAATTTCCCAGTATTTACTTTAATATGTAAGTGTATTTTTTGAGTTTTGAACATTTTAAAAAGGTTTTAAAATGTAAAGAAAGTACCTGATAGCTTAGTTGACTATAGTTGATTTGAATTGCAAATTAAAATAACTCTAGTCCGCCAGAAAATCCTATTTTCGTAAAAAAGTAGAGGAAATATGTATGTAGGTCTTCAATGCATGTTTTGATCCACATTATAACTAGATTCGGGTCGTACTAGGATTTCCACATACTAGGTATAACTAGTACGAGTACAAAAAAAACTCTAGCGCACCTGAACCGCTAGAAACACTAATGTTCAAAGAACAGTAGAAGAATCGTGCAGGTTTTGAGTGCATATTCCACCACATGTGCTGCTTATTACGGCCAAACTGTTTCAAATGCCACGTTTTACTTTGGTCTCAAGAATGCATTATAACTCATATGGTGGAAGGTTTCAGATATTACCACTGGCATGAATTTCAACATTTATGAGAGCAAAACACGGGTTAATTATATTCGTCATCAGTTGCTTATTTCACATAATTTTGAAAGCAGCATCTCATATAATATCAATGAAAAAAATGCTCAGTGCCTGCAGCACTGTAACTAAAGTTGATGTTTGGGGCTGCGATCCGAAAAATTTGCAGAACTTTGGGAATTGAAGCATTAGTTATTTATTTTCATTGTAAGTGTTTCCGGTATGAATACTAACTGTAAGCATTTATTGATACAAAAGTAGTACAACCGACTCGTGCTGGCAACCTTTTGCCAGTATCAAAGCCAAGAATATATCATATCTGCTTCACATTGTTTAATTACATTTGAAGTTATAGGAATATAAAGAAATTTAGCAGCGAGTTTTTTCAAATAATCGAAAACTTAATATTTGCTGTTTATTGTCACTACAATATCATAACCATTTGAACATTCTACGATAAAACCGCTTAATAAAGATATTGCAATTAAACACAAAACCAACAATAGCTTAACTTAAACACAAAACAACTTAGCACAAAACAACTTAAACACAAAACCAACCACCCTATGGTGGCTTTTCAACCAAATTTGGCCTGAATAATGTTTATGATAGGTTTCATCAATTGTATGAAATTCGTATTGATTTCATGACTGCACTGGAAGTCATAGGGCAAAAAGCTTTATTTTCCTGAGCGAATTTTCAAAACCAAAGACACAAAAATTACCATAGCTGGCAGGACCAATCGAATTTTTCAACCAAATTTCCACCAAACAAAGATTAGAGTAAGGTTCAGCTAGTGTGTTAATTTCATGAAAATCTGGTAACTTATTCACATTTCATAGGGCAAAAAGCAGTTTTTTTTCTTTGTAATTTTTCAAGATGGCACCACTGGCACAGAGGTGCCCATAATTCAAAATCGCTTCTATCAGATCTGGTCCTACTTAAGTCCAATGCATGCTCCAAATTTCAGCTGTATCTGATTATTGGTTCGTGAGTTCCCGTGAACAGAAGTTTTTGATGCTAAAAATATAGGTTGACTGGGAGAGGGTTACCGTTCTTGTCCGACATTAAATTTTCAAAGTTTTACTTTGAACGTGTTGATAAAACATAAGATTTGTATACAGATTTGTTTTATTGTAAGAAAGGACATTTTTTTGAATATTCGATGGTTTGAATGTTTTCACTTCCAAATTTTGTTTTTTTTCAAATATAAGACACCAAAATTATCATAGCTGGCAGTTCCAACCGAATTTGCCAATCAAATTTCTACCAAACGTGGCTTAAAGTAAGGTTCAGCTATTGTGTGAATTTCGTCAAAATCGAACGATTCAATCAGAATTTATAGGGCTAAAAGCAGTTATCATTTTTAGTGATTTTTCAAGATGGCACCACTGGCACAGAATCGCCCGCATTTAAAAATCACTTCTATCAGACCTGGTCCTTTTTAAGACCAATACATTCTGCAAATTTCAATTAATTCTGCTAATCGGATCGTGAGTTTCCGTGAACAGAAGTTTTTGATGCTAAAAATATAGGTAAATTGGGCAAGGGTTACCAGGCGTGCCCGTTATACCATATCAAATTTTATTTTTTGCCTATGTAAGCAAAGCACAAGATTTACATATGAGTGGCTTTTTTTTGAAGAAACGGCATTTTTTCAAGAGAGACGACGATTTGGTGGTTTTCGCTTTCAGTGCCTGCCCTAGCTACAGGGTTGCCAGCACGCTCATTAAAAGCTACACAAATTTACAACTAAACAATACCAATATGCTCTGAAAATTTCGTAATGATTGAATAGCTCTGTCAAAAGTTATCACAGTTTAAAAATTTGCAAATTTTCCCGTTCTCTTTTTAGGCACCCAGCGCACACATGGGGTTAAAAAATTCCAAAACATTATCCGATTCACATGTCAAACACGCTCGAAATTTATTTCGTCAACTTTATTTTTGCGAAAATTATTTGTTTACGAAATAATAGGTATATTAAAAATATCACTTAAATGGCCGCCGGCGCCAAAAGGTTAACAATAACTGACATTTAGTGAAACTTGGACCTATTCTGTATTTACACCAATGTATCCTGAAAGTTTCAGCTCAATCGGATGGCGCGTTCCCGAGATTATCTCACTGAAATTTTTTGATGATATATATATATAATATATATATATATATATATATATATATATATATATATATATATATATATATATATATATATATATATATATATATATATATATATATATATATATATATATATATATATATATATATATATATATATATATATATATATATATATATATATATATATATATATATATATATATATATATATATATATATATATATATATGGAAATATGAATTTTTGGCCGAATCGATTGTAATACTAATGTTATTCGAACATTAGTAAAAATACATGTTCCAAAAATACTAGCAAGTATTTGTTGAAGTATGCTATACATACAGTACATTCGATTTGCAGTGATGTAATGAAAAGGTATGATATGCCCTCCCCACTCTTCAGACGTAAAACTCCCAAGCTAGAATGGTGATGGTGCAAGATGATCGTCAAAGGATACTGAGTCATTAGTCGGTGTAGCTTGTCCGTTACTTTCCAATGGTTGGTCATTTATTTGGCAAATCTTTTTCCAATCTAGGGGCCGTCTAAAGAAAAACGATGAAATCCAATCAATTTGATTTGATTTTCATTTTATTATATGCACAAAACATCTCCTGTATTCGTTCAAATGACCAAAGTCATAAAATTTACTAAGATAGGACAAACTAATCCTGTTGCCATCTATATGACTTTTCATCGATCAATCTCTGATACGATGAACTTTTCTCGGCTAATCTAAATGTCTAATTTCCAAAATTTGTGAATAATAAACATTGTTACTAGTTATATTTATATGATGCTAATCACATGAACATTTTATGGCCGTATCTCCTACAACATAAATGAGGAAAAGAGTTGCTTTCTTTTAAGTACTCGCCACCCACATATTTCTTAAACGTTACCTCAGCGGAAAAAAAAATCACTCATAGAAACTTTTTTCGAAACGGTATATAATTGAAAAGTTTACCATTTTAAATTTATCAATAGTAAATGAATTTATGGACTAATGATCAATTAGAAACAAATTTTCACAACTATCTTATCTAAATACACTGAACTTCACTGCATCGAATTGTGTCAAATGTACACTGATTTCAATATACACTTCAAGAGATAATGAAAATCAAAAACTTTTTTATTTGAATTATAAACCCACTAAAGCTCGCAGTTATAATAAATAATCACAGCGATAATCATCCAAAAAAAAAGCGGGCAAACCCAACCATTTTCATATCCCATTCTCGTATTTTGAGGGTTTTTTCTTCATCAAAATATAATTGTTTCTGAAAATTTGCTCGAATAACCCTATCCAATATCTATATTTCTTATACTTCATCAATAGCCTTCGAAAATTTCATTTCGATCGGACATCGCATTCCTGAAATAATCTCACTGCAACCAATCACAAAAAAATGGAGAAAGTCTACCGGAAAAAAGTTTCAATCAACATCTTCATCATATGCACATATAAAGTGCATGTATGTTCTTCCGCAACGGTCAGTTTCGATCATCACAACCAACCACGGCATTGTTGCACCAATGCATTCTAGAAGTACGGGCCGTAATGCAGAATGATGACGTCAGAGCATCGGGAAAAATGTCGCGAAAAACACACGTAATCTTATGGGACGTCCGCGGGAAAATGTTAATTGTGCGGGTTGTGTTAAAGTGAGTGAATTGAAAACAACGTGGTATATGCGGAACAGTGCTAGTAAACAGTTAAAACACAAATTAATGCGGTGCGTGCGGTATAATTGGAAAAAGTCGCTTTGAAATTGTTACCCTCCCGGTCTAGGGAGGATGTCCGGCTGAGGCTGCTTTTGGGTTCCGGACCAACTCATCGAAGACGGGTCGTGGGCGCCACTTGCTCACCCCGGATTTGAGCCTCTAGAGCCGCGAGCCAAACTCGGCTCGCCGGATATCGTCTAAAATCTTGCCCTCAACTAGACCCCTGATCTCGGGATCAATATGAATTTCCCGAGGAAGACCCAATGTACTTAGGGGGCCCTTCACACCCACTTACTTCTGGTCGAGCTTCAACACAATTCTAATTCCACGATCTCCGCCAACACCCACTCGGCCACTTATTCCGCATAACACGAATCTCAAACTAACGCGTATCTCAAATTCAAGTTGTTTACTTTATTTAACAAAATCAAGTCCTAACTCGCAAAAAATCTCCTACGCTATGGTTCTGTACAATATGCCTACAGTCGTAACTACCGACGCCAGTACGACCACTCTCTATTACAATTTATGAATTTAATTGTTAACGTACAATTTCGTTTCACATACCGTCGATATACTTCTTTACACTTAATCTTCTAACGCCGAGATCTCTATCACGCCACCACTCAGTGCTAACAAAATTTTCACATAAATTTCAATCAAATACTACCAATTCCTATGTGTATATAAATAGCAACACAATTAAATAAATTTTCAAACATTCACCAACCTTAGATTTAAAACAAGAAGTCGGTTCTGCTTCCACGCCAATTATCAGCCCGCTTCACTCAATTCGCCAGTCGCCGCTAATTTTGAAATACTTCGAATAACCAAATCTACTCGCTTCGTCAGCCATTTATGAATTCAATTTTATTTCAATCCGCCACGATATACTCAATTCGCCAGTCGCCGCTAATTTTGAAATAATTCGAATAGCCAAATCTACTCGCTTCGTCATCCACTTATGAATTCAATTTTATTTCAATCCGCCACAATATACTCAATTCGCTAGTCGCCGCTGATTTTGAAATAGTTCGAATAGCCAAATTTACTCGCTTCGTCAGCCACTTATGAGTTCAATTTTATTTCAGTCTGCCACAATATACTTCAATATTCTTCTTGCCACACAGTACTTCAAAATTCTTCTTGCCACAAAATGTACCTGGTGAATATTCAAATAATTTCGATCAGCCAAATTCCACTCGCCTTGATAGTCACTTTTCGAATTAATTCCAAATTCCAATATTCTTTTTGCCACAAAATGTACCTGGTGAATATTCAAATAATATCAATCAGCCAAATTCCACTCACCTTGACAGTCACTTTTCGAATCAATTCCAAATTCCATTATTCTTTTTTTGCCACAAAATGTGCCTGGTGAATATTCAAATAATTTCGATCAGCCAAATTCCACTCGCCTTGACAGTCACTTTTCGAATTAATTCCAAATTCCAATATTCTTTTTGCCACAAAATGTACCTGGTGAATATTCAAATAATTTCGATCAGCCAAATTCCACTCGCCTTGACAGTCACTTTTCGATTGATCAAAATCCCGCTCATTTTCACTCGCGCCGCTTCTTCGGTACCGCTTTTCAACAGCACCTCCAGTTTCGGGTCGACGGCCAAGTTGCACGTACCACCCTAGACCCAAACCCCATTTTTTGCACTTCAACCAGGGCATTATAACTTTATGGCAAACAGCTGATGAGTGACTTGTTTGCATCAGCTGTGCTTCGCAGCTGCAGTGACAGTTGGAATTGTCAAGACGGCCACTGACAATTCGCCCGCAATGTTGTGTTTATGTTTCGGTTCCGGTTCCTGAAGCGCCTCCGCTGGCGAGGAAAGGCCAAAGTTCCCACGACCTGGTTGTTCCGCCGACTCGACGCTCGGTAGTATTAATAGTCAGGTAAGTGTTATCTTTTGTTTTCCTCGTAAGTTCAGTTGCTTTGTGTGGAATTTTCGTCTGTTTCAGGTCGTCGCTGGCGGAGAGTTTACTTCCAAACACTGGACATAGCTGGCTGCAGATTGCTGATCGTCGATGCACTCCAGGTTTTATGCGAGACACCAGGATATCGAGGCGATCTGGTTACGATTCCGTCCCGTCTGCACGCCTCATTTTGGCCTGGCGTTCGAAGTTCTCCTACGACGCCACCTACTAGATCCTCAGGTGAGTCTTTCGAATTAAATGTATATTGGAAGTGTCGGTGCGTGTGTACTTTTTTTGTTTCCGTCGGTTTGGTGAGTTGAGTTTTGACATCCGATTAATCGGGTTGTTCGCGGTCTTCGACGAGTTCTTTCGTTTGGATATTCCCCTTCCGACGTGCGATTAACTTACTTCCCATAATTTAATCTACCTGCCGAGTACAAAACACAAGGCGGCTTAGTGCCTATCGTCTCACTCTATGGCCCTACGAGTGGTGGGTACATTATATACCCACTGCGCTGAGTGGTGGCTTCGCGTTTTTCTCTTCTTTTTTTTCACTTCGGGCAGTGTTCTCCGGGGAAGATTGCCCTACTTTTTTTCTTTTTGAAAGCTTGGGTGGTCGTACCGGTGCGGCCCTTCTTGTTACTCCGTAACAAAATGTTTATCAGTTGGTGTTAGGTTATGTCATGTTTCGTGTCGATTTGCTGTCGCGATACAATAAATTGGTACTAAATGCACGTTATGACTAAATATTATTATTATAACGCGTCCACGGACAAAAAACTAACGTTTTATTCATATTTTAGCCAAAAAACCGCAAGTGAAATCTCCGTGTATATCGGCACTGCCTCGTGGAAATGTCAAAATTTCCTAAACTCATTACTTCACGGTGACAACGATTGCGTAGCCTGACGGCCCGTACTTCTAGAAGGCATTGCTTGCACTGTACGGCATTACCTACAGCCTTTAAGAAATTCATATCGAAATCCGACGCTCCGCGGCACCGATTGACTTGCTCCTGTGCAAAAGTGTCGAGCTCATAGACAAGTGTCGAGCTCATAATCAAGTGTCGAGCTCATAAACAAGCTCATAATCACATCAACTGTTGCCTCGTTCATGTGCTGTTCATCTCTAGCTCTACTGTGTGTGCACAAACGTGTCGGCCAGCACACTTGTTGGGTGCAAGTGATTGCTTCACCTGTGAAGCAGCTCGCTCAGGATAGAGCGTGTCGACACTCGTGTTGGGGGCTTGTGATTGCTTCATCGCGATTGCTTCAATCACGTGTTACCCATCTCTACTTTGAAATCTTAAAAATTTTCCAATGTTATTTAAATTGAATTAAACATCCGGTTATTATACTATTAGCATAATATTTCACTGATGGGCTTTGAGGAAGAAGCCAAATAGCCCTTGTAATAAATATATAAATACATTTGAATAGATCTGGCTTGTATGAGAAAAAACTGGTTTTTAAACCATAATTAAATTAAAAGTAATCCAACGACAACCCTTGTACGGGTCTAGGAGTTAAAGCTGGTACGGAGCTTCTTTACAATTTTTCAATCAATGTGAATACAAGTGTGGACACACTTTACCCCTGATTTTAAACCACGTACCTAATCAAAGCTAGGTGAACTCAAAGCTTGGTTCGCGGGCCTTCGTCCGAACTTGGATTCGAATCAGGGATCCTACAAGCAAGAAGTCAGTAGTCTACCCACTAGGCTACTCAAGTATTTTAAATTACTATAATTAATTTGGTATTAACTATCTTCCGAATTTGTCATGAACTATCTTTTTATTTTGCTTTTAACTATCTAAGCTATTACCAATAAAATTTGCTTTCGAATTCTACAAAAAATTTATAATATAAAATCAACGCTACATTTTCGCATACATTTCAAATCGCGAGCGTTTCTCAAGCAATTATAGCTGATTGCAACTATTCTCTGCGACAAAAGTTGAATCCATTTCGACCTGAGCTGCGCTCGGCTGCAACATGTCGACGTAGGGTGTGCTCACTGCTATGGAAAACCCATATAATCAACTCAACTGACAGCTTGGCTGCGGTAGACACCGTCGCAGTGTGCTTCAGCGGTAAAGTGGATTAACCGAATAAAATGCAACTAGTTCTACTAAAGTGACGTATATCACATCGTACGGTCACATATATGAATAGAACTCAAGTGGGCTTCACATTTTTCAATCCTCAATCCCTTGATCGGCGTCTTTTAACGCCCAAGTCAACCCCATCAACTAAAATTTCGTGATCGGATCGACTTATCTCAAATCAATCTACTGCGCGTATACAACGTAGTTTGACTAATCCTAAGCCAGTTTGAAACCATGCCAAACAATAATAGCCGTGTTTATAAACCAGAGCGACTTAAGGTAGAACTATAATGTAATTAAGTGAACTTAAGTGAGCGCTGAAACTGAACGAAAACTCACTCAATTGAAGTCGATCGGCTAAGTTGCCCATAATAGAATTAAGTGAAGCTTCATGAAGCTGCCGCCAGAGTGGCGAATATGAGTTTGAATTTGCAGGCATATGAGATGAACTGATGTGAGTGTTTACGCAATATTTTTGAATAGGATTTTGCTGCAATTGAAATATAGTTGTCTTCATAGCTTGCTAGCCCTGTTGCGAGAAATCAAAGAAAATTGTAGCTGAGCTGAACTTCGGCATTTTGCTGTAGATTATTAGATCTATAAAGCTGGGCTTGGTGCAGGCTCTTAATTTGTACTTATATTCAAACAAGTGTACGAAAGAAATGTTTTTTGCGCAATATTGGTATGCGACCGGAATATATTTCATCGACAAGGTCTTTGCTGCTGAAGATTGAAATTCAATAGTGGACAGCTGAAGCATGGTGTGTGGTTATTTTTTGAATGAAAAAAGCTGTGTGATGGCATTTTAATTAGTTTATGTACTTTTTTTTAAAAGTAAGTAATTTCAAGATACAAGTAAATAAAATACTATTTAATTTATTATTTCGTATGTACGTTCATTTATTATTTCGTATGTTGTTCAACGCGTTTTCTCTTTGAAATTATGTTTGATATTCATTATTCCTACCTCCTGTAAAAATAGCATTTAAATGATCGATGAAAAAATATTTTAGATACCTGTTATTCTTTTTACAATGTCGCGCAGGATCATATTCGAGACATCTAATTACTACTTCCTATATAGTAAACTGTCAATGAACTGTTTAAAAATAAAAGGTCTAATTGGAATTGTTTTTGCGGAATGATTAAAATTGAAAAAAAAAATTTGATTTACATTGAAAATTTTTATTTGGCAAAGTGGTTTCGAAAGTATGCACCGATTCTCATCAAACAGCAGCACACAGTGCATACTTGACTGATGTGACCACTTGCAGTTGCAAATCATTAACTTTTATTTACGCTAGTTTTGACAAATTTTAACATCTCGGACTTATATCCAGTGATATAATTTACTTGTAAAGGTTATTTAATTGTGATCATGGTTCCCTTCTTGTCTATAAATTAACATAGATAACGTATATCGTCTCTAAAGCTTATCAAAGCAGAGAATATTGATACGGGAAACTCGATCGTTTTGCGGAATAGGCCTCCGAAGCCGAATCAAGCGTAAATAAAAGTTAATGATTTCCAACTGCAAGTGGTCACATCAGTCAAGTATGCACTGTGTGCTGGTGTCTGATGACAATCAGTGCATACTTTCGAAACCACTTTGTCAAAGAAAAATTTTTACTGTAAATAAAAAAAAATATTTAAATTTTAATCATCCCGCTAAAACAATTCCAGTTTGATTCGGCTTCGGAGGCTTATTCCGCAAAACTATCGAGTTTCTCGTATAAATATTCTCTGCTTTGATAAACTTTAGAGACGATATACGTTGTCTATGCTGATTTATAGACAAGAAGGGACCCATGATCACAATTCAATAACCTTTACAAATAAAAGGTATGTTCGCGTACTACGATTAATTGCAATTAATTGCAATGAAGCCGTTTTTGTACTCCGTTTTACTGAAAACAGAAAATTTCTCTTCTTTCAGTAAATTTCAGTAGGGTTTGAGCTACTGAAAAATACTGAAAACTGTCAAACAACTGTCAACTGTGGTGATAATCTATCACCGCTTAGGATGACTTTATAGTCACTATTGTTCTCCCGAAAACCGACAACAGACACTTTTGTTTGTTAATTTTCAAGAAATGCAATGAGAGCGTTTTCGTACTTTTCATGAATTTCCCCCAACGAATGATAAAGGAAAATTCAGTAAAAGTGTTAACGATCATTACTTCTACCTCTTGCATTAATAGCAAGCGATCCGTGAAAACATTTTCAAATATTTTACGTGCCTTCTATTGGTCGTAGTCGTTACACATACCTCCTGTCAAATTTACTCAAGTGATGTACGGTCCCAGTCGTACGTAACTTAAGTGGCCCGAATTGAACGAAACTTACCGAAACGGCAGATAAGTACATTATGGGTATGCCGCTTGTTTTCTATGTAACCGTACTGTCACTTAAGCTACTTAAAGTTCACTTAATTGCATTATAGTTCTACCTTTAGACTGGCTTAGACCGACTTGGATTGAAATAAAAATGGCTGCCAAGTCAAAGTCAGTAGGGTTTTGATGTGACAGGGGGTGTGTTCAATGTGCATGCTATAGCAGCTTCAAAAGCATAGAATAGCATCACTTTAGCAAGTGTCAAAATTTGAAGTAGCTAGGTGAAGCAGCTATGGATATTGGACAGCCAAGAGCTGCTCCGAAGGTCAGCAAATTCAAAAATACTTATTCAAAATGTTTTTAAATTTTAATATTTGTGTTTTCTTGGATTAGTAAAATACTTCCATTGCACTTTGGAAATTGTATAAAATTTAGGAGTTTTCAATGTACAGCTGCAGAAACCATTAAAATTTTCCTAACATATTTAAAACATATCACTTATATCCGGCTTTTGACGCCATATATGTGAAAAAGAGCAAAAAATTATCGTTGAAAATTTGATGGCACATGAATCAGTGCAGCCGGCGTTTTGCGCTTCATGCTCGCCTGCTAAAAACTCAAGATGAGCTTGCACTGTGTGAAAGCCGACTTAACTCGAGTTGAGTTGAAGTTTTTAAAAGCCCGTATTTAATTTATGCTGTCACTATTTTTAAATTTATTCCTCATCTCCTGTGTCACAAAAGCGCAAAAACTTCTTTTCATTTCAATTTCCAATTGAAAATGACGTTTAAACTGCATGTCAGCTGTGTACGCACGGCCATTTTGCCTTAGCTACTTTCTTGCTATCCTCCAGACTGCGAGCAGCAAATAGCTGCTACTTTAGCAGCTATGTCGGAATCTTGGACAGCCCGACTGTCAAATAGTAAGCATCAGAAAGTAGCTACATCTTGACATTGGACAGCCAAAGCTGCTAAAATAGCAGCTAATAGCTGCTATAGCATGCACATTGAACACACCCAGGATCGAATAAGTCACTTGAAATGCGACTGATTTTTAGATTTCATGTCGGTGTTTTTGTGCGACAATAAAAGCGGTAATTTTTTGAAATTAGAAGCTAAAAAAGTGTGAAAGCTTGTTAAAATGAATAACCAAAGACTTCCGATATCGACAATAATAATAAATTTTCTTTGTCAGCGTTAATTAATCATTAATGATAATGAATAATTAAAAATGAATAATACCAACACATGTACCTGAATTTAATTTTATGACCCTACCCCTAATAAAAATACGGAAAAAACCCAAAATAAATTGAAAGGCTTGCATTCATTTCTAGTTCTTTATTAAATTTCCATTTGTATGAAAAGGATAGTATTTTCACAAAACACATTTTCATTGTTTACCCAACTTACTTTTACCTAGCATACGGGTTGCAAAACAAATCATCCACCAGTGCTATTGGTTATTCTGGTATTTTGTATTCTTACTGTATTTACACTCACGGTCCGACTCTGCATCATTAGTAAGTAATTGCCAAACGATCGCACATTTTATAAAAAGTAACAAAGATGCCCTGCTAATAGTCTAAGTAAAATTTTTTCGCACCTGGTTTTACAACATGTGAGATTGTCTGGAAACGTTATAAGTCCCCGTGCGTTCTGTTTCTGAAAAAAACTATTTAGTCCTGCATGATAATATTATTGGTACTTCGGTACGAATTTCATTTACATTGTATTGTTTTCACTCCCAATAATTAAGGGATGTTCTCTTCTATATTCATCTGCTAAATAGTTTAAGGCTAGTTAATTCCAATCAAATTTGTCCACTCAAGAAGCATACAATAGGTTCGTTCCCGTACTACGATTAATTGCGATTAATCGCGATTAATTGCAATGAAGCTGTTCCTGTACTCCGTTTTACTGAAAACTGAAAATTTCCCCTCTTTCAGTAAATTTCAGTAGGGTCTGAGCAGTGAGGTGGACATGCCCATAAGATTTACATTGAAGGGGATGGTAGTAATTTTTTAGCTACTCATTGTCAAAACGAGTCAAATCCAAGTAGTTCCCCCCCAATTTGACAATGAGATCTAAATGGCGTAAAGGCAGCTTTAACATGCTTTGTGCGCGAGAGGGTTGAAGGGGCTAATGGTGGAAAGTTATACCGTCCGTGTCCAGGGGCTGGGTCTGAGCTACTGAAAAATACTGAAAAGTGTCAACCGGAGTAAATATTTTCAAATGTGCGCGGCAAGCAACATATTTTTTCCTTAATGTTGCTATGAAGGTCGAATATTTGTGTGGCAATAATTTATTACAGGTTAGGGTGACTTTATAATCAGTATTGTTCTCTCAAAAACCGAAAACTGACACTTTCGGTTGTCAATTTTCAGGAAATCAAATGAGAGCGTTCCCGTACTTTTCATGAAATTCCCCACCACATGATTCAGGAAAATTCAGTAAAATTCAGTTACTGAAAGTACGGGAACAGACCTAATATACATATAGTTTTGCCTATTTTCAAATTATTTTGAACCATAATATGTGAAAATATATGCAAATACATTCGCAGCAAGTTGATTTTTTACTCCTGCTGCAAGCGAAGTGTTGCCAGAAAAAGAAGCCTCCTGCAAAAAAATGTTGCTGCTCCAATACGCGAGCATACTTGTAGTAACAATGATATTAATAATAAGTATGCCGCATTGGAAAGCCACATACATAAGTGAAGTCGGCTTCGAATTTTTCAATCCTCAATCGCTCAATCCGCGTCTTTTAACGCCCAAGTCGATCCGATCCTGTAAAATTTCGTGATCGGGCCGAATTATCTCAAATCAATCCACTGTGCGTATACAACGTGGTTTCACTAATCCTAAGCCAGTTGGAAACCACGTTATAAACACGGCGAATAGCCTTGTCTATAAAGCTAGAGTTACAATCAATGCAACCAACATTTGTTGCACAACAAAATGAGTTTGAACCTATGAGAACGTATGAGAGCAGTTACAATGATGCAACACAACTTTGTTGCGCAGCAGAGTTTGCTCATATCTCAAACTTGGTATGGCAACAACATTTTTGAAAATATCCGATTCCACCTGTTCCTATGAGAGTCCGGGAAATGGGAAATGTCATATGCAAATGACAATCAAAATTTGTTTTTCTTTTGCTTATTTTTGCTCTGCAATATACGCTGCAGCTTTTAAAGGATCAAATACTCACTGATATCACCTTCCGAGACTGTAAAGGATCCATATTATCAAACAACAATTTCGTTAATATAGCCAGTGACAGATGACGGAAAATGTTGTGTTGCATTGATTGTAACTCGTTTCACCAACAAAACTTGGCAGCGAATGTTGGTTGCATTGATTGTAACTCAAGCACAGCGTACAGAGTTAGTTCCTAACCAGCGTGCGGACTCCGTATATGTATACGGTCCAAAACTTCCAGTGATCTAGCCTGAGATTGTATTGTTGGTCAGCCTGGAAAATTGGAAGAAATCACATGGAACAGAAAGAGGTGCAAGATAAGATTCGACAACTACATACTCAGGCTAGATTTTTCGTTGCTCACATACGACTCACTCTCGCAAAAAATACCAGCAAACTCTCCGGTTGCTTTGACAGATAATGCATTGCGTAAATGGAGGCGCAATTTCAAGGTCGAAGTGTTTTTTCTGGAAGATGGAAGGAGTTCACCCACTTATCATTCTATACACTTTGACTCAAGCATAAACCGGACTGACTTGGCGTGGAACGGCTTGAAATGAAACTAGGTTTTTGGTACCACTGGATTTATGTGAATTGACCGTATAAAACTCAGCTAGTTCTACTAAAGTGAAGTATATCACATTGGAACGTCACATATATGAAAAGAACTCAAGTGGGCTTCGAATTTTTCAATCCTCAATCACTCAACCCGGGTCTTTGAACGCCCAAGTCGATCCGATCCAGTGAAATTTCAATCAATCCACTGCAGGTATAGGGAACGAAGCGAGGGAACGATCAGCTCCGTATGCGCAACAGATGCGCAAGGTGCTAAAGGTTAGTACGCTGCCGAGCCGAATTCCTGTCCCCCTTTAAAATGCATGGGAAAAGAGTGACGGAATTCCGGACCTGAATTTTTTTTCAGGTCACTTGAGAAAATCGGTACGCTGCCCGTCCTGAAACGTTGCCTGAAAAGTGTCAGAATTTCAGTGTTGCTCTTCGCTCGTAGGTGGCTCTGCAGCACAAGTGGAGAGTATTTTCAGGCACGAGGTGCCTGAATTAAATGGTCTGCTATTTATTTGGCCACGAAAAGCAATCATTTTGGCCATTTTGACCGCGCGTCAAATTTGAATTTTGTTTGAAAATTTGAAATTGGTTGTACGTCGGAACTTTTGTCTTCTAATTTTATGCGTAGGATAGTTCGTGCAGAACTTGAAGCAATGATTTTCCAGCACATTTGGTTTTTTTGGCAGATACGTTTGCTAGGAAGCGCTTTAATTAGCTGGTTGGTTAATTGAATTAGTGCGACGTTATAAAAGATCTGTTCGCGTACTTCAGCAAACTGCAGCAGTAACATAATTTGGCAGCTGGCTTCTTTTTGCTGCAAAATTTGGCTTGAAGCAATTATGCGAATCTATTTGAATATATTATAATAGATTCAGGTACGCGAACAGACCTAAAGTTTTCAACACCGCATGTGTACGCGATATGAAATGCATGGATGGAAATTTTGTATTCGTGTGAAGGAAATATATATCAAATAAACAATTATTAAATAGATTACATAATTGTTTTACTTCGAAAAACTACGCCTATTTTCATTCAGTCTAATTGAATTTAAAGTGAAAGTAGTTTTTAAAATTTGCTACTAGAACTTGGTTTCTTTCATAAACTTTGGTTTGGTTCATAATATAGCAGTATGATGAGGCAGCAAACCTAAATGAATTTAAAATTGAAGAGCTGAAAGAAGCATTGATGGAATAGTAACATAGTATTTCACATACAGTTGGTAGATTGTAAAGGTTATTTTCAAAGAAAGCTAATTTCTAAATCCCATGCCGCCAAAGTTGAGAGCAATTAACTGTCACTTTGTAATATTCTACACTTCTCTACACGAAAATTTTTCCGTGTAGAAATAAATAGCACAACCGAGTGTCCGGAATTCAGGCTCGCCAGCGTACTAACCTTATAGTACTAACCACAGCGTAAGAAGTTAGTTCCTAAGGACCGTACCAACTTATTTCATTTTCCCGAAAAACCACTTTGACCTTGAAATTGCGCCTCCATATACGTAATGCATTATCTTTCAAAGCAACCTGAGAAGGCGGACGTCCCAGAAGACTGCGTGTGTTTTTCGCGACATTTTTCCCTGTGACTGTGACCTCATCATTCTGCATGACAGCCCGTACTACTAGAAGGCATTGCTGGGAGTGAGTCCAACTTCAGCCCAGCTCGCACCAAGGGCACAGTGTAAAGGTTCAGTTAGCGAACGTGCGTCGCGTCCGTCGTGTCCGCTGCGTTTTATGACTGGACGCATCGATGATCTTTGAGAGTGCGTCGCGTCCGCTCCGTCTGTCAAAGGCAAAGGTGGTCAGTTTTTATTTTCCTGGTGAAAAATTCATATTCGAAAGCGGAAGTTGTTTGAACTGTTTTGTAATTTGTCTGTTCAGTTCGTGCGCGCGTTCCGTGTATCGAAGTTGAAGGTGTTGAATTAAATTATTGTCGTGTTATATACTCGTATAAATTTGTTATATACTCCAAACAAATTATTTTGGCAGTCTTAGGTAGACACTGGTATTTCACATGAATATTGCTAAATTTTTATTTATTCATCCACTAGGGAAAAAATAGATGGCTTTCAAAATTAATATCATGGCTGCATATTCTAACTGATTAAGTAAGGCATAATAACGTAAACGCTTTTTTACATTTCTACTCGGGTGTTTGGTTTCGGAATCAATCAAACTTTTGAATTGTCACAAATTACAACTACTATTATTTTTGTCACGCTATTTTCAAGCATGCTATATTTGGAAAATCATCAATTAAATTTTAAGCGCAACAGTTGCGAAGATAAATGAAAGATAAGCTAATTCAATGCAGACATCAATTTAATCGGTTCAACAAAGGTTGACTGTTTTTTGAACCATCGGTAAATTAACATTATTTTACCAGTAATATTTATAACTATAAAATACGCTAATTAACAATTTCTACAGCATCAACATTCGATTAATTAAATATTTCAGGAAAATGATTTATCTATTCCACAAAACATTTTGAAAATATATTCACCTTGAAAAATTCTTAGCTGACAGAATGCCTTGCAAAACACTCACCACTCATTCTAAACTCACCTTTCTCTCTCTCGATGCGTCCGAAGATGAAATTTGATCATCTCTTGCGCTCCGTCGCGTCGGACGCACCGGTTGGATAACTATCGCTGCGTCTTCCAATGTAAAGTATATGGAAACTGAGAAATTCAACTCAGTCGGAGCGGACGCGACGGACGCGACGCACGTTCACTAACTGGACCTTAAGAAGTTAGTTCCTTACCAGCGTGCGGACTCCGTATATGTATACGGACCAAAAATCCAGTGAAGCCTGAATTACATTGCCATGCAGTGCAGTGCAGTAAACTGCAGTCCAGCGCGGTGCCGAAGCAGTGCACGCATTGCAAAGCACATTGAAAGCAGTGCAGTGTTCTAACAATGAAATTCAAATTAATTTGTGGAGGTTTGATATTTAGATTTTCTGCATCTGCTTTTCGTCCATTTACAAATTAATGCCTGGAACGGAATTTTCGCCTCAATTTAAATGGTTTTTGCCGGTCAACTACTCTCAAACGAATGTCAGCTGATGCAGTCTGCAGCGTTTTAGAAATTAGCCTAAACGGTGCAGTGCAGTCCGCTGCACTGCACTGCACTAAAGTTAATGTGAATTGCCACATACAATTACATGAACTCTAAATTTCAGTGCACTGCACTGCACTGCAAGCCAATGTAATTCAGGCTTGAACTGGCTTGAGATTGGATTGTTGATCAGCCTGGAAAATTGGAAGAAATCGCATCGAACAGATAGAGGTGCAAGATAAGATTCGACAGCTACATACTCAGGCCAGATTTTTCGTTGCTCCCATATAGCGCACTCTCGCAAAAAATACTAGCATAACTCTCAGGTTGCTTTGACACATAATGCATTGCGTAAAAGGAGGCGCAATTTCAAGGCCTGAGTGTTTTTTCTGGAAAATGGAAGGAGTTCACCGACTTATTCTATACACTTTTGCATGCTCCCAGCCTGAGTGGATTTTTTGCCAATATGTTGGGCCAATGTGTATTTGATGCAATCAATGCCCTCTAGAAGTACGGGCCGTCATGCAAAATAATGACGTCACACTAGACTGTCAAAGTGTCGCGAAAAACACACGTAGTCTTACGGTACGTCCACGGGAAATCGTAAATTATACAGTTTGTGTTGAAGTGAGTGAAGTGAAAACAATTAATGCGGTGCGTGCGGTATAATTGGAAAAATTCGCTATGAAATGTTTATCGGTTGGTGTTAGGTTATGTGACGTTTTGTGTCGATTCACTGCCGATGCAATTGGTTGACACAAAATGCAAGTTATGACTAAATACTATTATTATAACACGTCAACGCACAAAAAACTAACGTTTTATTTATATTATAGCTAAAAATCCGTACGTAAAATCTCCGTGTATATCGGCACTGGCAGATGGAAATGTCAAAATGCACGGCTAAATTGACTTCATAGCTAAAACGAATTCGTAGCCTGACGGTCTGTTCTTCTAGGAGATATTGATGCAGTACGCTATGGCAAAGTGTAGGAAAAAATAAGTGGGTGAAGAAGTTTGTTCCTAACCACCGCACAGTGGTCCAGAACCACCCAAAATCTGGCCAAAATTTTAAATAATGAGAAATGAAATACGCAACCCATGAAAACCATTTTTATTAGATAAGAAAACTAAACTGGACTGAAAGCATCCATAAATTCTACATACGTTAAGTTTATATGGTAATTTAGGTGATTACAATATGGTTTATAAATTCCTAGAAATTAATCTCTGTTTTCGTCACTCTCACTTGACATCGTTTCAATTGATTTAGGGGGATTTTCATATGGATTTAAAATAGAAAGAACTTCAGGAGGAAAGGGCCTTTTCTTCTGTTGCTGAATACATTTTCCGCGAAGTGGGGATATTACAGGGTGTGATGTCACTAACAGTCTATTGAAAACATCAGTAATTGTGGCTTCTCGAAACATTTTTCTTGCACGGTGCTCTCGGTACTGTTTAAGATGTTTATTTCGAGCTTCTTGCGCTTCTTCCGATATTTGGCAGATTGGAAGCATGACAACCGATATTATATCTCTTCAATGGAAAAGTATTTTGTGCACAGATGCGGGCATATAATACCATGGATATAAATTAATCTAAAGCTTGGCTGTTTCTTTTGCATAGCTTTCAAATGCATTCAAATTCATTAGAAACACACTGGATAGCCTTCCCGAATTTGTTCTGAACCTCAAAATCGGGTTTCGATCTGTGCCCGTAATATCAGCAGAAACCGCTGGATTTTGGGAAAAGTTTCTGGCCGTATTGTCATCATTCGTTGTTCCTGATCCCGGTTTTGGCTGGTCTACTATCACCCTAACCTTTCCCTAAACTGCACTTTAATAGCTTTGTTCCGAGAAGATACTTCTACTTTTGCCTCTATTCCTTTGACTTGCCATGTTTTTATTGTGAGACGGTATGAAATATGCAGAAGGCATTCAAAAAACGTATCC
This sequence comes from Nemotelus pantherinus, assembly GCA_963978885.1. Taxonomy (NCBI): domain Eukaryota; kingdom Metazoa; phylum Arthropoda; class Insecta; order Diptera; family Stratiomyidae; genus Nemotelus; species Nemotelus pantherinus. Next base: position 125,070,391 of record OZ022263.1, read on the forward strand.
AGGCATGGAGGGTAGAAACATGGCCGTCATATAGAAGGCCGGTCGCGACTTGCAATCTGACAGGTACTAATGTACTTTTATTGGTCGAACTGGTTGAGAAATGTACGTCGACTGGTCGAAAAAAGGAACATGAAGCACGCCATCTTGGTACGTTAATTGCTTTTGCGACCGGCCTTCTATACGACGGCCATGGTAGAAAGCCAAAATTGAAAAGTTGAAATATCAACTGGTTTAGCAGCGATTTTTTCTAAATTGTTCATGAGCTTAGAAGTAGCTCCACACATGTAGCAGGTTTAAGACGAGTCTGTATTTGTAATCGAATTACAAATTTTACCGTCTACCGTAATCAGGATGAGATTGTGAGTGATCGTTATATGCTTCCCCTCTACTTCAACGCAAGGAGCGTTATTATCTCTGACCTCGAGTGTGTTCAATATTCTTGCTAAAGCAGCTATTAGCTGCTATTTTTGCAGCTCTGGCTGTCCAATGTCACGAAATAGCTACTTTCTGATGCTTGCTATTTGACAGTCGGGCTGTCCAAGGTTCCGGAATGGCTGCTATGGTAGCAGCTATTTGTTGCTCGCAGTCTGGAGGAAAGCAAGAAAGTAGCTAAGGCAAAATGGCCGTGCGTACACAGCTGACATACTGTTCAAACGTCACTTTGGATTAGAAATAGAAATGAAAAGTAGTTTTCGCGCTTTGGTGGCAAAGAAGGTGAACAATAGATTTGAGTATAGTGCTTTTATAAATTAAATACGGGCTTTTGAACTCTTCAACTCAACTCGAGTTTTAAGTAGGCTTTCACACAGCGCAACTCACCTTCAGTTTTTAGAAGGCGGATGTGAAGTGCAACAGGCCGAGTACACTGATTCGTGTACCATGAAATTTTCAAAGTTTCTTATTCGCTCTTTTTCACAAATATGGTGCCAAAAGCCGGGAATAAGTGAAAAGCTTTGAATATGCTAGGAAAATTTCAACAGTTTCTGCAGCTGTATGGTCAAAACTCAGAAGTTTCAACAATTTCCAATGTGCAAGGCAAATAGAAAGCTGATCCACGTAAATACAAAGACTGACGTTAAAAAACTGGAAAAAAAATATTTGTTATTGAGTTGAGCTGTGTAAAAACTGACCTACGTAGCAGCTTTTGGCTGTCCAATATCCATAGCTGCTTCACCTAGCTACTGCAAATTTTGACACTTGCTAAAGTGATGCTATGCTATGCTTTTGGAGCAGCTATAGCATGCACATTGAACACACCCCTGCTCTTCTATATATAACTTTTCACTTCTTGCTATCTCGGGAGTTTCTTTCTTAAACTGAACTCTAATGGGACGACAGAACCGAGTCGATGATGCATGTGGATTTTGCTATAGAATAGTTTTTACAGTCAATTCATTTAAAAAGTACAACGGCACTGGTACAAAAGAGTTAAAAAATCCGTTACAGTACTACTACTACCACTACAGTAAAGTGGCACCCCAGCATCCGTCAGGGTTGGTTGAAGGGTGCTCCGCTTAAGCGGACGAGGGCCCTTCACGGCCATTTCTAGGGCATCCTGCTCTCGGGGCAATTCTCTTTTTTTTGAATTTGCCTCTTGGATGGCATTAGCCATTCCACCTTTGTTGGACCTAAGCCATCTTGGTTCCGGACTTCGGTCTGGCTCTGAGTTGCGCTAAGGACACACACCCCTCAACACATATTTTCGCTACAAATGGCACCCAACGTGGGGCCCGAAACTTGTTTTTGGGCAACCCACAGCAGTGAGAAAATAGTTATGAGCTTCGACTCATACTCCCCTCAAGACTTTACGTCTTTCATCCTTAAAATTCCATTCGCAGTGGTATGTCTGAGAATCGCCTCTCTTGCGATTCACTACTACTTTGTTTCGAGAGAACAAACCCTTTTGAAACAAGACATGCACTGCTCGCTCTTTCCTTTTAGCCGCAAACATCCTTCCTAATCCTATCTCTGTAGAGTAATTTTCTTTAGTTTACCTTTTGGGTAGCTTCACATTGCGTTTGCAAAAGCTTTTTGGCTTTGTGTGCAACCCGGAGGTTGACCGTGGATAACAGATTTTGGTGGTCCCTGTCCCGGTCATCCAAAGGGCCCCTGCCCCACTTTATGTTGGGAAGCTATCCCAAACTATTTTTTTCTTGTTGTCTTCACCCAGGTTCGGCTTTTGGCTCGGGTTTGGTTCAAGCTGTGGTGGATTACGTGGAGTTGGCATGGTGCCACCTACACGTCCCTGCAGCTTGGCCAGACTTGGACCATTGGCTGGATCTGAGTCAAGCAGCAACATTGTTGTTTTGATCTCCTAGCTCCTCTCTTTTCTTAGGAATTTTGGTGGAGGTGGACAGACCTCTACACGGGCGTTTTCAACTTAGGAAGCGACCCTAAATTATATGTAATTAAATCTCATAAACTTTCATAACGTCTCAAATTTCACATTCAACATTAACTTTGTAAATTCAAATTTCACGTTCAACATTAACTTCGTAAATTCAAATTTCACATTCAACATTAACTCCGTAAATTTAAATTTCACGTTCAGCATTAACTTCGTAAATTCAAATTTCACATTCAACATTAACTTTGCACATTCAACTTCATCATCTTTGCATCATCACCTTTTGTAAAAGCTTTAGCCAGTGGACCTGAAATGGGAGAATGACCAGGTCTCGCGTAATAAGAAAGCCTAATTTGCGAATTTCATTCTTTTCTTGGAACCTTTACTTCTTTTTGAAACCTAATTTGTGAATTTAAATTCTTTGATATTTTCGCTAATCTTGAAAATTGTTGCTTGTATAAGCTTTATTTGAACTTTAGGGTTAGACCATAAAGATATACTAAGGAGATGGCACAAGCTCGATAAGTTGAAGCCGGCAATTCGATTAGTTGCATATGTGTGTTATTCCAGAGTCTCACACTAACTTCGAAAATGGGAGCTTATTAAATGTACATATAAATGGCATATATGTATGCACATATGAATGTACATAGTGATAATGATGGCGATTTATACATAAATATATATATATATATATATATATATATATATATATATATATATATATATATATATATATATATATATATATATATATATATATATATATGTATATACATGTATATATATATATATATATATATATATATATATATATATATATATATATATTTGTTTGTATGTAGATATGTATATATTATATACAGAAATCAGTATTAATCTCAGAAACTATCCAAGCTTTTCTGCTTCATGTACTAAATGCTGAAAAATGTTTTTGTTAAAAGTCTACCTCTGCTTAAAGAGCGCTTAGGAGCAGGAAGTATGTAGATTTTCATGGTGACTCTCATTTGAGCCACAGATACTATTTGATATCTTTTTCTAAATGATCAGGTATTCCTTAATATCCTTTACTAAACGCTTAACCACATTAGTTGCTCGAAAGGCTGCATAGTGTAAATGCACACAGGAGCAGGCCTACCATGTACTGCCCACATTCAACATTGTTGCCCACAAAAATTTATTCTGTAAGAGCTTGCGTCATGCATATTATCAACATGCAAATGTGTGCCTCATCTAAGGGATATACATATTGTTTGCGAATGGTGAAATATCAAAGCAAAAAAAAGTTGACCTGCCAAAATCCATTTTAGGTCATGGGGACTGTAGACGGTAGAAGCTAAATTCAAATAATCAATTTTTCCCACTTCCGCTCAAAAGTTATTGTATCGGAAACAGAACGGCATCTTAAATAACAAACTTCTTCACCTTGAAACCAGTTGCCAAGCCAGTTGCCCTGTACACAGTACTCATAGCTGCCGCTTCATCCGTATTCAAGCTCTAGCCGAGATCCTGAATGACGACATCCTTCAAAATTTCTTGAACCTTTGGTACTCGAGTTCCACCACCGAACAGAATAGCTTGTTGGATTACATCCATTGGGAGGCCAGCTATTTTTAGCGCCTGTTCTAAAGGATTTTGTCACGGCCATATATCTGAGCAAAGTTCATTAAGCTTGTCTCTGCCTAAGGTGGTTCGCAATAAGATTTAAATTTAAATATGTACTTGTAAAACTCATAAGTATGAGTAAATGGTCAAAATACAGTGAGCACGGAAACATTTTGGACAAAAACCAATGAAGTTAAATCTGCTGCTAGATAAAAAAGGTCAAAGAAATATGCGAGTTCGTTTTTTTTATTACTATATCTTCCTGCATATACTACAAAATCATCTGGTTACACTACAAGGCGCCGAAATGCCAAAATACAATAATCGATATATGTTTTAGTATCATAAATCACATAAAGACTAAAATTGGGAATAAAATGCTTCTAAATTTTTTGACATCTTTGATGCGAATTCCAATTCTCTTGAATTTCAACAAAATATGATGCAACGACTATAAAATACCACCAGATACGACACAAATAACGAATTTTTCAATTTATACGTTTACTACAGCAGAAAATGAAATCGTAAATATAATTTTCGACTTAATGAGAGATTTGTATACAAATAAACAAAAAATTAATATCCATGTGAAAAATGAATTCAAAATTTTTTTGCGTCTAATAAGAAGATTTTTTGGCACAATTTGGCCCCGACTTATATGTGGCAGTGTTGGGCTCTTCTGGGCTATTTCAAAAGCCAAATTGGGCTGCATGAACGAAAATTCTATGCCAACACAGTTGACGAGTTGATAGCTCACGAGCGTTGCCGAAGTTTTCTGCGCGCCCATATCGCAGAAAATTTAATATTGTGCTGTGTCGTTGATTTGCATCCGTCGATAAATGCCATAATTTAAGGCTACTGCTGTAAGTCATTGATCAACTGCGAAACTTCAATATTTGCAGGCTGCGCGGCTGTAATGAGTGCAGCACGTTCAGACTGCCCGAAAAACCGGGAACGACGATTTGTTGACCTGTTGAAAAAAGCTTGTTAGGATCACGTTACTACTGTTAAGCTGTAGTAAAAATGCAAACCTGTAGAGTCCTCAGCGAATTTTCTGGCCTTGATTACGAACTGGGTGACAAGTTCTTCCACTGAAAACAATTTGAAATATAACTGTGTTTCTTACTTCGTCGGGAACTATTTCGTAGTACGGGAACCGTTTCCTATTGGCAAGTTAGAAAAAGTTTGCTTTAATATATTCAAAGTCGTTGCAAAACGGATTTATATCTCACCTATTCAAATCAACAATAGGATTATCAACAATCTGTCCCAGCAGACCAAGCAAATAATAATATGCATTCGCTGGAAAATGGACACCTATTCAAGCAACAACTTCACCGAATGTTCGTGCTTTATCGCGGAATGCAATATTGCTTGGGGTTTTCCTCTTAGATTCTTTATTCAAAGCGATGTCTATTGGAACGTCTTGTGAAACAGCGCCAACTTTAATCTATTCACTACCCAAATCCAATCACATAACCACTGCTCCTTGAGATGTTTGGAATAATGTTACTAGCGATAGAATGAAAAATATAGCCACATTTCCAATAGGAAGCAATTGTATTTGTGTCATTTTAATCTGAAAATATAGGTTTTTATGAAATAGGTTCATATATGAATTAAATCTACTTGAAAAGCTATGGAAATTTGTTGGAAGTAAAAAGTTAAAAATATATATATAAAAATTTATATTTATTTATATAGCATGCAGCTTTTTTCCCAAAAAATCAAACAATTAGGTTTATAGTAAAATAAAAATATTCCAGTCACTATCCAATAACTATCATGTTCAAATACACTTAATTCATATTTACTTTTTAGCTGCCAAGTGTTTGAAAAATGTGTGAATTAATATAACAGTTTTAAATATTTTGGAAACACTTTGGAGTTGAAGATGAAATATGAGTCAAGTATATTTGAACATGATAGTTGAAAGGTAGTGAGTGACTGGAATATATTTATTTTACTATAAACCTAATTGTTTGATTGTTTGGAAAAAAACTGCATGAAGCTATATAAATAAATAAAAATAAATAAATGAATATAAATGTTTATAAATTTATATAAATGTAGAACTTACAATGTTCCCATCCTGAGCCTGCTTCGGTACATTAATAGATACGTTGGCTTCCTCCGATTCCATCGCCACAGTTAAATCCTGAAAAGTATTTTTAAGTTTTTGAAAAGTTTTCATATATGAATAATGAAATACATAACATCTCAGAATGGTTTCAGCCACATGGTTTCCAATTGCTGCAGCCGGCACAATTTCGGAAAACTTAAAATGAAAATATTCGAAAATACATTCCAAGATGCTCCCATTTTCGGAAGCCACTGGAATGAGATTTGACTGGATATTTCTGAACATTTTGCAAATGTTTTCAATGAAATATCCACGATTCAACGTTTCTAACCGGTCAGAATGAAATACAATAGTTTATTGCACAATACAGCAAACACTTCACTACTTTCACTACCTGTCGTTTCGAAATATAGCCCAAAATACGCGCACAAAATTCACTTAATACATGTAACCGAGTCACTTCAGCGGTTTTGTTTTTAACGAAAATATGAATAGCTTATGTTAAAACACGACACAAAACATTAATCAAAGTTATTGCAACGTAATGTAAGAAACAATTTCATAGTTATTAATCTTGACACTTTGATTTTCGATCGTTTTCGTTCGCGTACCCCGAAACCGAAATTCGACACTAACCTAGAGTCTACATTGGCCATGAGCTCTGCCATATGCGATGGCAACGAATGTCAGTTTATGGCATGTCATCTGGTGCCTGGGCAACGGCATGTCATGCCATATCATTTTGAAAATATCATTCAGCAGTGAACATATGCCCGCTATCCGGTGTTATAGAGCACTGCGAAGGTTAGAGGAAGCGGAATGTGAGAAAAGGCGCAAATTGAGGAAGAGGCGAACATATATTTCCATAAGCGATCTTTTTTTTGTATTCGTTTAGGGCTTGTAACACTATTTCCCTCGACATCGCCATTTTGAAAATGAGCAACTGTCAGAATATGGCCATGCAAATGTCTTACCATATGGCTTGACATCTATGGCATGACATCAAATATGGTATGCCATATACCGTCCATTCCATTTCGATGGCAAGTCGAATGTTATGCCATCTCCCATGGCCAATGTGGACGCGGCGTAATAGGAGAAAGACACCGGAAACAATACGGAATAATACATTGACACAAGATAAGATTTGAACCAAGCATTCTAATAAGCCGTTCACACTACACTCTAAATCAAGTAGATTTAGAAGCTGTCAAAGTTAATCAGGTAAGCGTTCACATTACCCGAAGTGATTTAGAATGAGGAGATTTAGAGAGCGAACTGTCATTCGAATTTGTGTGTACAATTTTTTTTTCATGAAAGTTGTTCAAAATGGTGCAGAAACATGCAAGAGCATTTTCTTTTCATTTTGTACAACTCACATTTTCCTTTTTTGTCCAATTTTTGCTATTTTTGAACGAAATTCGAATGACATTTCGTTGAAATCTACTCTCCCTCTCACGGATGGAATTAAGCACGCTCTGAGAACAATTCAGCCGGGAAAAATTCACAATAGTACCTGATTTGTACTTGATTAACTCTAAATCTACTTGATTAACTCGGTCGGAAGCCGAAAAAAATGTATGGGTAATCAGGTAGATTTAAGTTGATTTAGCTCTAAAGCGATCAGCTGATCGAAATCGCCTGATTTAGAGCCTAGTGTGAACGGGCTAAAATGTTTAGCTTGGTTCTATATCCTCTGTAAACAGCCAAATATATCCATGGCTAATTACAGAACGCATATTGAAAACTATTGACTTCGTTATTTATGCTCATCCATAATTTTACTCACCTGAAAAAAGACCGATTTCGGTCCGAATTCTCCAACCGCTTGATGGATCCGCACAAGATGCACTTAATTATAACACCCACGGCACTTTTTACTAATTAGAACGTTTAATCCCGCGAAATTAGCGCAAAAACCACCGAATGGGCCGGTTTGTTTACGTTTTTCGTAAACACAGCTGACGAACTGTCATAGGAACATTCGAAAGCAGCTGAGCTCTAAAGTTAAGGTAGAACTATAATGCAATTAAGTGAGCTTTAAGTAGCTTAAGTGACAGTACGGTTGCATAGAAATCAAGCGGCATACCCATAATGTACTTATCTGCCGTTTCGTTAAGTTTCGTTCAATTCGGGCCACTTAAGTGGCGTACGACTGGGACCGTACATCAATTAAGTAAATTTGACAAGAGGTTTGCGTAACGACTAAAACCAATAGAAGGCACGTAAAATATTTGAATATGTTTTCGTGGACCGTTTGGTATTTTTGCAGGAGGTAGAAGTAATGATCGTTCGTATGCGGTATTGTAGACGCAATAATAGGTATGTGAAATATTTGAAAATTTTAGGTCTGTTCGCATACTTTCAGTCACTGAATTTTACTGAATTTTCCTGAATCATGTGGTGGGGGACATTTATGAAAAGTACAAAAACGCTCACATTGCATATCCTGAAAATTGACAAACAAAAGTGTCAGTTGTCGGTTTTCAGGAGAACAATAACGATAATAAAGTCGTCCTAAGCGGTGATAAATTATCGTCAAAAAAATATTCGTCCTTCATAATATTATAGGCCAAAAACCATTTGACAGTTTTCAGTATTTTTAAGTAGCTCAGACCCTACTGAAAAAGGGGAAATTTTCCGTTTTCAGTAAAACGGAGTGCAAAAACGGCTTTATTGCAATTAATCGTAGTACGCGAACATACCTTTTATTGTTAAACGGCTCATTAACAGTTTACAATATAGGAAGTAGTAATTAGATGTCTCGAATATGTTTCTGCGTGACATTGTAAAAAGAATAACAGGTATCTAAAATATTTTTTCGTCGATCACTTAAATGCTATTTTTACAGGAGGTAGGAATAATGAGTTTCAAACATAATTTCAAAGAGAACGCGTTGAACAACATACGAAATAATAAATCATATGGTAGTTTATTTACTTGTATCTTTAAATTACTTACTTTTAAAAATACAAGTACATAAACTACTTAAAATGCCGTCTCACAGCTTTTTTCATTCAAAGAATAACCACACACCATGCTTCAGCTGTCCACTATTGAATATTAAACTTCAGCAGTAAAGACCTTGTTGATTAAATATATTCCGGTCGCATACCAATATTGCTCAAAAAACATTTCTTTCGTACACTTATTTGAATATAAGCACAAATTAAGAGCCTGTACCAAGCCCATCTTTATAGATCTAATAATCTACAGCAAAGTGCTGAGGTTCAGCTCAGCTACAATTTTCTACGATTTCTTGCAACAGAGCTAGCAGGCTATGAAGACAACTATATTTCAATTGCAGCAAAAATCTATTCAAATATATTGCGTAAACGCTCACATCAGTTCATCTCATATGCCTCTAAATTCAAATTCATATTCGCCACTCTGACGGCAGCTTCATGAACCTTCACTTAATTCTATTATGGGCAAATTAACCGATCGACTTCAATTGAGTGAATTTTCGTTCAATTTCAGCGCTCCCTTAAGTTCACTTAATTGCATTATAGTTCTACCTTTAGGGCTGCTGTAAAAAAAATACGAAAAACGGAATTTTGAAAAGTAGGCGCGGAATTTAAATTTCATCACGATTTCTACAATTTCGGAAAAGAATAAGGACAAAGATATATCTCTTTATTCTGAGTTTGTAGTTTAACGAGGATTTGAAAGTAAATTGTTCTAATTATATTCAAATATATTCAATTTCGAACTTAATTTCGAAAGATGTTCTTGTTCGTACATTCCTGTAGAAAGCTCATAAGCGGAAAGCACAAAGCTTTCGAAAATTAGTGTGTATGTACATAGGAGGTGGAAGTATTTGTAGTAAATATTTATGTGTATTTACTGGCTTCAACGGCTTTGTATGAAAATTAAAAGCTTGCCATCTCCTCAGTATATCTCTATGGGTTAGACACAGCACCCGGTGTGTAATTATTTTGAAATTTTGCCACTTTTGGCCTATTATTAAGCCACTTTTAGCCACTTTTGGCTTAGACTAAGCTTCTCATAGTATATAAAAGAGTTAGACACACAGTGAACCTGAATAACCTGAATTTCAGCAAACCATACTTAGATATAAGCGTAAAAATAAATGAATTTTCAGAACTTTTCTATTGGATCTAGACAAGATGCCTTTGAGACACAGCAGCGAGGATTTGTCCGGCGCCTTGGTGGAGGTTCAATGAACCATATGCCAACAGTCGTTCAATACCGCTCAGGCTACTCATATTGCGAAGTGTGAGCACAAGTTCCACTTACAATGCCTAGAGCAATAGCTGCAAGATCACTTTGATTGTCCTCTTTGCCGTGGGCCCTTGAGCCTTAGCTATGCCACGAGGGGCTCGGCCGAAGACACAACGGTCGGGGGTAAGAACCCGGGGCATGCAAAGACAAGACTTCGATATAAGGGACTTCAACCTACAGGACCAGAATGGGGCGGAAGGATTAGTCCAGCCAACTGGCCCGTCGTTGAAAGTGTCCCTAATCTCGGATATTCCTTCTGAAACCGCCGGAGTGCACTCTCTAGTGCACCGGGAGATAGGCGCGATATTAGAGCACATGGCTGAGCTAACCCTTCCGTCACATTCTGGAAACATGGCATCGCTGAGACTTAACCCTCGAGCGCAGTCGTTCGTGCCCGTACAAAGGCCTTATTCACCTCATACCCCTCGTGGCAATAACGTGCACTTTCACCACGATAAGGTGGCCAGCATTATTGGTGGGTGGGTCTGAAGTTTTCAGGGTGAGAATCGTCTTTGCCAGTGGAAATTTTCATCTATAGAGTCGCTGCACTTACAAGAAACACCTTAAGGCTGGTACTGAGTTCGAGTTCACGTGAAATTTTGACATTTCCCCATTATCTGGCCATTCTTTCGAGCGAAAATTTAGACAACAGAAAAAAGCAGAAACAATGCTCATTCTTGACGGATAAAATGTCAAGAATTTCAATTTTCGATCGATTTTCTTATTGGAAAGTCATTTGCAATGCTCAATTTTCAAATTCAAACACTAAATGTCACTTTTTCGCTCGAAAGAATGAACTGCACAAACTAAATTGGCGTGAAATGATTGACAACACGTTTTAGTGCCATCTATGTTTTCGAAGCGAAAGCAACTTTTCATGCTAAGAACACAGTACCACTCTTGCTTATTTTCAAGCTAAATTTTCGCCGAAACAGATTTCACGTGAAGTTTTGTATGAAAATTTCACGTGAAATCGAACTCAGTACTATGCTTTTGGCGGAAACTTCAACATCTTGTGTCAGCATATCCACCTCCTGCTGACCGGACCAGCTGCGGATTGGTTTTTGCGGATTTCACCAGACTAGACGCGATTCCAGTTGGAGAGACTTGGAGTCGGCCCTGAGCGATCATTTCGGAGATCGCTACACGGAAGTCTACCTGATGGAGCATATTAGAGGAAGGAAGCAGCGGGCCAATGAAAGCTTCGACGATTTCTGCGCAAATGTCTACAAGCTGGTCGATCGCCTACAGCGTCCCATTGCCGACGCTGACTTGGCAGACATGCTAAGGCGTAATCTACTGCCAGAAATCCGTCGTGACTTGCTGCAGATCCACCTTCCTTCTGTGTGTATGCTCCGTCAGGCCGTTCTCCGTGTGGAGAACTTCGAAATGGAGTTCAGGGGCCATAGGCGACCATCCCACTGGAGAAACGCAGCAGAGAAATTGTTGGAAGAAGACCCGCTGGACACCTATGAAAACTCTCTTGAAGAACCTGGAGTGGAAGCCGTCACGGTCCTGCCCACTTGCTGGAATTGCAAGAAAGTGGGACATAGATTTGACGGGACATAGATTTGACGATGCCAGAAACATCTTTTGCTGTGGCTGCGACAAGGCAGACACGTACAAACCCAACTGTACCAACTGCCAATCAAAAAACGTACCACAGGGAGCACGGAACAAGACCACACGCCTCCCCAACAGCAAGCAACTTCCACCACGCTCCAGCAGGTACACAGGACCAGTGACGTGGCACCTAATTCCCTCGGCCCAGCCGCTAATGATACTGGAATCCAGACGTGTGGCGAACCTAACACCTTATCTGTACCACACCGACAGGCAAAGCCTCCTACACCTTTCGCTTTTCTTCCATACCACCTACGATGGCGTAAATATACGGCGGTCCGAGACAGAATTTTTATTTTCGAAACTGACACCATTCAACATCTTCATGTGCCTAAGCGCTCAACGTTGCGAATGAGGCGTTAATACGCTCAATTCCGACGTTGGCGTTACCAATTGGATTGTGCAACTCTGTTAGACATGCCTCCAGGGGACGTCCGACCCTAAGCTCAGGTTCTGTTGTTCGGCCAATTAACATCGGGTTTGATCGAGACGGGGACCAACGTGAGCGTGATGGTGGCTGATGTAGCCCGCACATTTCTCGAGAGGAACGATTTTTCTTGGAAAAGAGCTTCTCCCAGGTTAAAAACAGCTGACGGCACTCAACATCAAGTCGTAGGCTGAGTATCAGCCGACATCACGTTCCGAGGGCTCACTAAGGCGTTGACGCTGTGGATAATACCCACTCTCAGCCAAAATCTCTATCTGGGAGTGGACTTCATCCGTCTTTTCGCCCTGGCCACAGACTTGTTTGCGCTACCACCACAGGTCGACACCACCAACAGCCTCGACGCACTCGACGATTGCGCCCATCCTCTCACACAGGAGCAGCATAGCAGACTTAAGGCTGCGATTGCTTGTTTTCCTTCATTCGCTGTTGAGGGTTTGGGAAAAACTACGCTCATCCGTCATGAAACCGACACTGGTGACCAGAAACCCATAAAACACAGACATTTTTCTGTGTCACCAGCTGTTGAAAAACTCCTCTATCAGAAAATTGACAGCATGCTAGCGTAGTGCGTAATCAAAGAGTCGAAGAGTGCATGGTCTTCACCGGTAACGTTTGTGGTCAAGCTCTCGAAGGTGCGCCTATGCGTGGATGCCCGGAAGGTCAACTCGGTCACAGTTAATGATGCCTACCCCTTGCCGCTGATCGACGGTATTCTCAGCCGACTTCCAAAAGCAAATTTCATCTCTAGCCTTGATCTGAAGGATGCCTTCTAGCAGATACCTTTGGAGGAGAAGTCGAAGGAGAAGACAGCGTTCACTGTGGCTGGGCGACCCCTTTACCATTTAGTCATGATGCCGTTTGGGTTGTGTAATGCACCTCAAACGATGTCGTGACTTATGGATAAAGCGATGCCGCCCCAACTCAAGAACCAGGTATTCGTGTACCTCGACGACCTGTTGGTCATAACCGAAGGGTTCGACGTCCACCTGCCGGTACTTCACCAGGTCGCCCTCCATCTGCGACAAGCTGGCCTCACCATCAATGTGGAAAAGAGTAAGTTCCTCTTGCGAGATGTTAAGTACCTTGGCCACATTGTTGGTGGGGGTACTATTCAAACAGACCCCGACAAGGTAAAATCCATTATGGATTTTCCGCTACCCTCTACCACGAAGCAGCTCCGAATCTTGGTATCGGCGCTTCGTCAGAGAATATGGGTCTTTATCAACACCACTGACAGACATGCTTTCTAAGCGGAGTCAGTTTGTGTGGACCGACGAGAGGCTAAATGCTTTCAAGCAATTGAAATACAGCCTTCCTTCAGCCCCAGTATTGCACAGCACAGATTTCAACAAGTCCTTCTCGATCCAATGTGACGCAAGTCAAAATGGAGTCAGTGCCGTGCTGGTGCAACGCACAAAAGACGGAGCTGAAGCCCCCATCGCTTACATGTCCCACAAACTGAATCGTTTAACTTCAACATTGTACACCGAAAGGGAAACCAAAACGTGGTGCCGGACTCCTTGTCACGCATGTTCTCTGCCGAGGCGTTGATGCCGGTGGAAGGCAAGGGGACTCCGATGGAACTAGACTTGTTTTCGCCGCTTTTCAAAAGTGCTTCTTACATGAATCTAGCAGCGAAAGTCCAGGCAGAACAACATCAACTGCCGGACCTAAAAGTAGTAGACGGGTACGTATACAAGCGGACTGAGTATGCGACCGGAAACGGCCTCCAAGAAGATTTGGCTTGGAGGTTATGGGTGCCGTCAGTAATGACGACAGAATTAGTGAAGAGAGCACACGATCCACCCTTGAGCGTGCATGGTGGCGTGGCCAAAACCCTCGGCCGACTACGGCAATGGTTTTACTGGTGTTGAAATTCAAAGTTTGTAACGGTGATATGAAGCGCAGTGTTTTCACTGAATAGTTCTTTATTTTTATGTTTCGACAGCTTATTTTACCACTAGCTGTGTGGCCGCTCAAAATTTGTTGTTGAACGTGTACAAGCTCTTTTGCTGATGTATAATCTGATATAAATTAAAATCGTTACTTACTTGTACAAAATATCTTTAAGTGTGATATTACTTATTAATCTTTATGATTGAAGAGTGATTTATCTAATGAAAATTTATAATTGAAGAGTGATATAAATTATGAAACTTTATATTGGATAGGACTTCGCACTGCAAATTTATTCACGAACTGACTCACTTCATGAAAATAACTGTCCCTGTGGCACAGCGTAAGAAGTTAGTTCCTAACCAGCGTACCAACTCCGTATATGTATACGGCCCAAAAATCCAGTGATCTAACCTGAGATTGTATGGTTGGTCAGCCTGGAAAGTTGGAAGAAATCGCATGGAACAGAAAGAGATGCAATATACAATTCGGCAACTACATACTCAAGCTAGATTTTTCGCTGCTCACATACGGCCCACTCTCGCAAAATATACCAACATAATCTCAGGCTGCTTTGACAGATAATGCATTGCGTAAATGGAGGCGCAATTTCAAGGTCAAAGTGTTTTTTTGGGAAAATGGAATAAGTTTGTACGCTGGTTGTTATTACGCTGTGCCTGTGGTAAGGTGCCGGTTTTCTTCCAAGATTTTGTTTTACAATGTAAAATTGGTAACCATGATTACAGTTCGTGTGTTCGACACGGCACCAATTGACGGCGTTAGTTGTTACACCCCGGACCGTGCTGGATTCCCATCACTTCCTACATCGACGTCCAGCTTAGCCAACATCACCGTCGGACGCACGTATATTCCTCTACTCGTTTGCACTGTAGCTGTTCGTACAAGTCGCGTGATTTCGATGATTTTTCATTTAGAAAAGCCCCGAGTTATGTCGTTTTCGTCGAAAAGCACAACCAGATCACCTAATTGTAGTTCAGCTGGCGATTTTGAACACCTGGTCAGGATAGGACGGTAGGTTAAAACCCATTGGTGATAAAATCGTTGTAGCGCTTGTTGTGACTGTCGCCACAACAATTTCAGTGCCTTGTTATCGGTCGGAATCCCAAGCGGTTTGGCTGGGTTTTTGTAAGCAAGTAGTGCATGATTTGATGTAATGGCTTCTTGACCTGGGTCATCTAATGGAACATACGTTAGAAGCCTGGAATTGACTAGAAATTCAATTTCGATTAATATGTCTTGTAGCACTCCTGGTGATGGCTTGTGTAAAGGGTTAAGTGTTACATTCATTGCTGATTTCACCAAACGGATCAGCCTTTCCCAGGCTTCACCCATATGTGGGAACAAAGGAGGGTTAAAGTGCCACTTTAACGTTGGAGTTGTGGTGACTTCTTCTATGGTTTCGAAGTTCACCTCCTGATATACGGCTTCAGTCACCTTCTCCGCTCCGATTAAATTGGTGCTTTTGTCGCTGTAACACTCTAGAGGTTGGCCTCTTCTCGCTACAAAATTTCTAAAGGCCATCAAAAAGCAATCGGTAGTCATTTCGCTAACCAATTCAAGATGAATCGCTCTGATGGCTAAGCACGTGAAGATAACTACCCAACGTTTTTCGGGCTTACGATGCACGATGACCATAATTGGACCAAACAAATCAATACCCGTATGTGAGAAGGGTGCTTGGTTAACAGCAAGTCGTCCAGCTGGCAGTAGTGACATCTCCGGGGGTGCTGGTCTGGCAAGACGCATTTTTGCATTTTTGGCATTGGCGTTGAATCTGTTTAACCAGTGCACGTAGCCGTGGTATGTGGAATTGCCTTCGCAGTCTGTTAACCACAGTTTCGGAAAATTGATGAGCGCACTCCTCATGCATATTCATGACCAGAAGCATCGTTATACGGTGTGAATTCGGAAGAATGATTGGGTACTCGTTCTCAATTCTGCCTCTCAGAAAACCCCTCCTCCTTCAGCCTGCATTTTTGGCATTGGCGTTGAATCTGTTTAACCAGTGCACGTAGCCGTGGTATGTGGAATTGCCTTCGCAGTCTGTTAACCACAGTTTCGGAAAATTGATGAGCGCACTCCTCATGCATATTCATGACCAGAAGCATCGTTATACGGTGTGAATTCGGAAGAATGATTGGGTACTCGTTCTCAATTCTGCCTCTCAGACGGATAATTTTATCTTGGGCTAGCATTGGGGAGAGCTTATATAATTGACATTGATTTGGGACTCTTCCACTTTTCTTTAACAGAGCAACATCTGCGGAGTATAGCTTCTGAGCTTCACGAAATAGAAATATATCTGCCTGTCTCAATTCTTCAGCCTTTAGAATTCCTTTTCGCTCTGTGATTGTGGATTTTTTAATCAAGTTAATAAACCTGTGAAAATAAGCTGTAGTGCGCAATAGCCTGTTCCATTTGCTGAACCGAGAAGTGTCTATGATGTCAGTGATTTTGGAATGCAACGCAACGTATTCGAATGTTGGATCTTCTGACTCAAACAGATTTGCTTCATTTCCATCTACACATTTTGGTTTGAGCCAAAATTGCTCCCCTTTCATGAGAAAGTCTGGTCCTCTGTACCAGCAACTTTTGGCGTTAAGCTCAATTGTGTCGCGCCATTTTGTTGGAATGTCTGCTACATTTTCGTTAGTAGGCACCCATCTCCATTGATTTATGTCAGTTGTCTCTCGAACATAGAGATAAAATAGTAGAGTCACCCATGTGATATGACTGCTTTGCATCTACCCCTGCAACTTTCGCCAAGCGTCCTATCTATCAACTTGACAAGATATTTTCCACGTGGTGATCATATGACGTATGATTCCAAATGAGATAGATGTGCAAGAGGGAAACACAACATCAGCAATAGGCAGACAAAATATCGCATACCCCTTACCTCTTGGTTATGTTCCCTCCAATACATTTCGAATGTGAAGGGCCACTCCATTGTCTACTACCTCCATTCTCTCGAATCTCACCGACCCGACATGCGACCCATGCATGTAATTTCTTGCAAGAATGGAGCCAAGATGAAACAACAGTTGAATCACTCCAGAAATATTTGTTATGCATCGTGATATTAAGTGCATTTTGGGCCGTGTTGCTTAGTCTGGCACCGATTGTTGCTGCTTGGAGCTCTAGTCTCGGGATTGGTGTATATTTGAGAGGTGCAGTTTTGACCAGTGATGGGCATTGGGATGAATAAATGTGTAGCAGATATTGTTAAAAAAAGTAGCAGATTCAGAAAAAAAGTAGTAGAAATTAGGCAAATACATATATAGTGTATAAAAAAATCCGACAACAAAGACTTTTTCTGAATTCTAAGAACTTAGCCAGACGAGCAGCGAAAACACTGCCCAGCATTTTTACGGTAGTTGCGACACGCTCGGCGTTTTCTTATCGCAGATGTGCTTCAGTTAATGCTTAATAGTTCACCGGAGTTTCATCAGTGCCATCTTCACTAAAAAGTAGTTCCTTGAGAAAAGTAGTAGATATCATTTGCTACGTAGTAGAGTAGTATATTCAGAATAAGGCAGAAAAAAGTAGCAGATCTACTACAAATGTAGTAAATGCCCATCACTGGTTTCGACCTTAGCTGTCACGAGTGAAACTTGAATATAATTTGCTTTTACCACTCTTAAATACACTTCTGTAGCATAGGCTGATTCACCAGCATCGACAAATGTATGAATGCTTAGGCTCCTGCATTCAATCCAAGGAACTGATATGTAGCGACGCGGAATTTTTAGCGATTCAAACCTGTTAAGCTGACTAAGCCACTTAATCCATCTTTTATCTAAGTCGTCTGGTATGCTTTCGTCCCAGCCTAGTTTATAACGCCAAGTCTCCTGTTAAATCATTTCCAACCCAGAAACGAAATGAGAAATAAGTCCAAGCGGATCATAAATTGACATAAGCGTTATAAGAATTTCACGATTTGTTGGCTTACGAGCACTGTTAAGGGCTTCTTTATTCGCCTTGTTGAAACGAAGTGAAAACGTTATACAATCTTCATTGATGCTCCAAAAGATTCCAAGGACCTTTTCAATTCCGTCATTCCCACTAAGATCATATGATGCGTTGGTATCTTCGGCTTGATTTAGTACCGTGCACAGTTTTGAAGAATTCGATTTGAAGTTTCGAATTTCAAACCCACCTTCTGAGTGTATGTGTATCATTTCTTGAACTAGTTTGATAACTTCATCTTCCGCCTCACGCCCGTCAAGCACGTCGTCGACGTGTGTGTTTTGAGTTATAAGGTTAGTACGCTGGCGAGCCTGAATTCCGGACACTCGGTTGTGCTATTTATTTCTACACGGAAAAATTTTCGTGTAGAGAAGTGTAGAATATAACAATGTGACAGTTAATTGCTCTCAACTTTGGCGGCATGGGATTTAGAAATTAGCTTTCTTTGAAAATAACCTTTACAATCTACCAACTGTATGTGAAATACTATGTTACTATTCCATCAATGCTTCTTTCAGCTCTTCAATTTTAAATTCATTCAGGTTTGCTGCCTCATCATACTGCTATATTATGAACCAAACCAAAGTTTATGAAAGAAACCAAGTTCTAGTAGCAAATTTTAAAAACTACTTTCACTTTAAATTCAATTAGACTGAATGAAAATAGGCGTAGTTTTTCGAAGTAAAACAATTATGTAATCTATTTAATAATTGTTTATTTGATATATATTTCCTTCACACGAATACAAAATTTCCATCCATGCATTTCATATCGCGTACACATGCGGTGTTGAAAACTTTAGGTCTGTTCGCGTACCTGAATCTATTATAATATATTCAAATAGATTCGCATAATTGCTTCAAGCCAAATTTTGCAGCAAAAAGAAGCCAGCTGCCAAATTATGTTACTGCTGCAGTTTGCTGAAGTACGCGAACAGATCTTTTATAACGTCGCACTAATTCAATTAACCAACCAGCTAATTAAAGCGCTTCCTAGCAAACGTATCAGCCAAAAAAACCAAATGTGCTGGAAAATCATTGCTTCAAGTTCTGCACGAACTATCCTACGCATAAAATTAGAAGACAGAAAGTTCCGACGTACAACAAATTTCAAATTTTCAAACAAAATTCAAATTTGACGCGCGGTCAAAATGGCCAAAATGATGCTTTCCGTGACCAAATAAATAGCAGACCATTTAATTCAGGCACCTCGTGCCTGAAAAAACTCTCCACTTGTGCTGCAGAGCCACCTACGAGCGAAGAGCAACACTGAAATTCTGACACTTTTCAGGCAACGTTTCAGGACGGGCAGCGTACCGATTTTCTCAAGTGACCTGCAAAAAAATTCAGGTCCGGAATTCCGTCACTCTTTTCTCATGCATTTTAAAGGGGGACAGGAATTCAGGCTCGGCAGCGTACTAACCTATACTCGTGACTGTATTACCGTATTTACCGGCGTATTTTGACGCATTCATTCGCATTACATATTGGGCTTGATACGGTGAACAGGTCGCATCAAACGTTAAGACGGTCATAACGTTTAAGGTAAGTACGCAGTCTTGCCTGAATTTCGGTTCCCCTTTAAAATGCATGGGAAAAGAGTGACGGAATTCCGTCACCTGAATTTTTTTCAGGTCACTTGAGAAAATCGGTACGCAGTCTGTCCTGAAACGTTGCCTGAAAAGTGTCAGAATGTTAGTGCTGCTCTTTGCTCGTAGGTGGCTCTGCAGCACAAGTGGAGAGTTTTTTCAGGCACGAGGTGACGGAATTAAATGGTCTGCTATTTATTTGGTCACGTAAAGCAATCATTTTGGCCATTTTGAACGCGCGTCAAATTTGAATTTTGTTTGAAAATTTGAAATTTGTTGTACGTCGGAACTTTCTGTCTTCTAATTTTATGCGTAGGATAGTTCGTGCAGAACTTGAAGCAATGATTTTCCAGCACATTTGGTTTTTTTGGCTGATACGTTTGCTAGGAAGCGCTTTAATTAGCTGGTTGGTTAATTGAATTAGTGCGACGTTATAAAAGATCTGTTCGCGTACTTCAGCAAACTGCAGCAGTAACATAATTTGGCAGCTGGCTTCTTTTTGCTGCAAAATTTGGCTTGAAGCAATTATGCGAATCTATTTGAATATATTATAATAGATTCAGGTACGCGAACAGACCTAAAGTTTTCAACACCGCATGTGTACGCGATATGAAATGCATGGATGGAAATTTTGTATTCGTGTGAAGGAAATATATATCAAATAAACAATTATTAAATAGATTACATAATTGTTTTACTTCGAAAAACTACGCCTATTTTCATTCAGTCTAATTGAATTTAAAGTGAAAGTAGTTTTTAAAATTTGCTACTAGAACTTGGTTTCTTTCATAAACTTTGGTTTGGTTCATAATATAGCAGTATGATGAGGCAGCAAACCTGAATGAATTTAAAATTGAAGAGCTGAAAGAAGCATTGATGGAATAGTAACATAGTATTTCACATACAGTTGGTAGATTGTAAAGGTTATTTTCAAAGAAAGCTAATTTCTAAATCCCATGCCGCCAAAGTTGAGAGCAACTAACTGTCACTTTGTAATATTCTACACTTCTCTACACGAAAATTTTTCCGTGTAGAAATAAATAGCAAAACCCAGTGACCGAAATTCAGGCAAGACTGCGTACTTACTCTTATATCGGGGGTGTGTTCAATGTGCATGCTATAGCTGGTATTAGCTGCTAATTTAGCAGCTCTGGCTGTCCAATGTCACGAAATAGCTACTTTCTGATGCTTGCTATTTGACAGTCCGGCTGTCCAAGATTCCGGAATAGCTGCTAAGGTAGCAGCTGTTTGCTGCTTGCAGTCTGGAGGATAGCAAGAAAGTAGCTAAGGCAAAATGGCCGTGTGTACACAGCTGACATGCAGTTCAAACGTCATTTTCAATTGAAAATTGAAATGAAAAGTAGTTTTTGCGCTTATGTGACACAGGAGATGAGGAATAAATTTAAAAATAGTGACAGCATAAATTAAATACGGGATTTTAAACACTTCAACTCAACTCGAGTTAAGTTGGCTTTCACACTGTGCAGCTCATCTTGTGTTTTTAGCAGGCGAGCATGAAGCGCAAAAGGCTGGGTGCACTGATTCATGTGCCATCAAATTTTCAACGATTATTTTTTACCCTTTTTCACATACATGGCGTCAAAAGCCGGAAATAAGTGATACGTTTTAAATATGTTAGGAAAATTTTTATGGTTTACTCCTAAATTAAAAAACTCCTAAATTTTATACAATTTCCAAAGTCCAATGGAAGTATTGAACTAATCCACGAAAACACAAACATTAAAATTTGAAAAAATTTTTTGAAAAAGTATTTTTGAATTTGCTGATCTTCGTAGCAGCTCTTGGCTGTCCAATATCCATAGCTGCTTGACCTAGCTACTTCAAATTTTGATACTTGCTAAAGTGATGCTATGCTTTGCTTTTGAAGCAGCTAGAGCATGCACATTGAACACACACCTGGGGTGTGTTCAATGTGCATGCTATAGCTGCTCCCAGGGCCGGGGCTTTCATAGGCGCGTATGGAGCAGCCGCACCGGGCGCTGACGAAAAGGGGGCGCAACTAATCAAATGTAAAGATTTACCCTCTCACCTTCAAAACTTTGATCTTAAGTTATCAGTCACTTAGTCATGCTTATTAACTTTTTCCGTTTTAAAGAAAATATGTTCGAATTTCTATTTCCATTTAATAAATCAACTCTTCTCAAAAATCAGATTTTTCTACCCGACAATCTCATCAGGAAGCAAAGCAATATATGAAATCACCATACATGCCATACCTGCAATGCTGTCGTATAAAGGTAGAAAGTTGTTTTGCTTAAAGTTCATGATATACATATGTATGTAAATTATTTGCAGCAAAACTTCCTTCAAATGCAAGATTAAGAACTGCCTACACCTTACAGGCAATGCAAGAAAACACTATTAATTTTCCCACAAAAATCATTTCCCTTACCAGCCGATGACATCCCTCGATAAAAAAGATTTAACTAATAATATTGCTGTAATATTTCCATCCTAAATTGAAAATTTACATAAAATATTCTTGGACATTACTTTTCTCGTTGGGATTGGACTTAATCATTAATACCCGTACGCAATGGTGCACTATTTACAAGTAGCACCAGAACATTTTGCTCCATACATTTTCCATACAAGCACTATGCCTACAAAAATATGTATCGATCGATCAGCAGCGAATGGTGCACTGGACGAAGTCTGCGCCACAGAAGTTTTTTTTTATATGAAGTTTTCTACATGGCGAGAAACCATCACGAAGATCGTATACGTGGGCATGGCGCAAGATCCCAATATTGCTCCATTTACTGTGGTATGCCATTCAGGCGTGCAATTATTTTGTGATGAAGAGTTGTTTCGCTAAATGTTAATGCAAATTTTAGAAATGCACATTGATTTGTAAGTTGAGTAATAAATTTTGGGGTTGAATATTGATGCATGTTTTTCAATGATTAAGATCAAAATAAAATATCTATGCGGAGAGTATATATGAAAACGGGTGTAAATTTATAAAAGTTTTCTGTATATACTGGCAACAATTGTGTAATAAGTTTGCTTTTCATTTTCCTGATGTTCAGTAACGGTATTTTGCAATGCCAAGAGTATAGTGTTATTAGTACAATGTTGAGTAGTGCTTGCATTAGCTGATTTTTCTGAACAACATTTATTGGTAAACTATTGTCTTTGTGGCTGTGTCATTTTGTTGTTGTATTTTATATTTATGAAAGATTGATTATCTAATAGAATGTCATCAATTGTTAGCAGAAAATTGTCGGGTAGTGCAAATAGGAAACGAAACCGGAAAAGGATCATTCCGTAAGTTTATTAGAGCAGACAAATCGGTAAGTGCATCTGCTGATCAAGCTCAACAATGTTGAAATTGGGGCAGTTTCTACCTCGAATAAAAATGCTAGCAGTGCCCCTGATATAAGTCACAGAGGGCTGACTGCATCACACCTTGACTTTAAAGATCCTTGTAAGTAACTAGAACTAGACGATAAAGTTGTGCAAATTATAGTTGAAAAAGGTTCCATTCAATAATAAAAATTATAACTTTCCCTCAACTAACAAAAGGAAGTTGGCCGTACAATTTTACCAAAAGATCTTCAAAAAACGGGAAATCTGTGTCTCGTCAGTGGCTTGTATATTCGAAGTCAGCGGATGCTGTTTTTTGTGTTTGCTGCATGTTTCGACGAACAATTTTTCTAATACTTCGACAAGCTCCGGATTTGGAGATAGGGGTCATTTGAACAGATTGGTCAAAGACCATGAAAGTAGTCGCCTGCTTATGCACCATTTTAAAAACTGGAAAGATATTGAAAAAGTTCTTAAAGTGTGTACTACTGTAGATAGGGGATCGCAAAATCAAATATAGAAAATGAATGGAACTTTGGCGAAATGTGCTCAAACGTCACATAATTTTTGTTAAATTTATAGCTTCACAATCTATGGGTCTAAGAGGAGAGTCTGACAGTTTATATAGCAAAGCTAATGCAAACTTTTAGCAGCTTGTAGAATCGATTGGGAAGTTTGACTTAGTACGCGCAGAGCATTTGCGGCGAAGTCATAATAATGAAACTCGAAGTCAAAATCTCAGCAAAGATATTCAAAATGAGCTAATCGAGCTTCTTTCGAACGCAGAAACACTGAAAAATCCAGTGGAATTAGGTTGACAGAATTAGTTTTAAATGACCTAGAAAAATCAGATACACCTTTGTTTGGTTGCAGACGCGAAGGATATTACAATAGACCCATATGAAAGGCAAGCACTGAGGAATGCAAACTCAAATAACATTATTAGAACCCAGAGCAGTTTTTGTTCCTTGCGCATCACACTCTATGAATTTGGTAGTTTCAGATGCTGCACACTGCTTTAAAATTGCAATTTCGTTTTTTTTTTGTTTTTACACGTCTTTTTTTAAACTCTACAGCACTATGGCAGGTTTTGGAAAAGTATATAGTGTCGCTGGCATTTAAACCGTTGTGTGAAACGAGGTGTGAAAGTAGAATAAATGCACTTAGACCTTTGGCCTTTGATTTAGGCAAAATTCAATCACACCGCTGAATGCTCAGGTAATAAAATTATAGAATTCCAATGTTTGTGTTGCATTTTGATCTGGTAGACATTTTAAACAAAATAAATAAAAAAAAATAAATGTTTGCAGAGTCCTGAAATGTGCTTGGAGAGAGCTGTTGAAATATTAAGCTCTACAAAGATGTTTTTAAAGCAGTTTCGTTCAGAGAATGAATTTGTAAAGTTTTTAGGTAATGCAAAATCAATTGCGTGTGACTTGGATATTCCTTATGAATTTCAAAGTTCATCTGCAATAAGATCAATGTGAAAATGTAGCGGTTTTGGATCCTCAGGAAAATTTCAAAATTGATTTTTATTTTAAAATACTAGACTAGGCAATACAATCATTTTCTGAAAGGTTAAGATATTGCATAGGTGTAAAGGTTAGGTATTGCATAGGCGCAAAATCTGGCTTTTGCACCGGGCGCAGAAATCATTCGCCCCGGCCCTGGCTGCTCCAAAAGCATAGCATAGCATCACTTTAGCAAGTGTCAAAATTCGCAGTAGCTAGGTGAAGCAGCTATGGATATTGGACAGCCAAGAGCTGCTACGTAGCAGCTCTTGTCTGTTATGTAGGTCGGTTTTTAAACAGCACAACTCAATAACAAATCTCTTCAGTTTTTTTTAATTGAATCTTTTTGTTTACTTGGATCAGCTAAATACTTGTCTTGCATTTTGGAAATTGTATGTAAATTGCGCGTTTTCAGCATACAGCTGCCGAAAAAATATTAAAATTTTCCAAACATATTCAAACGTTTCACTTTTTCCTGGCTTTTGACACCATATCTGTGAAAAAGAGCGAAAAAGAAACATTCAAAATTTGGTGGTACACGAATCAGCGTACTCGGCCTTTTGCGCTTCATACTCGGCTTCTAAAAACTCAAGATGAGCTGCGCTGTATAAGCGCACTTAAAACTCCAGTTGAGTTGAAATGTTTAAAAGCCCGCATTTAGATTATTATAGCAGTATTTTCGAATTTCTTGCTCATCCTCTTTGTTACCAAAGCCCAAACACTCCTTTTTATTTCAGCTTCTTATCGAAAATGAAGTTTGAATAATATGTCAGCTGTTTGCGCACGTCCATTTTGCCTTAGCTACTTTCTTGCTATCCTCCAAACTGCGAGCATCACATAGCTGCTACCTTAGCAGCTATTCCGGAATCTTGGACAGCCCCACTGTCAAATAGCAAGCATAAGAAAGTAGCTATTTCGTGACATTGGACAGCCAGAGCTGCTAAAATAGCAGCTAATAGCTGCTATAGCATGCACATTGAACACACCCCAGGTTTCTCTGTTTGTTAACAATCACGCCATTATATACGCTGTGCCATTTGATCTTCGTAGCGCACATGGATCATGTGAAACATTTCACGAATATCACCAGTAACGGCAAATGTATGGACTCTGAATCTCATTAAAATTTCTAGCAGTGGACTCGTAAGGTCAGGACCTGTCAACAACATAGTGTTTAGAGAGATGCAATCGACTTTAGCTGCAGCGTCAAATACGTGACGAATTTTTCCTGGTTTATATATTATATGGGTTTTTGACAATGAATAAAGGCATATACCAAATGTGTTTGTAAGAAGCCTCTAGTGCAGACGGGGATAGTTTTCGCATGAAACCTTTTTCAACATACTGTTTCATTTGGTTTCAGAATTTTTTTTGAAGTCGTGGATTTCCAATTAGTCTCTTTTCGAGGCACAAAAGTCGGTTGTAAGCCATTAGGTCTGTTCCCGTACTACGATTAATTGCAATTCATCGCGATTAATTGCAATGAAGCTGTTCCCGTACTCCGTTTTACTGAAAACTGAAAACTTCCCCTATTTCAGTAAAAATCAGTAGGGTCTGAGCTACTGAAAAATACTGAAAAGTGTCAAACGGAGTAAATATTTTCAAATGTGCGTGGCAAGCAACATACTTTTTGCGTAATGTTGCTATGAAGGTCGAATATTTTTGTGGCGATACTTTATTACCGCTTAGGATGACTTTATAATCACTATTGTGCTCCCAAAAACCGAAAACTGACACTTTCGGTTGTCAATTTTCAGGAAATACAATGAGAGCGTTCCCGTACTTTTCATGAAATTTCTTACCACATGATTCAGAAAAATTCAGTAAAATTCAGCTACTGATAGAACGGGACCAGACCTATTGTGTATGAATTTGGTAGATCAAATTGATCATACTTCCACAAAAGTCCGACTTCGTAATTCTTTCCTTTTTGTATTGTCTTATCTTTCATAGTTTTTTCAGCTCGTTTTTCATCGTCTGTCAACATGTACTCGTTTTTATTACTTATCGCAAGAGCATCTAAAGCATAGTACTGAGTTCGAGTTCACGTGAAATTTTGACATGTCTCCATTATCTGGCCATTCTATCTAGCGAAAATTTTGGCTATGGAGAAAAGCAGAGACAATGCTCATTTCTGATGGATAAAACGTAAAGAATTTCACTTTTCGATCGATTTTCTTATTGGAAAGACATTTGCACTGCTCCATTTTCAAATTGAAACACCAAATGTCACTTTTTTTGCTCGAAAGAATGAACTGTACAAACTAAATTGGCGTGAAATGATTGGAGACATGTTTCAGTGCCATCTACGTTTTCAACGCGAAAGCAACTTCAAAGCAACTTTTCATGCTAAGAACACAGTACCACTCTTGCTTATTTTCAAGCTAAATTTTCGCCGAAACAGATTTCACGTGAAGTTTTGTATGAAAATTTCACGTGAAATCGAAATCAGTACTATGCTTAATGAATAACATTTTTTGATCATCTGCTCCAAACGTCCATCCGAACAATCACACAGGTGCACATTTACATGTTGATCTTTGTGTGCAACATTAAGCATAGTACTGAGTTTGATTTCACGTGAAATTTTCATACAAAATTTCACGTGAAATCTGCTTCGGCGAAAATTTAGCTTGAAAATAAGCAAGTTTGGTACTGTGTTCTTCGCATGAAAAGTTACTTCGATGTTGCTTTCGCTTTGAAAATATAGATGGCACTGACACATGTCTCCAATCATTTCACGCCTATTTAGTATGTGCAGTTCATTCTTTTCGGGCGTAAAAGTGACATTCGATGTCAAAAATCCCCTACAAATCGGAAAAATGCGAAATGTTTATCAGTTGGTGTTAGGTTATGTGATGTTTTATGTCAATTCTCTGTCGCTACAATTTTGCTAGGCCTTTTAATTTATGGCTTCTTATTTTTCCATTTTAATTCATCATGTAATCCTATTGCAGAAGCGGCCAAAGAAAAAGCACCATGTGCCATCTTTATTGATGAAATCGATTGAGTGGAGGCGAAAAGAACTAATTCTGTGCTGCATCCATATACAATCTGATACTATCCCAAATGGATGGTTTCCATCAAAACGAAGGAGTCATTGTTTTAGGAGCAACAAACCGACGAGATGATTTAGACCAAGCCCTGTTAAGACCCGGTCGCTTCGACGTTCAGGTAAATCGCAAAAGTCGGTTTTCAGTGCAGTTTGTCAAGGATGTTTTGTTTTCTAGGTGGTTGTCCCGACACCAGTCTTTTCCGGACATTGATATGTTGGCGAGGGGAACTACTGGCTTCACATGAGCTGACTTGCAAAACATGGTCAATCAGGCCGCTCTTAGGTAATGTAATACATTTTTTTAAATACATACATTTAATATACGTATATTTAAACATAAAATATATGTACAGAGCTGCAACCGATGGAACGGACAATGTTACAATGAAGCATTTAGAAGCAGCAAGAGATAAAGTACTGATTAGACCTGAAAGAAAGTCTCGTTTACCGGACGAAGAAGCAATGAAGGTAGACATGCTATCGTGTCATATTATACGAAAGAGGCACATTCACTGCGCAAAGTGACAATCATGCCAAGAGGCCCGTCTCTCGGTCATACTGCATATATTCCTGAAAAGGAACGATATCATGTGACAAAGGCACAGCTTCTGGCTATGATGGATACAATGATGGGTGGACGTGCAGCAGAAGAACTTATTTTCGGAACTGAAATTTTCATCGGGTATGTAGATTTATTTATCACGTAATAGTGATGGGTTGCTAAATAGCAGACTGCTAGTTTTCAACTGCTATTTTCAAACAGCAATAGCAGCCTGCTGCTGTTTAGTCTGATAGCATGCTATTTATCTGGCATGCTATTTGACTAGCAATATAGCAAAGCAGACCACAGCATCGACGAACAACGACAAACAGCAACAGCAATGTCAACAGCATTAAGCATAATGAAATAGATATTAAGGTATGTTGCTATACGTTAGCAATGGGCTAACGGTTGGATTTCATATTATGTTAGCTTGCTATGCTATTGCTGTTTAATATGTAAGGTTTTCGTGATGCTAGTTTTTTACCATTCGTTGGTGTGCTGTAGCGAGTCTTTCGCTACCTGTACGCAGATTGTTTTTCGTGCATTGTCCGGCTAACTGGGTGCTACGAATTTATTGAATACGAAGATTATTTCGCATGCTATGTAATTGATTTATTATGCGTTTTCAGTTGGGGATTTTTGTTGAATGGAAGTTTTGTTAGTTTTTGATTTTGATATCTGTTTGCTTTTTTATAAGTATTGCTATAGTTAGTAGATATGAAGCGTATATACTGGAACAGGTGTTTTTTTGTAACAGTATTTTTGGAATTTTTTTGTAAATTCCAAAATACTAGGTACGAGTATTTTCAAATATTAAAAAAGTTTTTAGGACAAAATTAGTCGAAATGGAGCAAAATCGGCCAATTTCGGGTTAGAGTGGTTTGGGTTATAACGGGCCAAGACCTATTGCTGTGATACAAAAATTTGGGTTTTGTAGGGGAGTAAGGGGTTTTTTGGCGATAGTTTGGCAAAAACTGCCTTTACGGCGCTTTCGATGATTGAAAGTGGTCGGGGTTACAATAGTGATATTTTAAGGACGAAAAATTTTTTGATAGGGATCATTGGGCAAAAACGCCCAATTTTCCCAAATTTTTTTTTTGGTCTATTATGAATTCGGGAACCTTTCTGATTTGTTTCGGGCGAAATTTTCATACAAGTCTAGGAAAAAGCACCTTAGTTTCGAAGATACAACAAAAGTAGCTGAAATCGGCCAATTTTGGGTTAGAGTGGTTTCGGTCGTAACGGGCCAAGACCTATTGCTGTGATACAAAAATTTGGGCTTTGTAGGGGAGTAAGGGGTTTTTTGGCAATAGTTTGGCAAAAACCGCCTTTACGGCGCTTTCGATGATTGATGATGATGATTGAAATTATCATACAAGTCTATGAAAAAGCGCCCTAGTTTCGAAGATACGGCAAAAGTAGCTGAAATCGGCCAATTTTGGGTTAGAGTGGTTTCGGTCATAACGAGCCAAGACCTATTGCTGTGATACAAAAATTTGGGTTTTGTAGGGGAGTAAGGGGTTTTTTGGCAATAGTTTGGCAAAAACTGCCTTTACGGCGCTTTCGATGATTGAAAGTGGTCGGGGAGTACAATACTGATATTTTAAGGACGAAAAAATGTTTGATAGGGGAAATTGGGCAAAAATGTCCATTTATTACAAAAAAATTTTTTTGTCTAGCTTGAACTCGGGGACCTTTTTGAGTTGTTTCGGGCAAAATTTCCATACGAGCCTGGGTCAAAGCGGCCTAGTTTTGAAGATACGGCAAAATGAAATCCGCCGGAAAACCGTCCGGAAATTTACGAGACCGCAGGAAATAAGGTGCTCCTGGACTCCTGTCCAGCCTTTCCAAAGAGGTTGGTCCCCTAGTAGGTGCATGTTTAAAAGCGAAACATTTTTTTTATCATTTCTTAATAAAATTTTCGAAAAATTTCATGCTTCAGTGAGGCCAAGTGGAAAACCGACTGTTTTAGATTAACTATGCAAAGTTTGGTACCAGAGATCGACCGATGAAAAGTCATATAGAAGGCAATAGGGTTAACTGGGCCTATCTTAATATATTTGTCTATAACGAATAACGAATACAGGAGGTGTTTTGTGCATGTAATAAAATGAAAGTCAAATTAAACTGATTGAATTTGATTGTTTGCCCTTAAATGGCTCCTAGATTGGAGAAAGACTTGCCAAATAAGTGACCGACCATTGGAAAGTTACGGACAAGCTGCACGGACTAATGACTCGGAATCCTTTCAAGGTCATCTTGCACCATCACCATTCTAGTCGGGGAACTTTGTGTCTGGTGGGTGGGAGGGGGCATGTCATACCGTTTCATTACTGCAAAACGCATGTACGTATATATGTACATACTTCAACAAATACTAGCTAGTATTTTTGAAACATGTATTTTTTTGTACTCGTACTAGGAATACCTAATATGTGAAAATCCTAGAACGATCCAACTGTATTCGCTACCTCTTAGCCGGATAAATTCTCCCTAATATTTCTTCCGACACAAATTTCAATACCATATTACTTTACATACGCACGCATGTACGTATGTAGGTCATACATATGAGAGAAATGTATGAAATCTTCGCGCATTTTCGAAACCGCAATAGGAACATAGTGTAAAACAGGGAACCCAACAAACTGCAATTTGTATAGTACGTGACCCCAAGCCGGCGAGAAATCACAAATGAAATAATATGTTGCACCCACTGAGATGTCGCACCGACACAACTAATAGCAGACTGCTGTTTTTTAGCTGCTATTTGAAGCTGCTATTTAGCAATAGCATAAGCAGTTGCTTTTGCTATTTGAAAACAGCAGTTTTGCCCATCACTATCACGTAAAATAGTTATTACGTTTACTTTTGATTTGATCACCAGGTGCAAGCAGTGACAAAAAACATGCAACATCAATCGCTTCACATATGGTTAAAGACTGGGGCATGTCAAAACGTGCTGGCTTGCGGACTATAGAAGGAGCAAAAGGCCTGATGCCAAGCGAAAATTTAGGACCAAATACGATTGAAGTTGTCGATGTAGAAATTAAGAAAATTCTTAGTGATATTTACGAACGAGCCAAGGCGATTTTAAAAGAACACAAAACATTAGCAGAGCAATAATGTCCGGGGACAGAAAATCTAGTGATGCATATGCTTCATAGAAGATAAGTTTTAGCGATTAGAAATAATATTGTAAACAGATTGCAAAAGTTTCGAAATAACTTTGTGCAAAGCAAGGTATCCGAAATCATATAAATTGGAAGTAAAATAAAAATGGAAATAACTAATGCATACACCTGCTACAAAAAAAATATTTTTTATTAAATGAAGAATCTAAAAGGAATATTGACATTCATATATATTTTATAGATAATTTATTGCTACATCATAAATAAGTAATTTCAAGCAAAGCTTCTGTTAAATTTTATATTGCATACTTATGTTTTTTAATAATAAAAATGGGTCAGTTTCATTGCAGAGTCTCTTCTTCATAGCAGTTGTAAACCGCTTAGTCAAGAAACGAGCTATTAAATATTCATCATCCCCCGCAAGAAAATAAGATAGGAAAAAAATTACATACATAAGTTGAGGCTAAAGCATTGCTCAAAATTAATTTTACATAATTCATTTGTTTCAACTTCAAATATCAATAATACATAAATATACATAAAACTATTATAAAAAAAAAGCTGCGGAAATCGATTTCCCTTGTTGCCGCCAATTGATCTTGTTCGATGGAATTGAAACGATTCTAATTAAAGTAATAAATAATAATTATTTCATTAAAGCAAGAAAGCGGTATACCTTTTTATTGTATTCCTCGAACCGTCTTCAACTTGCGCCGCTGGGCTCGGTCAGTGAAGCAGTAAAACCCATCATTTAAATTTTTAGTATAGTTATTTAAGCAAATGTTTGCCCAGATTGACGCTTTTTTTTGCTAAGCTTATTGAATTCTCTCCGCACGGACAATATCTAATTTCATTTAAAGTACATTCGATATATTTAAAAATTAACGAGAACACGAACTGCTTATGGTGGTTTTGCTTTAAAAACAAATGTTCGAAATCTTTTGAAATTAAAGTTTCGCATAGCTGAAATGCAGCAGCGCCCATATTTAATGAAAAATGTGTTGGAAATTTTAAACTTCGATATATTACTTCGATATTTTCCAAATTTTTCTTCGAGGGAATCTGTTTGGAATTTACCTAGCAAAACGTATCGGAAATTTAAATCATTTAGCAAATAATTGCAAAGATGAAGTAATGACGCCGTTGTGTGAATGATTGCTGAATGTGTTTCGGTAGAAAGTTTACCTCTTATGCTGCGCTCATTAAAATTGTCCCATGAAATTAGCCAATGCAAGCAAGAAACAAGGAAAACATAATTATCGCCAGTAAAACTTGTAATGGGCTCTGCATATTTTTGCCTTGAATTATGTCCTTTTTTTGGGGTCTTAACATTGACAATTGTCCACCAAGTAAATATATTCTCTAGAAACTCAATTGTCCCAGTGGATTTGGGGAAAAAAGTTTTAACAGCCTCAATGGTTTTCTCATTGAAAATTCTCATGACAAGGGAAACATTATGCCGTTCAAAACTATTAGGATTAAGTGCCTTATATGATAAGGAAGGAGCTAATTTTAATGTTGAAAACTTTTCCTGGTCATGAATTTTTTTTAAACATGAGAATTCGGCGTCAGCGATTTCATTGGCATCTTCGATTGAAGGAAACTTAAGACTTTGCGATTTTTCATTTATCCAATTGTTTCTTACACATTTGAATATATGGACGGCATTGAAAGCAAAAAAAATTTTTTCCCAGGAATATATGGAGAATTAATAAAAGGCTGTAATTCTTTGTGGGGAGAAAATTGTTTAAAAAGTTTTCTATTTACTTGATTATTGTCAGCTAGCACACACACTACCTCATAGCCGATTTCATGCAAAATTTTCAAACTAGTTTGAGTAGTTTCGGAGAGAAAAGAAGCACTTATGTCTTTAACTTGATATAGGCCTACTACATCCTTATTTTTGGATAAAAGTGAAGTTAACATAAATGCCTGGACAGTTGTAGCAGGGCGCAGATCTGCAATGTCATTTTGCATGTTATGAGCGATTCCTTCTACTTTGCCCCCTTTAAAAGAAATAACCGGCTTTACATATATTTCATCGAGTAAAAGATTGACATATTTCTCGTGGGTTTCCAGCATTTTAAACTTATCTGTGAGATATTTTGTGGCAACGCCTGAATATAAAGTTCCTGTTGCAAATGTTTTTAAATAATTATGATGGGGCATTACCAATAATTTCATTTCCCACACATATTTATACGCGGCAGGGAAAGTGAAAAAAATAGACTGAAGGATATGATATTATCTGAAGAGTACAGTTTTCGCGATGCAAAATTTAAGTTGTCTGGAGAGGAAACACAAAGTAATTTTATCTTCCTCGGAGATTTGCTCATATTGAGCTAAATCATCTATTTGTTCAACAATATCATTTACGCGGTCTGTAACATTTATTATGTTCAAATCAATATTATTCACGAAATTTAAAATATTGTTAATATTTGAATATAGGTCACATTTTAAACTGCTACCTAATATGTGTTTAATAGGTTGTAAACGAATTTCTTTGTCTTTTAAAAATAATCGCACTTGAAAAACTTCATTGATTGAGAAAGATTTTTCAATGTGCGGTACTCTTTCTTTAAAATTTATTTTATAGAAGTAAATTGTACAATCCTCCACTGATGTATGCCAATCTTTTAAGGACAATTTATCTAAATTATAAAAAATATTATTGATTGACAAAATGCTATCCTGTTGAAGCCATTTTAAATGTGCTTCTTCATTAAGCAGCAAAGCTCGATTTATAGCCGGATCGTTTCGAGGAGTTGAAAATGAGCAAAGATACGTTGGTAGCCCCGGGAAAAGTGTAGGGATAGCATCTTTACGTAATTGACATCTCCCTCTTAATACTGGCAAGCCTTCTTTTTGAAGCGTATCTTCACGGATGATTTGCCAGTCTTCGAAATGCACGTCGCATATCACTGTATGTTTGACAACTTTAAGGTCTTTCCTAGGGCTTTTAGCTAGCCACCTCTTTGTGACGTTAGTGTCCCTAAGAAAGCTAAAAATACTGTTGCTCTTATAAGTAGACCGACAGTTTGGAACGCAGCAGGAAGAAGGCATTTCTGAAATTATATATTGTTTTTTTGTGAAATCGGAAACAAAAGTTTATAAATAAGTTTGATTAAAAGTAATTTTATTTCAATGCCTGCCATGACCAAATGTGTGGAGAGATTAATGTCTTGAAAAACATATTTCCCTTGCAAAATAGTATCTTCTGTTAAATTTTCACATTAAATAAACTGAAACTA
The DNA here is from genome assembly GCA_963978885.1 of Nemotelus pantherinus. Lineage (NCBI taxonomy): Eukaryota > Metazoa > Arthropoda > Insecta > Diptera > Stratiomyidae > Nemotelus > Nemotelus pantherinus. The sequence continues at coordinate 125,105,047 of OZ022263.1, forward strand.
GGTTATATCAGCAAAACAATCATGTATTTCAGCCAAATAATAAAAATAAACAAATAATTTTCAAAACTGGATAGGAATTTGTTTTCATAAATAGTTTCATATATTATTTGGTTAGATTCTAAATCTAATCAATTTTAACATACTTTTAAGCAGGATTTGTATGCAAGATTATTGAAAAATGGAGAATATTTTTTATCTATATTGAGTAAATACCAAATAAATATTGTTCACCTCCTTCGTTCCAGCCTGGTCATACATCAATCAGCGTGCACGATCCATTTGCATTATTTTTCTCTTAAATAATATTTCATTATTTAATCAGAACTATTCACATTTTAGTGCAAAAATTACGGCGTTTACACCTATTTCGTTACAAACAGCTCTCAATTTGAAACCAAAATCTCATAATCATCGTATCCAATCTCTCGGCCTTCGTATGCGAGATAGCAAGAGCCATGTGATGGGTGAACTTTTCCAGGTATAGTTTTTCCATTATGTATGACACGTCCAACAAAAAGAGATTCACCACTCTCACTTTGACCAGCTATAATAGCTTGCGGAGGTATACTTCCTCCAGACGCAGAAATCAATTGATAACCAGTTCCACATAAAACTTCATACACCCTCAAAGAATGTTCACTTCCGCCCCAAGCAATGCGAAGAACGCGTTCTGAAGGGACTACCTAAATAAATTTAGTATAAGTTATTGTTTTGATTACTGTATTACATTGTTTTCGAACTTTTCCAGGAGTTAAGGCACGCTGATGAATCCCTCGGCCAATATAAAGTGGTTCACTATCTTCGCTGCATGGTGTGGCATCCACAGGTTTTCTTCCTTTTGTCACTTGAATCCACCTTCCACGACCATTGCACGGCGGCGACGGATACATTTGTTCTTGAGGAAATTCAGCTGACGGTGGAGCTATAAAAAATTTGTTATTTTCCCTCTTGAAGGATCGAAAGCGGCTAGGTAGCGACAATCATAGCACTATCTAGTTATCGAAGAAAATAAACTATACTTTCAATTATCCATGAACCGGATGCACCCCATCCTGTGCATACACCAACACTCTTTATGACAATACGTGAACTCATTTCATATGAAATAAATGGTGCATTTTCGCCTTCTCGGCCAATTGACAAAATCTGGAAAAAGTTTATTAATGTTAGAAATTAGTGCTGGAATAAAAGTTAAAAATATGTACTTGATTTTGCCACCGAATCCAAAATCCTCTATACTCTTCAGGATGCAATATTCCTGGTGTATCGATTTCAACAAGATTCGCCACCATCCGATAATCAACTCCTTTTTTCGTTTTGTAAAAATACGATCAATTGCAAAACCTATGTGAGCATTGTTTGGAGCTCTTACTTTAAAAATGAATTCATTGATATTGACAGGATATGTCATATAAATTAGACAATCTGGAGTTTCCAATTCTGAAAGAAAAAATATTCGTAATTAAAATTAACTTTCATTTTTAATGAACTGAATTCGTGAGAAAAATTTCTATCCGCAGTAGCACTACTGTACGTAAAGCTTGATAGATTTTCTTACATTACAATCCAATAATATTTTCGGATTGAATAGTAGCCCATAAATAACTGAATAGAAGGTCGGTTTTGCATTGAATTTTTGCAACATTATTAATACTAAAAATCTATGTTTAATTCTTTCGCGAACAAAATGAAAAGGAACACATTGAAACGCTAAACTTTTTTCTCCTGCTTTATCGGTCGACTCAATCACTACTAACTATTTTGAATTTATCCTTCTAGATGCTTGAATTTAAAGCGGGGGAGTGTGTCCAATATTCTTGCTATTGCTGCTATTTTAGCTGCTTTGGCTTCAGCCGACTCACGAACTCCATTGAAATCGTCTACATTAATCAGCTGATAGTCATATACGAAACCACTATTGGCACTTTGATATTCATCTCCCAATTTGATGTATTCACTCACCCACTCAAATCGCACTAATCTCGTGAACAACGACTGCTCCATGTTCGAATATTTATGAAAAGCCACATTCTTGACGGGTGGCAACTGATGACAATTTAAACTGTCACTACTGCCACTGTCACACGTTCGTCTCCACTAGTCTACATTGTCAAATTTTTCGCTCGAAAGAATGACCAGATAATGGAGACATGTCAAAATTTCACGTGAACTCGAACTCAGTACCAGCCTTTAGGCGCGTTTTTTTGCTCCTCTATCCAGCGGAGAGTAGAGTAGACGCATTGAAAACAACAACACTCCTACACCAGTGAATTCACTAGTACAGAAATTCTATGCGTCATTTGTAGTTCACGTGTTGAAGTGTAGAATGTGCTGATAGAAAAAAAAAAGCTCATGAGAAGTTGTATTTTTTTCTGTGAGATGGCTTTCGGTTTTCATGGTTATGTTGAATGTTTTGGTAGTTAAGAAATTAGAAAAGGCCCTCATAATGTGTAGAAAGTTAAAAGAATTAATTTTCTGTTAGTTTTTTTTCTATTTTCTATCGATTGTGGTAGTGTATACTCGTTATTTTCTCCCTTTTTTTTCAGCTGTTTTGTGGGACCACAGCGAATATAGCAACCTATGTCAGGTTTAGCGAATGCACTGCTGTTTTATACTAGATCGTTGTTTTTCCGGCATAGTTGTACTCTGCACTGCATTGGAGCAAAAAAACGCACCTATTGTCGTCAAATGTACACCACATAAGTCCCATCCAAGGCGAGTTTTCGGGGCGACCGGTTCGTAGTGGCTACCTTCTTTTACGTTTCTGGGTACGCACAAGTGCCAGTTGTCTAAGCCGATGAGGATAGTGGGTTTAGCATTGTTGAAAGATTCGAATCGCGCATGACGAAGGTGTTTATATTTTGTAACAAGTGTGCTACGAGCAACGCTTTGTGTTGGAAGGTCAAGACACGAAATTGTTTGTGCTGAAATTTCATAAAAACGGGTTTTATCATTTCGTGGAGATATTTCTAGTTTGACGATTTTTGAGTTCGTTTCCACGTGACTCTGTCCGTCAGTCCAACGCATACAAAGTTGTTTTCTTCTACCTTCTACGCCAAATTTTTTCGATGTACGATCTTTAACTAGAGTGATAGAGGATCCGTCGTCAATGAACGCAAATGTATCGAAACTTACACAACCGTATTTTAACGTAACTGGAACTATACGATAGAGAATATCATTACAGTTTCGTTGAGTAGCATTTGCTTCGGTAAATCATCTTTATGAAGGAGCTGATGGTGGAGCTTTTTGCAGCCATTTATACCACAATCTTTCGCTTTTTTGCACCTAGGGGATTTATGTTGATACAGACATATACGACACAATTTTAACCTGTGGACGACCTTCCATCGATTGCTCAAGTCCATTTCTTCCAACTTTCTACACTGCGCTGGGCTATGATAAATCTTGTTGCATGAGAGTAGAAAACTAACAGGAGCGGGCTACCTTACCCTTCTGGCCCTACATCCAAGTGTGTGTAATAGGACAAAAACGTTCTCTTCGATTCTCTCTGGCTTGGGCCTGCTTGGGCTTAGCTGTCAAAATGGTTGTCGATCGTACGCGGTGTCGGTTGTGTTTTCGAGTAAAGTGAATTTCAAACGTAATTAATTGTGTTGTGCGGTGGTGATTTTTCTTAAAAAACTAATTTTGTGAACATTATAAACCCTTAGTTTAATATAACAACGCGAAAATACATAAAAACTTCGTAAAGTTTAAGAAATAATAAGTCAAAAGTGTGCTGTGGGTTTATGCCCAAATCGGCGAGGATTTGGTGTCTTAGCAGTCTCTTTTCACAGGTAAGTGAGTGTTCATATATATAATCCGGGCTAAATTTATCGTCGCGTGTAAAATATTTGTCAGGCATTGTGCGTGTTTCTCAAAAAATGAACGAAAAAGTAGCGAGTGGACCGTTTGTTTATGTTTTCGTGAATGAAAATTGCACAACCATGTTTGATTTGTCTTCGGTCAGTGGCGTAACCAAAAATATTTATATCGGGTTAGAGAAAAATAACTTGATGAATTTCAATGCAAAAAAGTTTATGTGTTGAAAGTAATTTTAGTGATATATAAGTAAAAAATAATATTATGATAACAATTTCAAAAGTTAGTGCAAAGTAAAAAACATTGAAATAAAATTAAATATTAGTAAAACAAAAAATAATTGTCGATTGTTCGGAACTTAGAAAAAAAAGTGGACTACAAATATAGTGAGGACTAAGCAAGCCCTAATTCCGCCGAAGCCGGTCCCAAGCCTGGTTGTGAAAGGAAGAGGGAGGCTGGAAAATTTTTAATAAAACATAATAAATCTGCTGAATATGTTTAGTTGGGTAAAGTTTTTTTTATGAAAACATGTGCTTAGTTTCACACACATGCATCAAAATGCATCAACATCAAAATGAAAATACAAATCTAAGGTTGCAGGATACCAAATTCAAAATTTTGCGCCATGCATTTGCCCCCGTTTAAACCACAAAAACTCTAATTACCTACAGCTTAGTCATTTTATGATAGGCTTTGCATTTTTTGTTTGTATGCGATATTTGCCCTGTTGGCTTTACTGATGTTCCTCTCCTCATTAGTTCTCTACTCTCATCTTGTTGCATATCAGACATTTCTTCTCCCCACTGATTCGATTGCGGCGATTATGTTTGTAGGGACAAGGTTGGACACACTGGCGCGGCAGTACCAATTGCCCGCACTGCACAACCATCGTCAGTACGCAGAACTAACTTCATCTTCATCAGCCGACCGAGCAGGTCGTGCCGTGAATGCGTTCATTATTTCTGTTCTATCTTTAAGTTTCTTAGTAATAAATTGTTTCCTTAGTTACGCATTTATAATCGTGTTTTATTATCCGACAACAAGTAGCGCATTTGCTACAGGTTTTTCACTTGAACCGCATAGAATACTAGCGTTTCGAGTTTGTCCGATCTCGGAGCAGGTGTTTTTTTAATTTTATCAATCTGTGTTTGAATAATAAGTGCCGGTCGACCATAAAACATTTTCAATGTGTCGATGATCAAGGTTACATTAGATGAATGCGTCAGATAGCATTCAACCATTTTACGGGCATCGCCTTTTAAAGCTTTTTGTAGACGGCATAAATTTTCTACTTCCGAAAACTTGCACGCCTTTGTTGAGTACTCATAAGATGAGACAAAAGTCGGCCACTGTTCTGGTGAGCCAGAAAACAGAGGCAAATCACGAGCTATCGTTTCCCGTGCCAAAATGTGCTCTACTTGATGTTCTCCATCACAGATTGTTGAGTTTTTATTTAACGCAGTGACATTTGAAGAACGTGGCGTAGATTGATTTTGGTCAGTGATTACTGTCCGGTACTCTGAATCTGCTGTTTTGGGGGCGTTATCTGCTCCGTCGTCTAACATTGCTTCTGCTTTCGCATCACGTCCATGTTGCTTGATTTGGTCACTAGATGTCTGTGCCATCAAATGCTTTAGCTCTTCTAATTTCTGTTGAATTACGTCCCCACGTAATTGTTCCCGTAGACGTTCAACTTCATCCAACTTGGCGGAGAGTTTTCTTTCGCGCTCCATCTTATTTTGGTGAAATTTTTGAAGTGAGCAATGCAAGTAGCACAAAGTCATTCTTTATGTGCGATATCAGCATCTACACCGACACATTTGAAGTGAAACCAGTTCTGACAGCCATCACAAGCAACCATTTCGATATTATCGTTTTCAGTGCAAAGCGCACAATTGGCTTCATCTTTGTTCAGAAGATCTGATGTCATGCTTCTGGTTTTTACTAGATTTTCATGCGACATTTTGAGTGATATGAAACGCAGTGTTTTCACTGTATAAGCTCTTTTGCTGATGTATTATCTGATATAAATTAAAATCGTTACTTACTTGTACAAAATATCTTTAAGTGTGATATTACTTATTAATCTTTATGATTGAAGAGTGATTTATCTTATGAAACTTTATAGTTGAAGAGTGATATAAATTATGAAACTTTATATTGGATAGGATTTCACACTGCACTTTAATCACGAACTGACTCACTTGATGAAAATAACTGTCCCTGTGCCAAGTGGTCAATCTGCTACTTTGACCAACTGGTCAACCTCCATAGCATTGCAGTCGGATAGTAGACAGGATAACGACGACCCGGGCCTGCTCGCTCACCCCTGACGGCCACCGGTACTGGTTATCCGACTCACTTTACCGTAACTTTTTCTCCTTTGTCTTCGTCCATATTTGGTTTTCTGTTCGGGGTCTCCTTCCCCTAAGGTCCCTTTAGCAAGGCAGCGACCCATCTGGCTGATGAGCCACTGCCCTGAGCCCCCTCACCGCGGCAAGGTCGGACCGTTGAGGGGGGACACATTCATTATGGAAGAGAAGAAAATTAGTTTGTTGTCTGATAGTTCATACCCACGTCAATCAACATGGAAACATTACAGTACATATAGTTTTCGCAGTATGCTTTACAGATCAGGGAGTTTGAATAATTTTATGTTATGTAATAATTTCAATATTTTGTAACTTTGTTTATCGAATATTATTCAATTACTTTTTGATTTATCAATAAGTAATTTGGAGAGCTTCCCTCAGAGTTCGGTAGTGTTGCATCTGCTAATAGAAACAATACGCTAGTCAAAATTTTGGACATGTATTTTTCTTGGTTGTCAAGTATTTTTCTCATAACAATGTCAATTTGCAACAAACAGTATTTTCAGGTTTAAAACAAAGTAAGTTCAATTAATTGTACAATGTTCGGAAATGGCACCGTATCCTAAAACCACTAACGAATTCAAATACCTCACTCACTTTACATATTTTCCAGTTGGCAGCTTTGACGCGAATGCGAATCACACCGATTGGTTTTCAAATGCGATTCGTTTGCGTGCTCCTGTCAAAAAATGCGATTCACATTTCGCATTCGCGTTGATTGAATCGTGGCCTTACGAAAGAAACTCCCGAGATAGCAAGAAGTGAAAAGTTATATACAGAAGAGCAGGGGTGTGTTCAATGTGCATGCTATAGCTGCTCCAAAAGCATAGCATAGCATCACTTTAGCAAGTGTCAAAATTTGCAGTAGCTAGGTGAAGCAGCTATGGATATTGGACAGCCAAAAGCTGCTACGTAGGTCAGTTTTTACACAGCTCAACTCAATAACAAATATTTTTTTTCCAGTTTTTTAACGTCAGTCTTTGTATTAACGTGGATCAGCTTTCCATTTGCCTTGCACTTTGAAAATTGTTGAAACTTCTGAGTTTTGACCATACAGCTGCAGAAACTATTGAAATTTTCCTAGCATATTTAAAACTTTTCACTTATTCCCGGCTTTTGGCACCATATTTGTGAAAAAGAGCGAATAAGAAACCTTGGAAATTTCATGGTACACGAATCAGTGTACTCGGCCTGTTGCACTTCACACCCGCCTTCTAAAAACTCAAGGTGAGTTGCGCTGTGTAAAAGCCTACTTAAAACTCGAGTTGAGTTGAAGAGTTCAAAAGCCCGTATTTAATTTATAAAAGCACTATACTCAAATCTATTGTTCACCTTCTTTGCCACCAAAGCGCGAAAACTACTTTTCATTTCTATTTCTAATCCAAAGTGACGTTTGAACAGCATGTCATCTAGGTACGCACTTCCATTTTGCCTTAGCTACTTTCTGGCTATCCTCCAGACTGCGAGCAGCAAATAGCTGCTACCATAGCAGCTATTCCGGAACCTTGGACTGCCCGACTGTCCAATAGCAAGCATAAGAAAATAGCTATTTCCTGACATTGGACAGCCAGAGCTGCTAAAATAGCAGCTAATAGCTGCTATAGCAAGAATATTGAACACACTTGAGGTCAGAGATAATAACGCTCCTAGCGTTGAAGTAGAGGGGAAGCATACAACGATCACTCACTATCTCATCCTGACTATGGTAGACGGTAAAATTTGTAATTCGATTACAAATACAGACTCGTCTCAAACCTGCTACAAGTGTGGAGCTACTTCTAAGCTCATGAACAATTTAGAAAAAATCGCTGCTAAACCAGTTGAAATTTCAACTTTTCAATTTTGGCTTTCTACCCTTCATGCCTGGATACGTTTTTTGAATGCCATCTGCATATTTCATATCGTCTCACAATAAAACCATGGCAAGTCAAAGGAATAGAGGCAAAAGCAGAAGTATCTTCTCGGAACAAAGCTATTAAAGTGCAGTTTAGGGAAAGGTTAGGTTTGATAGTAGACCAGTCAAAACCGGGATCAGGAACAACGAATGATGACAATACGGCCAGAAACTTTTCCCAAAAAACAACGGTTTCTGCTGATATTACGGGCACAGATTGAAACTTGATTTTGAGGTTTCGGGAACGCTATCCAGTGTGTTTCCAGTGAATTTGAATGCATTTGAAAGCTATGCAAAAGAAACAGCCAAGCTTTAGATTAATTTATATCCATGGTATTATATGCCCGCATCTGTGCATAAAGTACTTTTCCATTGAAGAGATATAATATCGGTTGTCATGCTTCCAATCTGCCAAATATCGGAAGAAGCGCAAGAAGCTCGAAATAAACATCTTAAACAGTACCGAGAGCACCGTGCAAGAAAAATGTCTCGAGAAGCCACAATTACTGATGTTTTCAATAGACTGTTAGTGACATCAGACCCTGTAATATCCCCACTTCACGGAAAATGTATTCAGGAATAGAAGAAAAGGCCCTTTCCTCCTGAAGTTCTTTCTATTTTAAATCCATATGAAGACCCCTCTTAATCAATTGAAACGGTGTTAAGTGAGAGTGACGAAAACAGAGATTAATTTCCAGGAATTTATAAACCATATTGTAATCACCTAAATTACCATATAAACTTATTGTATGTAGAATTTATGGATGTTTTCAGTCCAGTTTAGTTTTCTTATCTCATAAAAATGGTTTTCATGGGTTGCGTATTTCATTTCTCATTATTTAAAATTTTGGCCAGGTTTTGGGTGGTTCTGGACCACTGTGCGGCAGTCTGGTTTACAAATGCAAAGATTGTGATTTATTTTCAATAGGGCGTGTTCAAAAGGGAAATTTCCGATATTGTGGCTTCTGGCGGCTGCTGTTCACTTTGTTAGAGGATGTCTCAATAGCTACGTATACAGTGTGATTTCAAAATGGATTCAAAGCGGCTTGATATCGAAACGTGAAATCGAAACCTTTAAACAACCCGTTTCATTTGAAAATGACGTTTGAGCTGCATGTCAGCTGTGTACGCACGGCCATTTTGTCTTAGCTACTTTCTTGCTATCCTCCAGACTGTGAGCAGCAAATAGCTGCTACCATAGCAGCTATGCCGGAATCTTGGACAGCCCGACTGTCAAATAGCAAGCATCAGAAAGGGCCTTTCCGAATTGTCGTCTTTACCTTGGTCTTCAGTTTGTTATAACAGAATGTGACGTGACATCAAGTTTAGCCTGTCCGAATAATTTATCTACGGCTTGACTTTTCTCCCCTGTATAACAATTAATGATAGTCTCATCTCGCCTTTATTTAGACGTCATGATAGATTACAGTTTGTGAGTGAGGTAACATTTTGCTAACCTTTGATTCTGATCGTTTGCTGAAGTACCTTAAAGAAAACAACCAGAGCATATTGTACGATGGACCCGATAATGATATAACCATTTTTGCGATTGCAGCAAAAACAGCTGGGCTGGATATGGTGTTAAAAAATGAACGTCAATATGGCTTTATAATTTCATCGCTGGACAAAAATTAACCTATCGAACGGGACCATCAGCAATTAATTTAATTGAATATCATTAATGACATAAAAAAGGGAATTGTGAAGTTGCCGGGATATTTACAAGACTACATTGAGCATCCGAAAAGGTAAGTATTTCTCGAAAATGCTTCTGTCTTTCAATTTCAAACCAAAGCACTTATTCCTTTTATAGAGATCGACTACATTTTAAGAAAATCTATATGATCAACCTCCTTCGGCGTACTGAACGAATACTAAAAATGGAAGAAAGTATCAAGGAAATGGGGCTGGAAGTTGAACATTTTCCTGCCGTTGATGGACGTGACTTGAATCTGGACGTAATCGGAAAAATGAGGATGCCTGGATACGAAGATCCATATAACCATCGTCAAATGACTATTGGCGAAATTTTTTGTTTTCTCAGTCAGTACAAGATTTGAGAACGAATGGTCAAACAGGATATGACGGTTATATTTCCGATATAGAGGAAATTACACCAGTAATTTAAAGTGAAACGGTCGAATCTCATGCACAGCTGAAGAGTGATAAAGAACGTGAAAATAACTCAAACAGTCTGACAGTTGAAGAGGAAATTAATAAGAAGTGGAAGTAATGTTATGATATAGGAAATTCATGGTGAGGATCATTTATGGATCAAATTATTAACAATCGAAAACAATGTGCATTATATCTTACTAGCATTGATGCTAATAAGCCGTTCACACTACACTCTAAATCAAGTAGATTTAGAAGCTGTCAAAGTTAATCAGGTAAGCGTTCACACTACCCGAAGTGATTTAGAATGAGGAGATTTAGAGAGAGAAATGTCATTCGAATTTATGTGTACAAACTTTTTTGCGTGAAAGTTGTTGAAAATGGTGCAGGAACATGGAAGAACATTTTCTTTTCACTTTGTACAACTCACATTTTCCTTTTTTATTCAATTTTTGCTATTTTAGGACGAAATTCGAATGACATTTCGTTCAAATCTACTCTCGCTCTCACGGATGGAATTCGCCGCGCTCTGAGAAAAATTCGCCAGGGACAAAATTCACAATAGTACCTGATTTGTACTTGATTAACTCTAAATCTACTTGATTAACTCCATCAGAAGCCGAAAAAATGTATGGGTAATGATTTAAGTTGATTTAGCTCTAAAGCGATCAGCTGATCGAAATCGCCTGATTTAGAGTGTGGTGTGAACGGCATATAAGTTTAAAGTGACATTTAATGATTCTGATGTCTGCGTTTTTATAGAACTTTACAATCAAAATTCTGTAGACTGTTAGTTGTATTAAGGAATATGAAATTATAAACCTAAACAAGTAAGATGGTCGTTTGATTTGGTAAATATGATCTTTTCTGCTGTTTGAATAATTAAACAGTGGATTGAACCGATTTGATGCTGTTGGATGAACTTATCAAAGAGTATTAAAGATCAACTACTTTACAATGCTATAGACGAGATGGTATGAGTTATAAGCTCTCTTGATTTTGCTTTTCGATGTAAAGCTTGATGGGCAAAAAAGGGAATTTATGCTTAAAAACAAGACTCATGGTGAGCCTATACCACTGTGAGAATCTAAATACGCTCATATATATCTATAAATCTTTCCTAATTCGGCAAAAAACGATATTTAATTCCCATCATTTCTCACAAAAACCGCAGTTCAATCAGTTTTAATGAAATTGCATTTACTTCCAACCAAAAATCATTCAAATGAACTACAGAAATGTAAAAATTATATTTAAAATGCATCATAAACTACTGCACATATTCGCCTTTATAATCATCCCGATAAATATCTTCACCACCAGGGAGTCGTTCTTCATTCAAACTGCTTACGCCTTCACCAGGAATACTTTTTTGCATCTCTTTTTCATAGGCGATGCCGAATGGGGTCGTGAAAATTGTGTATACTTTCGCCACAATCTGGAGCAGGTCGTTTTGAGATTCGGGTATTTGAGTTGTTTCGACTAAATTCTGCAAGAAATTTCAAATCAATCAAATTCAGTAGTATTAATCTAAAACCCAATTTAGAATTATTTACCTTGAAGTTCTCAATAAGAAACAGCTTCGATTGACTATTAAGTTTGGGTGGAGCATTTCTAGACATTACTTTAGCTAACCATATATACAATTTTCTGTAAGAAATTAAGTTTTCATATTGAAACGTCACAATGAAAGTATAATTCCTACCGGAAATATATGTCGTCTTGTAATTTCACTTCGGGGAAACTCGCAGAGGCAGCAATTGCTGTGAGGGCCACTCGTAGCTCAAAGCCGCAGTTGACATGGAATCAACAAAATCATCGGTTTTTATCAATTTATTAAATATATACAACGCGAACCGCACTAACTTTTATTGTCGCGATTTACTCAACATGTTTCGCGGGTCTCACGTTCATTTTACTCGAATATAGCACGCGCAACCAGCACAATTTAGATTTTCACGCGGACCAGTCACCATATTTACACCACCAGCAATGCCTCCTAGAAGTACGGGCCGTAATGCAGAATGATGACGTCTGAGCAGTAGGCCAAAATGTCGCGAAAAAAACACATAGTCTTATGGGACGTCCGCGGGAAAATGTTAATTGTACGGGTTGTGTTAAAATGAGTAAAGTGAAAACAAAGTGAGATCCGGGGAACAGTGCTAGTGAACAGCTAAAACACAAATTAATGCGGTGCGCGCGGTATAATTAGAAAAATTCGCCACGAAATGTTTATCAGATGTTCTTAGGTTATGTGGTGTTTTGTGTCGATTCACTTTCGATACAATTGATTGCCACAAAATGCAAGTTATAACTAAATATTAACACTACAACGCATCCACGCACAAAAAACTAACGTTTTATTCATATTTTAGCAAGAAAACCGGAAGTGAAATCTCGGTGTGTGTCGGCACTGCCTCGTGGAAATGTCAAATTCTTACCGCCATGACGTCACAGCGAAAACGATTACGTAGCCTGACGGCCCGTACATCTTGGAGGCATTGCCCCTAGTCACCATTTTTCCGAAATGTCAAAACAAGACAAGACAGAGAATCCGGACAGTCTATCTTGATCTCCTATAACTGTTATAATAGGTCAGCTAAAACGCTGACGTCATAATCTGTTATACGGAGATCAAGACTAAGTCGGAGACAAGAATTCGGACAGGCCCAAAGTAGCTATTTCGTCGCATTGGATAGCCAGAGCTGCTAAAATAGCAGCTAATAGCTGCTATAGCATACACATTGAACACACCCCAGGTCTGTTCGCGTACCTGAATCTATTATAATAGGCGTGTTTTTTTGCTCCGATACAGAACAGAATAGAACTATGCCGCAAAAACAACGATCTAGCACAAAACAGCAGTGCATTTGCTAAGAATGACATAGGTTGCTATATTCGCTGTCATATCACAAATCAGCTGTAAATAAAGGGAGAAAATAACGAGTATACACTACCACAATCGATCGAAAATAGAAAAAAATACTAACAGAAAATTACCTCTTTTAACTTTCTACATGTTATGATTGCTTGTTCTAATTTCCTAACTACCAAAACATTCAACATAGCCTTGAAAAAACCAAAGCCACCTCACAGCAAAAAAGACAACTTTTCAAGAGCTTTCAACACGTGAACTACAAATGAGGATTCACTGGTGCAGAAGTGTTGTTGTTTTCAATGCATATACTCTACTCTCTACTGGATAGAGGAGCAAAAACGCGCCTAAAGGCTGGTACTGAGCTAATCACGAAGTTAAATTTTGACATGTCTCCATTATCTGGTCATTCTTTCGAGCGAAAATTTTGGCAATGGAGAAAAACAGAGACACTGCTCATTTCTGACGGATAAAATGTCAAGAATTTCTCTTTTTGATCGGTTTTCTTTTTGGAAAGACATTTGCACTGCTCCATTTTCAAATTGAAACACCAAATGTCACTTTTTAGCTCGAAAGAATGAACTGCACAAACTAAATTGGCGTGAAATGATGAGACATGTTTCAGTGCCATCTACGTTTTCAACGCGAAAGCAACTTTTCATGCTAAGAACAGAGTACCACTCTTGCTTATTTTCAAGCTAAATTTTCGCCGAAACAGATTTCACGTGAAATTTTGTATGAAAATTTCACGTGAAATCGAACTCAGTACTATGCTTAATATATTAAAATAGATTCGCAGAAAGTCGTTTTTGTACTCTGCTGCAGCAAAAAGAAGCCAGCTGCCAAATTCTGTTACTGCTGCAGTTTGCTGAAGTACGCGAAGAGACCAAACATTAGGCGCGTTTTTTTGCTCCCCTTATCCATAACGGAACAATGCATACGCATGGGAAACAACAACAACTCCTGTTATGGAAACGGGGAGTTGTTGTTGTTCCCAATGTGTCTACATTGTTCTGTTATAGATGACACATGAGAACGTAAGAGAGCAGTTACAATGATGCAACAAAACTTTATTGCGCAGGAAAATTTCCTCGAACTTCAAACTTGGCATGGCAACAAAATTTTTGAAAATATTCGGTTTCACCTGTTCCTATGAGCGTCCGGGAAATGGTAAATGTCACATGCAAATGAATGTCAGAATTTGCTTTTTTTGTCTCATATTTGCTTTACAATATACTCTGCAGCTTTTAAAGGATAAAATACTCACTGAAATCACTTTTCGAGATTTTAAGGATCCATACTATGAAACAAAAGTTTCTTTAACGTATCCAATGACAGCTGACGGTCAATGTTGTGTTGCATTGATTTCTTTGCGAAAAATTATTACTAATTTTCGAAGAAAATTAGTATTAAGGTCCAACTATAATGCACTTTAAGTAGCTTAAGTGAGCGCTGAAACTGAGGCACTTTGCTGTAGATTATTAGATCTATGAAGATGGGCTTGGTGCAGGCTCTTAATTTGTACTTATATTAAATTAAGTGTACAAAAGAAATGTTTTTTGAGCAATATTGGTATGCGACCGGAATATATTTAATCAACAAGGTCTTTACTGCTGAAGATTAATGTTCAATAGTGTACAGCTGAAGAATGATGTATGGTTATTTTTTGAATGAAAAAAGCTGTGTGATGGCATTTTAAATAGTTTATGTACTTGTATCTTTAAAAGTAAGTAATTTAAAGATACAAGTAAATAAACTACTATATAATTTATTATTTCGTATGTTCGCTCATTTATTATTTCGTATGTTGTTCAAAGCGTTTTCTCTTTGAAATAATGTTTGAAACTTCCTACCTCCTGTAAAAATAGCGTTTAAGTGATCGACGAAAAAATATTTTAGATACCTGTTATTCTTTTTACAATGTCGCGCAGGGTCATATTCGAGACATCTAATTACTACTTCCTGTGTTGTAAACTGTTAATGAACCATTTAACAATAAAAGACCTGTTCGCGTACAACGATTAATTGCAATTAATTGCAATGAAGCCGTTTTGCTACTCCGTTTTACTTAAAACTGAAAATTTTCCCTCTTTCACTAAATTGCAGTAGGGTCTGAGCTACTGAAAAATGCTGAAAACTGTCAAACGGATTTTGGCGTAATATTATTATGAAGGACGAATTTTTTTGTGGCGATAATTTGTCATCGCTTAGGATGACTTTATAATCACTAATGTTCTCCCGAAAACCGACAACTGCCACTTTTGTGCTCATCTTCCCCTATTGTTGCCACTCTTCCAAGCCGCCCTATTACCTCGTCTGGATTCTTAACTGTTCTATCGCTAATCTTCCCTAAGGCCCTACACTCGTCTACAATCCACTTAGCGATTCTCCTTGTTGGAGCGCTTGTAGCGGTGACAATTTCCCTAAGTTCACTTCCTTCCTTATGTACAACGACCTAGAAGATATTTGGACAGGCGGTGAGAAATCAATCTTGGGACCGAAAACGGATTTTTCTACCAACTCATATAAAGCCGTACGAACACATAGGAAAAAGTTCAAGGGTGTAAGCAAAATGCAAAAAGTGAAAAATGTAGGGGGCATCAGCTTGGCGCGTAGGTTTGAATAGCAATTGTATATTAATATTTGTAGAATAGGTATAATCGTTGATTTGCAATGAAACAATTGAAACCTAGTCAAATGAAAATAATGTATAGTATTTGTAGTTATTTTGAACAACTTTATAATCAATTTTTGCAATATTCAAATTATTTGAGTTATACTCATTGTATTTTTTCTTAACTATTTAACTCCTACTAACTGGTACATACCTACTACTTTGCCTAATTTGACTACCATCTAAGTATTGCTTAGCCTTTATTCTACCCAGATGCTTTTGTATAACTGGAGTCAGGATAATAATATCGGGATATAAAGCTTTGCTGGCAGATATGTAATATGTGTTACTTCCGTAACCTTTTTCAATAGTAAATACATAAATCAAAATAATTCTAATTTAAGGCCCCTAAAAAAGAAGAGGCAATGTTATATTCTGAATAGGTTTTTGGGACCGAGGAAGAAAATGTAATGTGAATAATTAATGCATTTATCAATTGTTTTTCATACGCATTATTCTGAAGTAATCTGAACACATATGTACCTTGTCCGGCCTACTTTATCAAATCTCACTGTCAACGTCTATGAAGCTGGCGTGATCAGTTTCACGTCTCACTTTACCCTTGATTTCACTCAGGTACCTATTGAGAGCTACGTGAACTCGAGGCTAGTTATACAATCTGTCGTTATACCTGCACGAACCCCACACATTAGGAGCTAGTACTAGACTGTAAGAAGTTCCATATGCATTATAAACCAGATTAAAACGATCATATGCATTATAAGGTTGTTAAGAAATATATCCTCGAAAATACTTTAAGCATATAGTTCTGGTGTGGAGTACTTAGTTCAGTATACTATTAAAAATAAACTAGTAAATAAATAATTTTATTTCTGATTAGCATATGCCTCCCTCTTTCTTTCTAACCGGGCTTGGGACCGGCTGCGGCGAAATTACGGCAATGGTAAATATATTCATATATATATATATATATATATATATAAATATATATATATATATATATATATATATATATATATATATATATATATATATATATATATATATATATATATATATATATATATATATATTCAAACTAATCAAACAGTAAAAGTTTAAAGAAATGTATTATTTTCCACATTTTGAACAACGAAACACGACAAGACTAACAAAAAACTGGTCAGATATTGAATTTTAAAACAATTTCACACAAACTACAAGAAATTGCCCCCAGCGACAAGTCATTTATACCACGCCGATGTTTCCCCTTCACCCCGCTATTTGCTACCACGACCGATGTTGAGTAAATTGTCAAACTCGGTGAACAACGGAACGTGTTGAATCGACTGGCGTGGCGGGCCAAGATAATTGTTTGATTTTAACGAGTACCTTGCCACTTTTTGCGAAATAAACTTCATCTGTTTAATTGTTACACCCAAGAGAGCACGTATATATGCTTACTTGTGGAAAGACACATCAACCGCACGAGAATGAGCTGTGTTTTGGCGATGTGGCTCTGAACACTTTATTTTCACCGGATTTAAGTGTTTGTAAACACTGTCACTAGCACTTTTTCTGTTCAAATCCTGCGAATGTACCTAATTACTTTCAAAAAGCACTTTAATTCGTAAAAAACACTTTACATTAGTGATTATTCGACCTGTTTATAACGTTGTTGACAGGTTGTTGAGCAATTCACGGCGGAAGAAAAGTCAAACTGACAAATTAATGAACAACGTGGTGCGTTGCATGGTCAGAGAGGGAGGGTAGAGACGAGGAAATTGGTCCCAGCGCACTTTCCTACATGTACACTATAACCACCTGTCCAAATATCTTCTAGGTCGTTGCTTATGTATCTTTGGCAGGCACCTAATTCTCGGCAATGACGGGTTTGAGACCCGCAGCTTGTTCAAAAGAGTGCAAAACGGACGATTGGAGAGGTGAACAAGCTGCGGGTCTCAAACCCGTCATTGCCAAGAATTAGGTGCCTTCCAAAGATACAAAAGGAAGGAAGTGAACTTTGGAAAATTGTCATAAAATTACCTGCCCAGAATGCGACAAAATATACATCGGGCAAACGAAATGGTTAGTTGGTGTTAGACTAACGGAACATAAACGGGAAGCAGCTTCAGCGAGGAAAAGAATACAACATTAGTACGTTCAGCAGTAGCAAAGCACATATTGGAGGAGGATCACAACATAACTTGGGACAATGTGGAGGTGATCAAGGAGGTACAGCAGGTGCGAAAACTGGATGCGTACGAAAGCCTGCACATATGGGAAACCCCTATGGATAGAAGACTAAACACAGACCAAGGAAACTGTGCATCACCATTGTTCATATTTTAAGCATCAAAATTTATATATTTTAAGCATCAAAAACTTCTGTTCACGGAAACTCACGATCCGATTAGCAGAATTAATTGAAATTTGCAGAATGTATTGGTCTTAAATAGGACCAGGTCTGATAGAAGTGATTTTGAAATGCGGGCGATTCTGTGCCAGTGGCGCCATCTTGAAAAACCACTAAAAAAGATAACTGTTTTTAGCCCTATAAATTCTGATTGAATCGTTCGATTTTGACGAAACTCACACAACTGCTGGACCTTACTTTAAGCCACGTTTGGTAGAAATTTGGTCGAAAAATTCGGTTGGAGTTGCCAGCTATGATAATTTTGGTGTCTTCATTTTGAAAAAAAAAATTTGGAAGTGAAAACATTCAAACCATCGAATATTCAAAAAAATGTCCGTTTCTTACAATAAAACCAATCTGTATATATATCTTATGTTTTATCTACACGTTCAAAATAAAACTTTGGAAATTTCATGTCGGACAAGAACGGTAACCCTCTCTCAGTTAACCTATATTTTTAGCATCAAAAACTTCTGTTCACGGAAACTCACGAACCAATAATCAGATACAGCTAAAATTTACAGAATGCATTGGACTTAAGTAAGACCAGATTTGGTAGAAGCGATTTTGAATTGTGGGCAAGTCTGTGCCAGTGGTGCCATCTTGAAAAATTACAAAGAAAAAAAACTGCTTTTTGCCCTATGAAATGTGAATAAATTACCAGATTTTCATGAAATTGGCACAGTAGCTAAACCTAACTTTAATCTCTGTTTGGTGGAAATTTGGTAGAAAAATTTGATTGGTGCTGCCAGCTATGGTAATTTTTGTGTCTTTGGTTTCGAAAATTCGCTCAGAAAAATAAAACTTTTTGCCCTATAACTTCCAGTGCAGTCATGAAATCAATACGAATTTCATACAATTAATGAAACCTGTCATAAACATTATTCAGGCCAAATTTGGTTGAAAAGCCACGATAAGGTTGCCAGCTATTGTTGGTTTTGTGTTTAATTGCAATATCTTTATTAAGCGGTTTTATCGTAGAATTCTCAAATGGTAATGATATTGTAGTGACAATAAACAGCAAATATTAAGCTTTCGATTATTTGAAAAAACTCGCTGCAGGTAACTCTAAATTTCTTTATACTTCTTTAACTTCGAATGTTATATAACAACGTGAAGCAGATGTGATATATTCTTGGCTTTGATACTGGCAGAAGGTTGCCAGCACGAGTCGGTTGTGCTACTTTTGTATCAATAAATGCTTACAGTTAGTATTCATACCGGAAACATTTACAATTAAAATAAATAATCAATGTTACAATTCGCAAAGTTCTGCAAATTTTTCGGATCGCAGCCCCAAACACCAACTTCAGTTACAGTGCTGCAGGCACTGAGCATTTTCTTCATTGATGTTATATGAGATGCTGCTTTAAAAATTATGTGAAATAAGCAACCGATAACGAATATAATTAACCCGTGTTTTGCTCTCATAAACGTTGAAATTCATGCCAGTGGTAATATCTGAAACCTTCCACCATATGACTTATAATGCATTCTTGAGACCAAAGTAAAACGTGGCATTTGAAACAGTTTGGTCGTAATAAGCAGCACATGTAGTGGAATATGCACACAAAACCTGCACGATTCTTCTACTGTTCTTCGAACATTAGTGTTTCTAGCGGTTCAGGTGCGCTAGAGTTTTTTTTTTTAAATTATTTCTACGCCATCACCCTTCATACTCCCGGCAAATCAAGTAATAGTTTCAGCTTCATTTGAAATTTTACTCGTTTATGGTATAATTTGTTTGTTTTGGTATCATACACGCGGAGATTTAAATAAATCTGGAATTTTCCTCGCTTATCCAACAATTTATTTATCATATACGCGGAGATTTCATTAACAGCAAAATATCTCCGCTTTCGACTTCAAGTCACTTTTGAACGGCATTCAAAGTTCACATGCAGCGCAAGGCTTCACAAGAAGAGGCTCTGCAATGAAACTGACCCCATTGTTATTATTAAACAAACAGAAGTACGCATTGTAAAATTTAAGAGAAACTTTGCTTGAAAATATTTATTTATGATGTAGCAATAAATTATCTATAAAATATAAATGAATGTAAATATTCCAAATTTGTAGATTCTTTATGTATTAAATTTTTTTTTTGTAGCAGATGTAGGCATTAGTTATTTCCAATACTTCCAATTTGTATGATTTCCGATACCTTGTTTTGCACGAAGTTATTTCGAAACTTTTGCAATCTGTTTACAATATTATTTCTAATCGCTAAAACGTATCTTCTATGAAGCATATGCATCACTAGATTTTCTGCCCCGGACGTTATTGCTCTGCTAAAGTTTTGTGTTCTTTTGAGTGAGCATTTAAAATCGCCTTGTTCGTTCGTAAATATCACTAAGAATTTTCTTAATTTCTACATCGACATCTTCAATCGTATTTGGTCCCAAATTTTCGCTTGGCATTAGGCCTTTTGCTCCTTCTATAGTCCGCAAGCCAGCACGTTCCGATATGCCCGATTCATTAGCCATATGTTAAGCGATTGATGTTGCTTGTATTATGTCACTGCTTGCACCTGGTGATCAAATCAAAGGTAAACATAACTTTTTTACGTGATAAATAAATCAACATACCCAATGTAATTTTTTCAGCTCCGAAAATAAGTTCTTCTGCTGGACGTCCACCCATCATTATATCCATCATAGCCAGTAGCTGTACCTTTGTCATATGATATCGTTCCTTTTCAGTAATAAATGCAGTATGACCGAGAGACGGGTCTCTTGGCATGATTGTCACTTTGTGCAAACCTAAAAAATTGAATATGGTATAGAAGTATTAATTATAATAGGTGCGTTTTATTTGCACACCCGAGCAGATCAAATTTTGTTAAGTATACTAAAATTCAAATCAAATTTTTTTAAGTATATTGAATACAATAAAAAAATCGTGCCCATGTGCATGACTTTTTTGTTGAATTCATTCAATATACTTAACAAAATTTGATTTGAATTTCGGTATACTTAACAAAATTTATTCCGCTCGGGTGTGCGAATAAACGCACCTGATACCTTAGACAACGTATGTTGGACCTACAGCTTTTCCGAGTAGTCCAGTAAACAGCCGTTTTCCCGTGGAATTTTGAGAATCAAGGTCGATTTTCTTGAAAATTTGGATTTAAGCTCTACTAACCCTCTTCTTCAAAATCTACCCTGTGCCGAACCGGGCTTTTGCCCTTGGGGTGAAAACCACCCCATCTAGGGGATGAAAATTTTTTCAATCAAATTAACCATGGAAGTCGATAGATTGACCAATTCTAAGCAACTTTTGTTTTATAAAGTTTTTTTGTAAAGTTGATCCTTCCCGATTTATAAGCGATTGAAACTGTGCATTTTTCGTTAAAAACAACCCCTTTTTTTAACCGTTTTTCATGAATAACTTGAAAAATATCAATTTTACCAAAAAAATTCTTTAAACAAAGTTGTAGCTTATAAAAAAACAAAGAAATTCGTGCCTGAAAGATCTATGTGGACCTAATAGTGACTGAGTTATTGCTCTTTGAAGGATGCTCATTTTCGAAGAACCCCGAAATTGAGAACCTTCAAACTCAAATATATCGAATATGGTGAAATTTTTGGAGAAAATACATTTAACATTTTTTAAAGTAAATTAAAAATCCTTTCAAATGAGCTCTAATAAAAGTCTTTTGCATAAGAATTGACTGACTTATGACCAAAATAAAGTGATTATCCTTTTTTTTTTAAAAAAATGCAAGAAATCAACCTTCGTCATTACAACCCTAATAGAAATTAATAGCTCCCTACTTGCAATTAACTTTATTTAGGTATAATTGGTATAATCCATATGATTTGACAGGTTTGAAATGCTTAGTTTAGAAAAAAATATTGTTTAAATGAAAATCGAAATTTTTTGTAATTTTGAAAAAAAATGCATTTTTCTTAAATAAATCAAAAAGTATTTATAACACAAAAAATTGTTTCAAGTATTAATTGTAGCATTTTTTTTACTAAAAATTTTCGTTTTTTTATATTTTTTTATCATAAAAATTGAAGGAGATATGGCGGTTCAAAGTTTGCATTCATGCAATTATTGTGGCACACCCAACCCCTTTGAACTCACCCCTTTTCAAAAATAAGGGTTGAAAATTTTTTTAATAAACATAACGTTAAAGCCCTTTCATTTCTCTACCAAATGCTTTTTTTGTAAAGTTTTTTGCTTAAAAAATACAGGAGTTTTCGTCGAAAAACAAACTGCTTTTTTTTTAAATTTTGCAGCACGAATATTGGAGCATTTAAAAATAAGGAAAGAGAAGCGGAGCTACATCCAAGCAACAGCTGGCACATTGTGAAAGTATTTTACCGGTCTTTTTACATATGTGTTGGTATATGTGTGTTCATGTATATACATATATATATATATATATATATATATATATATATATATATATATATATATATATATATATATATATATATATATATATATATATATATATATATGTATATATATATATATATATATATATATATATATATATATATATATATATATATATATATATATGTATTGTTAGAATCGAAAGAATATACACGTGGCTTTTTTATTCTTCTATTTTTTGTTAAAAATCTTTGTTTATGCGTATTAAGTGTTGTATACCTGTACGAAAAATAATAAAACGAAAATAAAAAATAAAAAACAAAACTGTAAGTACAACAAATAATTTTACACAATTTCAAATTAAATTCGTTAATATAAGTGTTAATTATGTACAGTGCTCTTGTAGGCACCTTTTTGGCATTGAGCAGCCTTAATTTCAATTTTATTACCACAGCTTACGGTGCTTTAAATGAGCATATAAAGAGAGTATTTTTACAAGTCCAGATATGGCTTGGTAACAAAAATATTAACCCTCTTGATTGGGGTTGGGTTAAAATCGAAGGAATGTTACATCCAGTCAAAAACCCTAATCAACCTGCGCCTGAAGAACTTTTACAAATGATATTTAGTAGTTGTAAAAAGGAGTGTGGCTCAGCGTGCGGTTGTCGACGAGTAGGACTGTTCTGCAATGCTACGTGCAGAGGCTGCAGTGAAGATTCATGCTTAAACAGAGCACCCATTTCGGATCAGGATGAAAATGAAAATAGTGAGAGTGACGATGAACAGCAGAATGAGAGAACAAGAGACGAAGAAGACGACGACAGCGACAATTACTAATTTTTATAAATATAATGTAATATCTGTACTAATTTTTATAAATATAAGATCCGCTTACCAGGGTAATAAATTATTCAATGAATAAATTCAATGAATGCAGTTTACAATTATATCTAATTCAAAAAAAAAAAAATTTTAATATTTTTTAATATATCATACTTGCAGGGGGTGGTTTATAAAGGTTGAAGTATTTTTTAAAATAATAATTTCATTCTAACAATAATTCAAATTTAATGACGCAGTTTTCAATCATTTAAAATTATAATAAACATTTTTAATACTAGTTTTCAAAGTTACTACCCCTTAGGGGATGATTTTCAGGGGTTGCATCTGTCTGATTTAATAAAATATTCTCAATTCAATAGATGCAGTTTACAATTATTTCTAATTCTAAAAAAAAAAACTTTTTAATATTTTTTAATATATCATACTTGCAGCGGGTGGTTTATAAGGGTTGAAGTATTTTTCAAAACAATAATTTAACTCTAACAATAATTCAAATTTAATGACACAATTTTCAATCATTTAAAATTATATCAAACATTTTTAATACTAGTTTTCAAAGTTACTACCCCTTAGGGGATGCTTTACGGGGGCTACATATGTCTGATTAATTAAAAATTCGTTTGAGAGTGTCGAGTAGTCTACAAATAAATATTTTAAACTTTATTTTAACCAAATATATGCTAAAATCTATTTTTTTAATTTTTTTGCAATAAGGGGTAGTTTTAACCCCTAAAAATAAAAAGCCCGGTTCGGCACAGGGTAGATTTTGAAGAAGAGGGTTAGTAGAGCATTAATCCAAATTTTCAGCAAAATCGACCTTGATTCTCAAAATTCCACAGTTTTTCATTTTTTTACCGCTGTTGACTGGACTAGAGCGTAGAATATTTGATGCGGGAACATGGATCATTTCGCGGATAAAACCTCCGAAAGCATTATCAAGTAGAATTTTTTTTTAGATTGCGAGACGATCTAGAATTCAACGAATTAGTTTCAAAAGTATGTACTGTTTCTTTAAAAATCCATAATTTCCCACTGCAAGTTTACACCAGTCATGTATACACTATGAGCTGATATCTATTGAGAAACAGTGCATACTTTCGAAACCACTTAATTTAATTTAAATTTTTGATTTTGGAAAAATTTACAGCACAATATCTTAATTATTCTGTGTTTTATTTAAATACAAAATTATTTTGTCTTTATTGAAAGCCCCTGTACAATTACACGTTTTGATGGCATTAATACTGTATTTGAACCATATGGTGGACGGTTGGGATTATGCAGTGATTGCTTTGATAAAATGTCAATTACTTCTTTAAATATTTGCGTAGTTGGGTCATTAATGTCGTGATAAGGGGAGTAAGAAGTGCCAATATATATGAAAATTAATTTTTATTTTTCAATACATTCACCTCCTACTCTGATACTTTTTTCGGATTTTTCAATAAGTTTATACAAAACACCTTTTCAAACATGTTTTGTCTTTGTCTCTTTTTTTCATTGATAGCTTCTTTCAACCATTGTAAAATTGAAGCATCATAATCTCAGAATTTGGAGACGAGTTTATTTTTAAAATGTTTTAAAATACAAGATCCGTTTCGGGTCCCAAAACGGCTGCCATGACTTTCTCAGCAGACTCTTCAGTGGTGGTTTGCGTATTTGTGTCATTGCATAAAACCTTTTTTTGGACTCAGGCTCATAATGATCAGTCCAAGTTTTGTCTCCAGTAGCGATTCGACTCAAAACTCCATCCTCGTCTTCACTACACAGTTCCTTGCTGTGGCTCGTTTTCAAGTGAGTCTTTTCCTGGTTTAAAAAGACGGATGCAAACAGATTTCATCTTTTCCATTATAGTTTGAGCCGACTTTCATTGTTTGGCGAGGGACTTCATAACAGCGGGGTACTCGATTATATTTTACACTTTCATCCAGATTGAGTTGCTTGGTTGACGATAGTTCAAAAACTAATGGCTGGTGACTACACATTCGAACTTGAGATAGCAGCTCTGAGTGGGGGCCCTTATAGCATGAAAAAGAATCAAACAAAACCTAAACTCGTCAGGCACAAGCCTGGCAATCAACCAAACTCATCTTCTAATGTAGAGGAGGGGGCTAAGTTAGCTGCGCCGTTGCTTGCAGTTAAAGCTTCAGGAAGTGGAGACATGGTGAATAAGCCAGCTCTGCGGACTGAGGTTAAGGCTGCTGGGGTTCGTGGAGACATGGCGATCGAGTCAGCTCCACTGGCCACTGGCACAGCTGCCAAGCAAGGCTATGGAAACATGACGAGTGGGTCAGCTCCATTGCCTGGCACAGCGGCTAAGCAAAGGTGTGGAGACATGACGAGTGGGTCAGCTCCTATGCCTTCGAAATCTTCCTCAACCCCTGTTTCAGGCGGTTCCGGGGCTGAGGTCACCAAGCCTGGCCCTGCGAATGCCAAGAAGTCCGTTTGTGGCCAGTGTGATGGGAAGGTTTCGGTGAATGAGCCAGCCCGACCATCAACAAGCACTTCTTCCGGTGCCGCTTCCTCTTCAGGCACACAATGCTCCTCCGCCAATAAATCTCGGGCTTATGGAACTAGAAGGGCAGCCTTCAAAGTTCTGAGGAAGTTTGAAAATGTCCCTCCTGACACTATGTCCGACAAGGACAAAAAGTCCCTTCAGTGGGCAAAATCACAAATTGGGGAGCACTCTAAAACGCTCCCTCTACACCCTGGAGCTTCAGCTCAGAAACGACAAAGGTCGGCTGAGCAGATGAATCAGGGCAGACAAGACTGCAAAAAGCAGAAAGTAGTGACGGCTCCTACAGGGATAACTCGGCCATTTAGTGAAATGGCCAAAGAGTGCCTGGTTTGGGCCGTGATTGATGCCAGCAAGGGAGATGGAACCATCTCCTCCGAAAACTGGCTTAAGATCAGGCAGGCTTTATTTGGAGTCTGCTGCAGACTGCAGAAAGCCAGCTCGGGTCCACCACCTACGGTGAACGACGCGGGCTGGTACAAAGGAATCAGGCTGGTTGCGTGTGGAGACCAACAATCAGCCGATTTTTATAAGCAGGCAATCTCCAAGCTGGGGGAACTCTGGCCAGGTGCCAAGATTAAGGTGGTGCACAGGGATGAGATTCCCAGCCGGCCTAGATGTAGGACTTGAATTCCAAGTTTTCACTCGGATCCAGTGGAAGTCCTGGAAATAGTGCGGCTTTTCAACCCGGATCTTCCAACGGAAAATCGGAGGATTGCGAAGATTGGAGAGCTAGTGGATAATCGGCGGGAGGGCCTCTTCATCATCAATGAAGAGGCACTCCCGGTCTTAGATGCCCGAAAAGGCATTATCAGGTATGGGGTCGAAAAACTAGTCCTGCGGATCTATCGAAGCGACAGGCCAAAGAGCTCTGCTGCGGGAGATCCAATACCTGAGGAACCTCAGCCTAAACAGGTGACTCACATGACGGGGGATCCACCTAAAAAGGGGTTGGACACATGTGCGAGGGCGACATCTGAGGATGAGTCGGATGTGGAATCCCTCTACGCAGACGGGGTTAGTGTCGGGACTACCTCCGAACTGGGTGGCTGCCTGGACCTCATGACTCTGGAAGCAGAGGAAGAGGCTGGACAGACATCTATGTCAGACGGGGAGGACCTGGATCTAACCATCGTCGAAAATAAATGATGGTGAAGGTATTGCAGATCAACCTTCACCATTCCAAAGTAGCCTCAGCTACCCTGCTCTTCCGACTGTCTAGGACAGAGGAGGAGCTGATTCTAATCCAAGAACCATGGGTTGCTAAAAACCGGGTTTGCGGGTTACGCACTGAGGGATACGGACTAGTCGTACCCGATGGCATACATGAGCCACGTGTCTGCATTCTTGTCAAGAAAACCATAAACGTCCTTGTACTACACAATTTCAGTGACAGGGATAACATGGCTGTTGCAGTGGAAATCGACCAGAGACCATACTGGTTTGTTTCTTGCTACATGGCACACGATCATGGCGATAGCCCACCTTGCAACATTGTCAAGGGTGTTGTGGCTGAAGCCACAAGGATTGGTGTGCCTCTTATTCTAGGGACTGACGCCAACGCTCATAATGAAGTACGGGGTAGCTCCAACACTAATGGCCGAGGTGAGGAACTTTTTGACTTCATCCTGGCCCACAACCTTTTTATTGCCAATACTGGTAGTGAACCAACCTTCCTTACCTCAAACTGCAGGGAGGTTCTTGATGTTACTTTGATTAGTGGGCAGCACTCGCATCTTCTCCGTGACTGGAGGGTTCTACAAGAGTGCTCATTCTCTGATCATAGGTACATATCGTATAACGTGGCTGGCCGCAGTTCTGCTATGCAGGCAGCCTTTATCCAGAGAAAGAGGACGGACTGGAAGCTATTTAAGTCTCTGGTACGATCCTCACTGGAAACTGCTCCTAGCAGCATTGACTGCTACCATGAATTGGATCGGGCGGTTGACACCCTTACTAGTTCTCTCAACTCCGCGTCTAGGGAAGCATGTAGGCCACCCTCGGCTAGAGGCAATCCTAAGCCTCCCTGGTGGAGTATGGAAATCAGCATCCTGCGGAGAGAATGTAGGAGGGAGTTTAATAGCTCGAAAAGATCTAATGACTGGTCGGTATATAAAACGAAGCTGAAGGCTTTTAAGTATGCAATACGCAAGGCTAAGAGGTCCTCATGGAGATCTTTTTGTGGAAATGTAGAGAGTCTCAGCGAGGCAAATCGCCTTCGTAAGGTCTTAAGCACGACACCGAAGGCTATGGGGTGCATAATGAACCCTGAGGGCATTTGGACTAGTTCAAGTGCAGATACTCTAAATGTTCTTATGGACGCAACTTTCCCGGGTAATTATTGCCCTATAGGGACAGTGCACCAAACGGAACTAAATTACGGTAGAAAGCCGTTTTTCAGAATATCAAACTGTCAGCTGAGGTGGGCTATTAACTCCTTTGAGCCGTTTAAATCCCCGGGCCCTGATAGCGTGCTTGCGGCTGACGTTCAGCAGTCCATAGAAGTATCGTTACCATGGCTCAGGGCGATTTATAACGCTTGCCTACGCTTCTCGTATGTTCCCACCAGCTGGCGGGAAACTAGAGTTGTGTTTATTCCGAAAGCAGGAAAAGTTTCTCATGTTAGGCCAAGAGACTACCGTCCAATAAGTCTTAACTCAGTCCTGCTTAAGATTTTGGAAAGGATCATTGATTACCATATTAAAAGATCAATCGATCCTATGTTGATCTCGCAGTCACAGCACGCCTATACCAAAGTCAAGTCTGTGGAGACTGCTCTTCACGTCCTTATTGAGCAAGTTGAGAAATCGCTTGCTCTTAAGGAATATACGCTTGCCGCCTTCTTGGACATCGAGGGGGCCTTCAACAACGTAAATTCTAACGCTATTTTTGAGGCTCTCTCGGTGCTGCATGTGGACGAGCGGCTGATTGCTTTTATTGTACAGCTTCTCAAAAGTAGAGTGGTTATCTCTTCCCTGGGGAGTGCCAGCGTAAGACGAGGAGTCAGTATGGGCACACCTCAGGGTGGAGTCCTCTCTCCCCTGCTGTGGAACATCACGGTGAATACTCTTCTAATGAGGCTGGACCGTTGCAGCTGGCACGGTCCAGTGATTGCTTATGCAGACGACATAGCTGTAGCAGTGTCGGGAAAGTATTTATCTACGCTATCGGAAAGGCTAAATCACTCTCTTGATATACTATCACGTTGGAGTCGTGCGTGCGGCTTGAATGTGAATCCTAATAAAACGGAACTAGTGCTGTTTACAAGGAAGTACAAAGTTCCTGGTTTTGAGTTACCCAAATTGAATGGGGTCTCCATTAACTTGAGCCAGAGGGTCAGGTACTTAGAGCTGATACTTGACTCGAAGTTACTATGGACTTACAATGTAGCAGAAAGAGCGCGGAAGGCTTTCAATGCACTTTACTGCGGTAAAAGGGCCATAGGAGCGAATTGGGGACTACAACCTCGTACTGTTGCTTGGCTTTACACTGCTGTGGCTGAGCCAATTCTACTGTTTGGGGTGGCGTTCTGGTGGCAGGGGGCTATTAGGGCTACCTGCAAACAGCAGCTTGAAAAAGTGCGGAGAATGGCTGCACTACTTGTAACTGGTGCGCTCCGCACCACCCCTACTAAGGCACTATTCGTGTTACTTCATTGGCTTCCAACCAATCTACTTATCTTACAACAAGCTAATCGTGCTGCTGTGAGACTGAATTGTATCTCGGCATGGAATAGAACAGAATTCGGCCATGCGAGGATTTTGGTGGAGGGAGTTCCCGCTCCAGTGGGTGTTGACTACATCGCTCCGCAGTGCCTACTAGATTTGGAGTTTACAACTCGCATTTCTGGTAGGGATGAATGGCGTGATGGTGTCGCCCTCGAAAGTGGGCTTATCCATGTGTAAACTGATGGCTCAAAGCTAAACAATAGAGTCGGAGGTGGTGTATACTCAGATGAGCTGAATCTTAAGCTGTCCTTCCGTCTACCAGACCATTGTAGTGTCTTTCAGGCGGAGGTTGCGGCTATTTTACAGGCAATCGACTGGCTTTTGTGTAATCGAATATTCGGGGCTAATATTGGCATTTTCACAGCTAGCCAAGTGGCTAATAAATCCCTCGCTGGTCCTTGTACAGTTTCCATGATTGTTACTGAATGCCGTGCATCTCTTAGGAAGATGTCGAGACATTCGGTTGTACAGTTGATTTGGGTACCTGTACATAGGGGTTTTCAGGGCAACTGTGGGGCCGATGAGCTAGCAAGGCTTGGAACCTTGTTGCCAGAAGTCTCCTGCTCCCTCTCAATAGGTATACCGATGACATCGGTCAAACTGGCCATCAGGCAAAAATATCTCGAGGATGCTAGGAGGTCCTGGGCAAATGAATCATCCTGTGCAATAGCAAGGCAGTCCTGGGTATCCATGGATGCTCATCGCACCAGGCAGCTTTTAGGTTTAACTCGAAGTACTCTACGCTGCACTGTTGGCACTCTGCCTCATAGGACGACATGCACAACGATTGGGAGTGCAGTTTAACGATTTCTGTCGGAGTTGTGGCTCTGAGGATGAAGAAGAGTCCGTCCTCCACCTCTTGTATCACTGCCCGGCGCTGGCAAGGAGAAGGTTGGTGGCAATGGGTGCCCCCTTTCTCTCAAACCTGATGGAGTTGTTCCTGGTTAATCTAAAGGGGATAACGCGATTTGTTAAGGGAAGCAGATGGTTTCCCGAATTCAGTGAGTAGGAGAGAGTGACAAATTATTGTGGCATCACAACGGGTCTTTTTTGTGCCTATGTGTGCGGTCGGCAGACTTCTGTGGACCGGCAGCCACGTTAACCTAACCTAACTTAATGGCTCAATTAAAATAAAACTTGTAATCGATACTTATAATGCATTTCTAAAGCCATTACGTTTCATTAAACTACCCCTTTTAATGATCTACCTACTCATTTCACGAACTTAATGACCCACTTTAAAAATATTTTACCATTCAATCGTAAAAATCATTTTAAATGCAAATATGATTAAATGAATAATATGTTGACTAATGGCTTATGCAGCATGTATAGGGCGCATGATCCAGATTCTCGTCATCACCCTGCAGTTCAATTCGGCATATCACACAGCTATTTTCTTCATTATAAATTATATTTTACAGTTGCTTTAGACCGTGCTCAAAATGCATACACTAAATTTAGTTTAGTTTGATTTGAAATTTAAGTCGTTGCACTGAAGAAAATGGAAGTCATGTTTTTGGTAGTGTCAGTTAGATTAGGCCAAGCCTACCAGCTGCAAGAGTATCCAGAAGAATCAAATAAAATAATTCTAATATGCATGAAAACATTATTACCACAATAACAGACAAAAATCTAATTTAAAATTTAGTTTAAAAAACACAATTACCACAATAACAGACAAAAATCTAAATTTTAATTTTCATCCGCATCTGTTAGATAGTTTGTTGTGCATATTAATTAAGGAAGAACCGCGCAAAATATTAACTTAACTCTAACACAACTTTGAGACAAGTGGCATTAGCTTTGAATAACTTTTCCGCATCTGCTTTCATCAAATTTACGTAAGTACCCAGCAAACAATTTAGTGAGCGTTCACTAAAAACGATAGTTTCTCGACAGTCAACAGACATATCCCTCATACGAAACCAAGCCTGTTCGTAAAACGATACGCAGCAATGCTTAGGATGACCGACGCAATAAATAATGCAAGCCATGTGTATGTGCCCTATGGCCTATGCGGCTCAGTAGCAGATTTTACATAGATTCTTCCCCTAGTGTGTTGGTCGATATATACTCGCTAAAACCACATTTTTTCTAACTCATTTACGAATCGTTAAAAATGATTCTTCTCGGATGGCCATTTTAGTAGGATCAATGAATCGGTTTCGATTCATTTGCGAGCTCGTTAACGACAAAAACATTCGTAAAATATGACTCTTTTATGAATTAATTACGATACATTTGGTTTGCTGGGTAAAGAGCTGGGTGAGATTTTCTAGAAGTAATTTTCATTTGGGGGAGGGAATTATTTATTTATTAAAAAACAAAGCTATCGAAGAATGATCAAATTTGCTTACATTAATTCCATTTCAGTTGCACTAAAACTGTAGAAAGCATAAAAATGAGCAAAATTTTTTTGACTACGAAAAATCCGAAAAACCCCCGTGTGTTTTAGTTCTAAAAGATTATAGTCTCCGATCCAGATTACTTGGGATTGAGACAGCTTCTCAAAATGTGTCTAAAAATGGTTGGAAAAACGACGCGAAACTACGAAAATGGAGGGACCGATTGACCAATAATGTGCGAAAATGGCGAGAATGGAGGAATCGAAGAAATTTTTTTTTAAAATTTTAAATTAATTAGTTTAAAAAAAGACACCCCCAAAAACAAGCCCAGCACAAAGCATTGAACAGTTGCTTCAAAAATCGTAAAAGAACTTTGTACGAACCACCAAATCGCGCACGCAGCCCACCACTCAAACTGAATGATTGGACTGATCGCCAAATCTTCATCTCCGTTTTCGTAGTTCGCGTCAACCATTTTTAGACACATTTTGAGAAGCTGTAGCTAATCGGAGACAATAATCTTTTAGAACTAAAACCCACGGGGTTTTTCGCAGATTTTTCGTAGCCAAAACAAGGGAAACGGCATAACACACGACGGTAAGCTGCGCCAGCCAATTATGTGCGAAAATGGCGAGAATGGAGGAATCGAAGAAATTTTTTTTTTTAATTTTAAATTAATTAGTTTAAAAAAGACACCCCCAAAAACAAGCGCAGCACAAAACATTGAACAGATGCTTCAAAAATCGTAAAAGATATTTCGAAAATCGTAAAACATACGAGAAAGTCGTTAACAATTTGACCGATATCCCATTTAACATCGAAAAAATGCCTGGAATGATACTGTGGGAACACATATATTACACATCCACAATACACAATACACATCACTTTACTAAACACCAAAATTATAAAACACAATAGGCTAAGGAAGTGTAAAATTGACATTTATTAAAAATAAAAGATAATATATATTTTCATAGAAACATGTAGACGTGTGTTTCTTCAATAGTAGTAAAATTATATGGAAGTACAAGTCTTCAATAATTGGTGACCCCGCGACGTTCGCGCAAGTTTTTTTCAAATTATAAATAACTGTTTAATATAATTATATTTTTCATACAATTTTTGTGTTAGACCGTCGAAGAAATGGCTGCTACAATATTTCGCAGTATTACTATGGCGGCCAATCATGTAGCCTGGACAGATTATGCAAAGCTGCAGCGACACAGAGACATCCGCCGTTGCAAATGCAACGGCGAATTCGGACGCTACAGCAACATATGATTATGGCTACGGTCGGCAATATAATTTTCAATAAACATATTGCCAGCAAGCTGAGGTTACACTGGGATACATTGCTCCTGCATATCCTCCAAACGCAGCTGTAACTATGCAGTCAACCACTTCACCACTGCAACATATGATGCAACATCAACCGCAACAGAACAACATATACCTACAGGACCCGACGTCGTCGGGCTAAGCATTATCTTCAAATCAAGAATAGTGTAACGATAACAGCAACGTCGACTTCAATCAGTTTGTATCGCAACATATCTTACATAGAAGTGGGCTTCGCGCCGCGCTTAACAGATTTCTATAGTCCGCCGTACAGCAGTCAGGTGCCTTAACTACCGAACAGCGTCTACTACAATTTGTTGCAGCCGCAGCCGAGCACGTCATCATTTGCCTAACAACAGCAGCAGATGCATCTTTAATCAACATAAATATATAAAAATTGTGAATTTTAAAATTTTATGTGAATTTGTATAATATAAAAAACACACGGGGAACAGCCCCAACATTTTTTTTAATACACACACACACATAGGGAAGAACCCAACACTAATATTTTATTTGGCAAACACAATACATCCCCCATTCGCCATCGGTAGCGGTAGCCACCAGCTCCGAGACCTGGCCATCGACCATCTCGGCATGTGCTGAATACGGGTTCCGAGAGCTGGCCATCGACCATCTCGGTCCCGTACAGGCAGTCGCCATGGCCCTTTCAACAGCCGCAACCGATGGCGGCAACCACTAGCTCCGAGATCTGGTCATTGACCATCTCGGCAACGCTACTGGTGACTGCCTCAGCCTTGTGAGCACGCTGTTTAGGGCCCCGAGAGCTGGCCATCGTCCATCTCGGCATGGCTCGTACAGGCAGTCGCCAAGGTTAACAAACCACGTTACTCCGCCTCCTCGACCTCAGCGTCATCCTGACACTTGTGGGGGAGTAGTGTGGGAACACATATATTACACATCCACAATACACAATACACATCACTTTACTAAACACCAAAATTATAAAACACAATAGGCTAAGTGAAGTGTAAAATTGACATTCATTAAAAATAAAAGATAATATATATTTTCATAGAAACATGTAGACGTGTGTTTCTTCAATAGTAGTAAAATTTTATGGAAGTACAAGTCTTCCATAATACTCAGGATACTAAATCTTAACAAATCTAGCCATAGATTAAAACCGATAAACAATGCAAGCTGCGGGGACATCTATCCAAAATCTCTCTTCATATGATGCATACAATACATTTTTTACCATGTCTTTAATTTTAATGTGGGTTGTATGTTTCATTTTGGGGTACAATCATCAATGGAAATGTGTATATCATGT
The DNA here is from genome assembly GCA_963978885.1 of Nemotelus pantherinus. Classification (NCBI taxonomy): domain Eukaryota; kingdom Metazoa; phylum Arthropoda; class Insecta; order Diptera; family Stratiomyidae; genus Nemotelus; species Nemotelus pantherinus. The sequence continues at coordinate 125,139,577 of OZ022263.1, forward strand.
GCAGCACCTTTGAATTCGAGTTAGGTTCGCATTTTACGTTAATTAGCATGAACATATGCATGCTGTTCGGATTGAAAATGTATTTATATATCTTCGTAATTGAAATTTGCATACATATTGATTTTGTAATGTTGCGCACTGCCTGCAGTTACCCTATTATTTTGGCTCGTAATCAAATGGCTGTTTCAAGGCTAATAGCCCGTTCACACTTCACTCTAAATCAGGCGATTTCAATCAGCTGATCTCTTTAGAGCTAAATCAGCTTAAATCTACCTGATTACCCATACATTTTTTTCGGCGTCTGACAGAGTTAATCAAGTAGATTTAGAGTTAATCAAGTACAAATCAGGTACTATTGTGAATTTTGTCCCTGGTGAATTTTTCTCAGAGCGTGGTGGATTCCATCCGTGAGAGCGAGAGTAGATTTGAATGAAATGTCATTCGAATTTCGTCCTAAAATAGCAAAAATTGAACAAAAAAGGAAAATGTGATTTGTACAAAGTGAAAAGAAAATGTTCTTGCATGTTCCTGCACCATTTTCAACAACTTTCACGCAAAAAAAATTGTACACATAAATTCGAATGACATTTCTCTCTCTAAATCTCCTCATTCTAAATCACTTCGGGTAGTGTGAACGCTTACCTGATTAACTTTGACAGCTTCTAAATCTACTTGATTTAGAGTGTAGTGTGAACGGCTTATAATGAAAAAGTTGCAATTTGGTATCAAATTTACAAGGTCGGGATAGGGAATTATAAATGACGTTGACTCGATGCGCACTAAATATGCGTGTTCGCACGTATAAATGAAAAGAAAATAAGTGAATTTGGAATAATAATGTAATTTCTTATATTCGATAGGATGTTTACACAACCTTTTCACTTTCGAGCATTAAACTAAAACAACCAGTCTTGCTTGCACATGTTTTCTGAGTTGAGGTTTTTGGATCTAAATTTCTTCTCAAATGAAAAATGCGAAAAATGCCTCTGAGAGCTCACGTTTTTTTGTTCGAACTGGCTAAGCGGATACTAAGACAAAAAGTATTTAGCGGACCGTTATGCCATAAACCTTCAATAGTTCAAAGGCTCAGGCAAGTACAGACTATGTATTCAAAGAAAAAATATTTGTTTGGTCAATCATATTCGAGTTTGAATAGAAACATATCAAATAAGTTCTCAAGCTAGCGAAATCTCATTTTTTCCTTGATCTGCTTCTTGTACGTTTTTACTACTCAATCACCAAGTTTTAAAATATTTTACTTTTTTTTCTATGGTAATTCCAAAGATCAGAAGATTACCTTTTGAAGTGAATGCTTAGCTATGGTGGCAAGGAGACACATATGGAGAAAGCTGATACCAATTACCCTATATCGATTCCATTATTTTTTTTTTAAGTGTCACATTATTTCATCACTAAAGCTATGATATGACACTTAATTAATGGAGCGCTAGTATTTCCCCTAAAGTATTAAAAGCTAGTATTTCCCCTAGACAAACAAATACAGCCATAAGCATACGGCGGGATTCAAAACCTCAGGTTGTAGATCGCTGCTTCACGAGCTGACACTTTATACCCCGGCACCTCTCATACCCTGGTCCAAGACCTCTCATACCCTGGCCCTGGAACTTCCATAGCCTAGTCTTACCATACCCAAAAGTATTTTACATTTGATGTTTTGATATATCCCTCTCTCTCTCTCCCTATATATGTTTAAAATGTCCCGAAAAATCACATTCATCGAAAGATAGTTGACATTCATCGAAAGATAGTTGCAGCGTATTCCTTTAGTATGACCCCTAGCATTTTTCTAGTAAATTTTTCCACATACAAATATCCTTTTTCAATTTCAAGACTGCTTATCTGTGGTAATTTAGAACACGCAGGTGTTCGATGTTTTGAAAAGAATTTTCACGTACCTGATCTAGTGCCCCAATATTCATTTTAAATCAGGATTGTATATTTTTGATTGGCATAAATACTATCGTTGAATTTCGTGATGATCCGATATTTCTGCCAGGAGCTATGACAAATAATAGGTCCGTTCCCGTACTACGATTAATTGCAATTAATTGCAATGAAGCGTACTAAAACGGAATACCAAAAACGGCTTCATTGCAATTAATCGCAATTAATTGTAGTACGGGAACAGACCTAATATTTTTGAAAATTATTTTTGTCTACTTTTAGGCAATCAGCGCCCACATAGAATTAAAAATTATCAAACCGTTATCAATGCCAATCATAAAACGTTATCAGTTTTCATTCCCCATGATTATTTCTCACAATAATTGTCTTTCCTTAGAAATATGGACAAAAATCACTAAAATGCCCACTGCTGCCAAAATGTATGTTGAAGACAATATGAAGTAATTTAAATTATTTGCGCCAATAATGTTTAAATTGTGAGCAACTATATGTGTTTTGAATTTTTGTAAGAGACTGTAAAAATTGTTCCAATGGTAGAAAAGGAAAAAGAAGAAAAAGCAGAGTCATTGATTCATTCGCGTACCAGAGAAAAAGTGTATATATTCACAAACGAAATGTTCATTCTGTTAATGGCAAAAAACTAAATACATTTTTCATACACACTTTGAACTCAACGCGAGTTTGTGATTCAATCGAGAACAACATGATTGAGGAAAATACAGTAAAATTCAGTGTCTGAAAGTACGCGAACAGACCTAAAATATTCAAATATTTTACAAACCTATTATTGCTTCTACAACACCGCATACAAACGATAATTACTTCTACCTCCTGCAAAAATAGCAAGCGATCCACGAAAACAGTCAAATATTTTACGTGCCTTCTATTGGTCGTAGCCGTTACACAAACCTCCTGTCAAATTTATTTAAGTGATGTACGATCCCAGTCGTAGGCCACTTAAGTGGCCCGAATTACATTATGGGTATGCCGCTTGTTTTCTATGCAACCGTACTGTCACTTAAGCTACTTAAAGTTCACTTAATTGCATTATAGTTCTACCTTTAAACTCGCTTCGCCGAAAGTTCGTACATATATATATATATATATATATATATATATATATATATATATATATATATATATATATATATATATATATATATATATATATATATATATATATATATATATATATATATATATATATTGTTGCATCCGACTAAACTCTGCCGAGCCGTCGTCAGTGCAGCATATATTTATTTAGAGATCTTCCTTTCTCTTGCCCGGCGTGCCTTTTCCCAGCCGACTAGCTCAGCCTGGCGAGGGTTTGCGGGCGGAAGATCTCTACGTGCTATGGCACGCAGACAACACGACATTTAAAACATTATAACGCACATAAAGCAGACAAATACAATGAGAAGGAAACGAAGAGATTTCGCAAGAATCATTAGAATTAACCTTTATTTACAATTCATTATTACCTACAGAACTTTATTAACATCAAATTTAAAAGAAAGAAAAAAAAAATTCGAAGAACTATCAAAAAGGAGTGTATTCAAAAGAATACTAAAATTACTTGGGTGGGTACCTAACCCCGGCCGGGATCAGTTTACACCGATCATAACAATCATATAGCAATTCAGAGAAATCCATTCAATCAAATTCAAGTAAATATCAAATAATGTACACTGTCTGACCCAGTTCAAAATAAATACGAATAAATATCAAATAATGATCCACTCCAAAATAAATATGAATAAATATAAAATAATGTGCACTTAATGATCAACTCCAAAATAAATATGAATAAATATAAAATAATGTGGACTTAATGATCAACTCAACATACAGAAAACCCACACCATGAATTTAGAGAAATTACGGTGAAAATAGCAAATGTAAGCTAAGTAAAGTATTTATATTAAAACGAATTCGAAGTTCTATACCATATCCAAAATAACTTGTTGTCACTTTTCATAATTTGATCACGCCAAGGCCTCGTGCACGTGTGCATTCGCATTCGTTAATTGTCTCATAAACCCATCTCGCAAATTGAACCAAGAAGCATATATTTATGAAAGATACTTATCTGGAGCTTCCATTAGCCCCTGGGATTTCCAATTACACCAACACGCTTTTTCTTCTTCCTCTACTAACCCAACATGGAACAGGTCTTAGCGGTCTCCTGTATAACGCCTTCTTACAGTTTTCATGGACCATCCGGGTTCCGTTACAAAAGATCCCCAAGTTCAGCTTTAAAATTCATTCATATTATCTATACCATCCACGTTCCGTTTTTGGTTTCTTTATTCTTTTATTCGAATAAATCTGCAACTGGCACTTTCTTCTTAATAAAAGTTCTCAACTTTCACTTTATTTTTAATAAATGTTCCACTTTTCACTTTTTTCTTAACAAATGTTCTCACTTTTACTCTATTTTTAATAAATTTTCCACTTGCACTTTCTTCTTAACAAATGTTCTCAACTTTTACTTTTATTCTAATAAATCGGCAACTTCCACTTTTGGTCTTAATAAATACTCTCAACTTTCATCCCATTCTAATAAATTTTCAACTTTCACTTTCTTCTTAATTTTTCACCAGCCCAAAAATTCTTTCGACTTTCTCCTTCAACGCCTAATACCCAAGTCCCCTTTTCTTTGTTTCGAATTTTTTCACAGCACCGCAAGAGCGGTACTTCTCCAATTTCTCATTCCTTCTGATTCCCCACACCATTAGGGCATCACTAGGCCTGTTGCGTAATTTTTCAAAAGCTTTCGCTGAACAGCTGAATCTGGGCTATTTGGTGAGATTTATTGACATTTGAACAGTAAACAATTATATTCTCGTCGGTCACAAAAGATTTGTTTGAGTGAAATTCTGGACGTGGGCCTATACTAGTTGAATAAGATGTAAAATTTACTACTAACGGAAAATTCAATAGAGAGACGAAGAAACCAATAATAATCAAGTGCATACGCTCAAATTCTAAAGTTATTTGTACAGTAGTAATTGTGGAGGCGATATGGAATCGTCAGCCTGTGATGATTTGAAGGCATTTGAAAGGGGACTGAAGTGGCAGCATCACACCGTCCAGCGGCAACACGATCGCGAATTGTTCTTGTTGCCATGTCCATTCTCACAGCGATCGGAGCCTGGTTCTGGCTAAGAGATGTAATTATCCAGTAGTTTTTGTGCGTGACACTAACTTTCATTATGCTCTTCAGGTTCGGTATTCATAATTTATGCATTGCACCGTAAATCATCACGTCACGTTTGCACTTATCACAACATTCGTGGGGACGACCCAGACCCTGAGAGGTCTCATATTGCCGGGCACAACTCACTGGCCTCCGACTGTGAACATTTTCCGTCATCACGCTTTGATGTCCTTAGCGTGGTAATTTCCCAGCACCTTTCCTTTCTCGTCTACCAACTCGTAGATGACCTGCCCCACTTTACGCTTGACCATTGCCTTAATGAATTTTGGGGCGAGTTTAGCAGCAAATCGGTCAATTGCACAGCTTAGCGAATGATTGCGTACCCATACGTCTTGACCGATGGCAAAATCTTTTACACGGCTTCTTAAATTGTATCTTTGCGAACCCTTGTTGTATGCCTCAGTCATTTTGGTTTTGACCTGACAATGCATTTGACGTAACCGGTCACAATTTGTTACTGTCATAACCTCTCCATCCTCAAAAGCCTGTAAAGACTTCAAAAGCGCGTATTCAGAACCATGGTGGATAGGTTGGTACCCGAACATCAGGAAATGGGGCGAACAGCCTGTGGCCTCATGTACTACATTACGAAATGCGGCGCATGACTCTGGTAGGTTAGCGTCCCAATTCCGATGGTCGTCTCCTATGTAGGCTCGAATAGCGGTTAGAATAGACTGGTTGGCTCTTTCGGAAGCATTAGCTTGGGGTGAATAGAAAGGGGTGTAGCAATGGTTCACCCCATATTGAGCCAGGAATTCCGAGAAGAGTTTAGACACAAATTGGACCCCATTGTCAGTATGGACGGTTTCAGGCACGCCAAAGGTCAAGAATACGTATTCTTTTAAAAATTTCACCATCGACTCAGCTGTTGCCTTGGGTAGGGCCTTGAGCCAAATGAATTTGGTATAGTGATCGAGCACCACCAGTAACTGGGTGTTACCTAGCTTTGAACGAAGATATGGGCCCATAAAGTCAATAAACAAACGCTGCATTGGCCGATCAGTAATCCTGGCAGCACCCATAGGAGGTCTCATCGTAGCATTCGTGGCCTTAACTTGCTTGCAAATAGAACAATTGTTGACATAGCTGGTGACATCTTGACGCAGCCTCGGCCAGTAATAATAGCGTCGCAAGACTTTTAGCGTTTTACGAATCCCACAATGTGACCCCAAAGGGCTGTCATGACTACGTGCCAGCAACACCTGTCTTCCTCCTTCAGGCACCCACACCTTTGCACTGGGAATATCTAAGTCGAGGCCTCCGTGTGATCCAAGATGAATATACACAACTCCGTTCTTGGTGTACAGGTTTTCGAACTGATCCGGATGTTGCTCAATCTGATGGACGAGATTCATGTAATCAGGATCCTGAAAGGCCTGAAAGGGATGGAATGTTCCCCAGCAATTGGTGATGCTCAGGAAGGCAAACAACAGCACAATGAGGCCCTCCCCCTCGGAGTCGCGTGTTCGTGATAACGCGTCTGGTACGACATTTTGAGTGCCTGCTCGATGCTCGATGTTAAAATTGAACCCTTGTAACTTTAGGCTCCACCGTGCTAACCTCCCCGAAAGATCTCTCTGGCCCATTAACCATTTCAGACTGGCGTGTTCTGTGATAATGGTGAAAGGCAGCCCCTCGACATATGCCCGAAACCTTTTGACGCTCTGCACCGCAGCCAAGCATTCTAGTTCGGTAACGCTATAGTTGCGCTGCGCAGCATTCAACTTCGATGATATAAAGGCGATGGGATGCTCTCCACCATCATCATCTTTCTGAAATAAAACGCTGCCGATGACGGTGGCACTTGCATCGCACTGAATATAAAAATGCCGAGAGAAATCTGGGTTGATCAACACAGGTGCAGACACTAAAAGTTCCTTCGTCCGATCGAAAGCCTTATTAGCAGCCTCAGTCCATACGAACCTTCTTTTACCCTTCAGCAGATCCGTCATAGGTGATGTAATAGCCGCAAAATTTGGGATGAAACGCCTATACCACCCAGCCATCCCCATGAATCTCCTCACGTCCTTTACCGTTTTGGGTCGTGGATATGCTATGATGCCGGAAACCTTTTCAGGATCCGTCTTTAGAACACCATAACTTATCACATAAACTAGGTATCGAATTTCTTTTTGCACGAATTTGCTCTTCTCAGCATTGATGGTCAAATTCGCCTGCTGTAATAAATTGGCCACAATAGCCAGCAATTTGAGATGGTCATCAAATGTTGGACTTGTTATCAGCAAATCGTCCAAATAAACGAATACCTGGTCATGCAACTCGTGAGGGATGACCTTATGCATCAATCGACACATAGTCTGTGGAGCATTGCACAATCCAAAAGGCATGACAGTGAAGTGATACAAAGGGCGTCCAGGTACTGTAAACGCTGTCTTTTGCCGCGATTTTGCATCCAAAGGAATCTGCCAAAAGGCATCTTTCAGGTCCAAACTGGTTATAAAGCGTGTGGACTGCAGACGTGCTAACAGGCCCTCGATCAACGACAAAGGGTACGCATCTTTGACAGTCACCTCGTTCAATCGTCTAGCGTCTAAGCATAATCGCACCTTACCGGGTTTTCTTACAATCGTGACTGGAGAGCTCCAGGAACTCCTACTCTCCTCAATTACCCCCAAAGACAACATACGGTCCAATTCGTCGTACATCAATTTCTGCACCACTGGTGACACTGCATAGTGACGTTGCTTAATTGGTTGAACATCACCTGTGTCTATCACGTGTGACAACAAATTGGTTTTGCCCAATCATAACTGGTTGAACGACGGAAATTGACGCACGATTTCATCGAGCCGTTGCTTATCCCTCGGAAACAACTGATGATAACCAGGGTCCTGCGGTGCGATTTTGAAGGCATCCCAGAAATATATGCCCAGATAAACTGAATTGGTTAAACTGGGGCATATTAGGAAGCGTATTAGCCTCGTCTTTTCATTGAATTGCACCAATGTGCTTACATACCCGAGAACAGGCGCCTTTTAACCAGAAGCGGTATGAACTTCAGTAGGCATTGAATGTATATTCAAGCCCAACTCCTCAACCAGCTTCAATGCTCCTGCTCCCAGGATGCTTACACTTGCTCCACTGTCAAGCAAGCCAGTCAACTGCCGACCTTTGATGGAAATGGTGGCAAATGGTCGGTTATCTCCATGGATGGATACAATAGAATCTAGACAAGCTTTCCGCAAAAATCGCCGAAGGGTGAAATATCTCCAGGCGCGATTAAAACGCCTTGATGACTGTTTAGGAGCATCATGTTTTGAGTTGGTAGACGTAACAGAAGGACATGGATTTTGGGGTTTATTTATTGACGGCGTTGCAATTCGGGGTCGACATTGGTGGCTACGTCGGTCTTTTGGGGTCTGGATGGGTGAATAGCCAGCGGAATACGCATCCTCCCCGTTGAAAGCGCATTCCTGTTGGAGTTTTCCGCTTGGCATCTAGGGCATTTAGGTTTGAGTACTCCTTCCTTACCACATCCGAAACAGAATATTCGCTGAATAGGAGCGGGACAGTCCATAAAACCATGACCCAGGTCACGACAATTCCAACACACTCGGTATTCTCCTTTTCCCTCTACTTCACGACCTTTATTCAGGAAGGTGCTGGAATTTGTTTGTACGGCGTGCACTTCCCGTTTTGTCAACATATTTGAGGGTGTGGAACTTACAAATTCGGGAGAGTAACGAGGGGCTGGTGGATTTGAATCTACGTGAGAATAACTTTCACTATCAGGTCTAGATTGATTTTCTTGTGCAAACCTTGCATTATAATTAGACGGTCTTAAATTAGGATCATTAAAAGAGACACCTTTAAGACCCGATTGAATCACCTGCCCATTGTTTTGTACACCATCATCAGATGGAGCATATCACTGATCCCATAACGGATGACGAGCGCGCAAAATGGGTTCAATCAGTTGACTATTGTTAAGGTAATCCGAATCAAAATGCACCTCTTGCACTTGACGAGGCCGACGATTGATGTCTCGGTCTGAGTTCATTCTCAAAAGTCTCCATTCGGATTCTACCAGGCAACAACGTCTGACTAACTCTCGAGTTGAAGTGAAGTCCACTCCAGCCAAATGTGCTCTAAGAGCAGGAGCCATATTTCTAAATACCACACATTGAAAATCTACATCTGATAAAGGGTTATTTAATTGTAAAGAAATATTCTCAAGGGCGTCAAAGAACTCCTGAAAGCGCTCACCGGGTTTCTGCAGTCGCCCATCTAGCATTCTTCGTACATCTACATCGGACCTAAATGAGCTAAATCTTTCCAAAAATTCTATATGCAATCTATTCCACACCAGTGGATAATTCATCTCGCGGAGACGCCAGTACCAGTCGGCAGCTTGCCCCTTTAAGAGTAAATGAAAGTCTGTGGCAAGTGTGGTATAAGAAACGCGATAATCCTCTGCCAAGGACAGCACCCTGAACATAAACTGTCTGGCCGTCAGCCCAGAAGTTGAGCCATCAAATACTAAATTCCATTTCGAAATGGGCAGCCTTACAGATGACCGCTCACCTGAATCCATCTGCTTTCTAAAAGTAACTCGTGGTGGTTCGTTATCATTTGGGTGAGGTGCTCGCTCCTGGTGAATAAATGAATTTTCTCCGTGAGTAACCCGTCTCCTCGATGATTCCGCGGCTGAAACTTGGGTTTCCGATTGACCTGGGGATGTGGCATTAACTCTCATCGACTCAGAAACTCGAGTGGCTTGAGCAGCAGAAGGCGACAGGCTCAGGCGTTCTAACTGATGCTGGAAAGGGGTGTAACTTGGATCCCAGCTATTTGTTCTGCGACGCATCTTCAAATATAGTATATGGTTTCTTATGCAAACCAAATCAATCCAAAACTATGTTTTTTTTTTCTCCAGATAAGTATGATTAGCAACCGAAAGAAAGCACAATCAAAAGAAAAACCATCAGCTTTTTCTCAATAACGTTTGATTATAGCACACTTATGTGCAGCCAGAAATAATTAACTACCTTGTGATGTATCAGGAAAATCTAATTACTTACAATTTAATGATTATAATTTTCAAGTCATAAAAAAAAATGATTCTTACGGATCCTCTGCGTGACAGGAATTAAAGACAGGAAGGGAAAAGGTATAACATTTGACACTAAATGATGAAATGGGAATGGGGAAAGCAGGAAGATACAGCTCTCTTATAGTTGCTTTGAAATGACCCAATGAACATCTGTCTTGAATCCTGCTCAAAATAATTCAAACGATTGAATAACATCTTACAGATGGACAAGGCTCAAGAACAGCTCATGAGTCATTTCAGTGGATACTTTCTTCCAGATGCGGCAAACTCAAGCCAATCTAATTACAAGATTAATTCTGTTAACCAGAAGATATTGCGCATCTTATCTTATGTAACTGGAGGTAATCCCACAACCACAAGAGACTGGTCAGCAATTAAGGAGACAAGCTCTGTTCAACACATAAAACGAAGACAATAGCACGAGATGGGCGCCAATGCTGCATTGACGACCGCTCGACAAAATGATGATAGAAAATTGAAAAAAATGTCAGGTATATAACTGCAACCATAGCCAAAGAAAACAAAACAAAATGGCTGAGGCAACAAGATGCTCCTATTAAACATTTGCCACCCCAGCCGAAAGCACAACTGCCAAAAGAGAAAAAAAATATATAAAAACAAAAGCATCAAGCCAAGTTTGGGCGCCATATGTTGCATCCGACTAAACTCTGCCGAGCCGTCGTCAGTGCAGCATATATTTATTTAGAGATATTCCTTTCTCTTGCCCGGCGTGCCTTTTCCCAGCCAACTAGCTCAGCCTGGCGTGGGTTTGCGGGCGGAAGATCTCTACGTGCTATGGCACGCAGACAACACGACATTTAAAACATTATAACGCACATAAAGCAGACAAATACAATGAGAAGGAAACGAAGAGATTTCGCAAGAATCATTAGAATTAACCTTTATTTACAATTCATTATTACCTACAGAACTTTATTAACATCAAATTCAAAAGAAAGAAAAAAAAATTCGAAGAACTATCAAAAAGGAGTGTATTCAAAAGAATACTAAAATTACTTGGGTGGGTACCTAACCCCGGCCGGGATCAGTTTACACCGATCATAACAATCATATAGCAATTCAGAGAAACCCATTCAATCAAATTCAAGTAAATATCAAATAATGTACACTGTCTGACCCAGTTCAAAATAAATACGAATAAATATCAAATAATGATCCACTCCAAAATAAATATGAATAAATATAAAATAATGTGCACTTAATGATCAACTCCAAAATAAATATGAATAAATATAAAATAATGTGGACTTAATGATCAACTCAACATACAGAAAACCCACACCATGAATTTAGAGAAATTACGGTGAAAATAGCAAATGTAAGCTAAGTAAAGTATTTATATTAAAACGAATTCAAAGTTCTGTACCATATCCAAAATAACTTGTTGTCACTTTTCATAATTTGATCACGCCAAGGCCTCGTGCACGTGTGCATTCGCATTCGTTAATTGTCTCATAAAACCATCTCGCAAATTGAACCAAGAAGCATATATTTATGAAAGATACTTATCTGGAGCTTCCATTAGCCCCTGGGATTTCCAATTACACCAACACGCTTTTTCTTCTTCCTCTACTAACCCAACATGGAACAGTTCTTAGCGGTCTCCTGTATAACGCCTTCTTACAGTTTTCATGGACCATCCGGGTTCCGTTACAAAAGATCCCCAAGTTCAGCTTTAAAATTCATTCATATTATCTATACCATCCACGTTCCGTTTTTGGTTTCTTTATTCTTTTATTCGAATAAATCTGCAACTGGCACTTTCTTCTTAATAAAAGTTCTCAACTTTCACTTTATTTTTAATAAATGTTCCACTTTTCACTTTTTTCTTAACAAATGTTCTCACTTTTACTCTATTTTTAATAAATTTTCCACTTGCACTTTCTTCTTAACAAATGTTCTCAACTTTTACTTTTATTTTAATAAATCGGTAACTTCCACTTTTGGTCTTAATAAATACTCTCAACTTTCATCCCATTCTAATAAATTTTCAACTTTCACTTTCTTCTTAATTTTTCACCAGCCCAAAAATTCTTTCGACTTTCTCCTTCAACGCCTAATACCCAAGTCCCCTTTTCTTTGTTTCGAATTTTTTCACAGCACCGCAAGAGCGGTACTTCTCCAATTTCTCATTCCTTCTGATTCCCCACACCATTAGGGCATCACTAGGCCTGTTGCGTAATTTTTCAAAAGCTTTCGCTGAACAGCTGAATCTGGGCTATTTGGTGAGATTTATTGACATTTGAACAGTAAACAATTATATTCTCGTCGGTCACAAAAGATTTGTTTGAGTGAAATTCTGGACGGGGGCCTATACTAGTTGGATAAGATGTAAAATTTACTACTAACGGAAAATTCAATAGAGAGACGAAGAAACCAATAATAATCAAGTGCATATGCTCAAATTCTAAAGTTATTTGTACAGTAGTAATTGTGGAGGCGATATGGAATCGTCGGCCTGTGATGATTTGAAGGCATTTGAAAGGGGACTGAAGTGGCAGCATCACACCGTCCAGCGGCAACACGATCGCGAATTGTTCTTGTTGCCATGTCAATTCTCACAGCGATCGGAGCCTGGTTCTGGCTAAGAGATGTAATTATCCAGTAGTTTTTGTGCGTGACACTAACTTTCATTATGCTCTTCAGGTTCGGTATTCATAATTTATGCATTGCACCGTAAATCATCACGTCACGTTTGCACTTATCACAACATTCGTGGGGACGACCCAGACCCTGAGAGGTCTCATATTGCCGGGCACAACTCACTGGCCTCCGACTGTGAACATTTTCCGTCATCACGCTTTGATGTCCTTAGCGTGGTAATTTCCCAGCACCTTTCCTTTCTCGTCTACCAACTCGTAGATGACCTGCCCCACTTTACGCTTGACCATTGCCTTAATGAATTTTGGGGCGAGTTTAGCAGCAAATCGGTCAATTGCACAGCTTAGCGAATGATTGCGTACCCATACGTCTTGACCGATGGCAAAATCTTTTACACGGCTTCTTAAATTGTATCTTTGCGAACCCTTGTTGTATGCCTCAGTCATTTTGGTTTTGACCTGACAATGAATTTGACGTAACCGGTCACAATTTGTTACTGTCATAACCTCTCCATCCTCAAAAGCCTGTAAAGACTTCAAAAGCGCGTATTCAGAACCATGGTGGATAGGTTGGTACCCGAACATCAGGAAATGGGGCGAACAGCCTGTGGCCTCATGTACTACATTACGAAATGCGGCGCATGACTCTGGTAGGTTAGCGTCCCAATTCCGATGGTCGTCTCCTATGTAGGCTCGAATAGCGGTTAGAATAGACTGGTTGGCTCTTTCGGAAGCATTAGCTTGGGGTGAATAGAAAGGGGTGTAGCAATGGTTCACCCCATATTGAGCCAGGAATTCCGAGAAGAGTTTAGACACAAATTGGACCCCATTGTCAGTATGGACGGTTTCAGGCACGCCAAAGGTCAAGAATACGTATTCTTTTAAAAATTTCACCATCGACTCAGCTGTTGCCTTGGGTAGGGCCTTGAGCCAAATGAATTTGGTATAGTGATCGAGCACCACCAGTAACTGGGTGTTACCTAGCTTTGAATGAAGATATGGGCCCATAAAGTCAATAAACAAACGCTGCATTGGCCGATCAGTAATCCTGGCAGCGCCCATAGGAGGTCTCATCGTAGCATTCGTGGCCTTAACTTGCTTGCAAATAGAACAATTGTTGACATAGCTGGTGACATCTTGACGCAGCCTCGGCCAGTAATAATAGCGTCGCAAGACTTTTAGCGTTTTACGAATCCCACAATGTGACCCCAAAGGGCTGTCATGACTACGTGCCAGCAACACCTGTCTTCCTCCTTCAGGCACCCACACCTTTGCACTGGGAATATCTAAGTCGAGGCCTCCGTGTGATCCAAGATGAATATACACAACTCCGTTCTTGGTGTACAGGTTTTCGAACTGATCCGGATGTTGCTCAATCTGATGGACGAGATTCATGTAATCAGGATCCTGAAAGGCCTGAAAGGGATGGAATGTTCCCCAGCAATTGGTGATGCTCAGGAAGGCAAACAACAGCACAATGAGGCCCCCCCCTCGAAGTCGCGTGTTCGTGATAACGCGTCTGGTACGACATTTTGAGTGCCTGCTCGATGCTCGATGTTAAAATTGAACCCTTGTAACTTTAGGCTCCACCGTGCTAACCTCCCCGAAAGATCTCTCTGGCCCATTAACCATTTCAGACTGGCGTGGTTTGTGATAATGGTGAAAGGCAGCCCCTCGCGATATGCCCGAAACCTTTTGACGCTCTGCACCGCAGCCAAGCATTCTAGTTCGGTAACGCTATAGTTGCGCTGCGCAGCATTTAACTTCGATGACATAAAGGCGATGGGATGCTCTCCACCATCATCATCTTTCTGAAATAAAACGCTGCCGATGCCGGTGGCACTTGCATCGCACTGAATATAAAAATGCCGGGAGAAATCTGGGTTGATCAACACAGGTGCAGACACTAAAAGTTCCTTCGTCCGATCGAAAGCCTTATTAGCAGCCTCAGTCCATACGAACCTTCTTTTACCCTTCAGCAGATCCGTCATAGGTGATGTAATAGCCGCAAAATTTGGGATGAAACGCCTATACCACCCAGCCATCCCCATGAATCTCCTCACGTCCTTTACCGTTTTGGGTCGTGGATATGCTATGATGCCGGAAACCTTTTCAGGATCCGTCTTTAGAACACCATAACTTATCACATAACCTAGGTATCGAATTTCTTTTCGGACGAATTTGCTCTTCTCAACATTGATGGTCAAATTCGCCTGCTGTAATAAATTGGCCACAATAGCCAGCAATTTGAGATGGTCATCAAATGTTGGACTTGTTATCAGCAAATCGTCCAAATAAACGAATACCTGGTCATGCAACTCGTGAGGGATGACCTTATGCATCAATCGACACATAGTCTGTGGAGCATTGCACAATCCAAAAGGCATGACAGTGAAGTGATACAAAGGGCGTCCAGGTACTGTAAACGCTGTCTTTTCCCGCGATTTTGCATCCAAAGGAATCTGCCAAAAGGCATCTTTCAGGTCCAAACTGGTTATAAAGCGTGTGGACTGCAGACGTGCTTACAGGCCCTCAATCAACGGCAAAGGGTACGCATCTTTGACAGTCACCTCGTTCAATCGTTTAGCGTCTAAGCATAATCGCACCTTACCGGGTTTTCTTACAATCGTGACTGGAGAGCTCCAGGAACTCCTACTCTCCTCAATTACCCCCAAAGACAACATACGGTCCAATTCGTCGTACATTAATTTCTGCACCACTGGCGACACTGCATAGTGACGTTGCTTAATTGGTTGAGCATCACCTGTGTCTATCACGTGTGACAACAAATTGGTTTTGCCCAATCCTAACTGGTTGAACGACGGAAATTGACGCACGATTTCATCGAGCCGTTGCTTATCCCTCGGAAACAACTGATGATAACCAGGGTCCTGTGGAACTAACTCAACAGCAGAACAATGCGGTGCGATTTTGAAGGCATCCCAGAAATATATGCCCAGATAAACTGAATTGGTTAAACTGGGGCATATTAGGAAGCGTATTAGCCTCGTCTTTTCATTGAATTGCACCAATGTGCTTACATACCCGAGAACAGGCGCCTTTTGACCAGAAGCGGTATGAACTTCAGTAGGCATTGAATGTATATTCAAGCCCAACTCCTCAACCAGCTTCAATGCTCCTGCTCCCAGGATGCTTACACTTGCTTCACTGTCAAACAAGCCAGTCAACTGCCGACCTTTGATGGAAATGGTGGCAAATGGTCGGTTATCTCCATGGATGGATACAATAGAATCTAGACAAGCTTTCCGCAAAAATCGCCGAAGGGTGAAATATCTCCAGGCGCGATTAAAACGCCTTGATGACTGTTTAGGAGCATCATGTTTTGAGTTGGTAGACGTAACAGAAGGACATAGATTTTGGAGTGTATTTATTGACGGCGTTGCAATTCGGGGTCGACATTGGTGGCTACGTCGGTCTTTTGGGGTCTGGATGGGTGAATAGCCAGCGGAATACGCATCCTCCCCGTTGAAAGCGCATTCCTGTTGGAGTTTTCCGCTTGGCATCTAGGGCATTTAGGTTTGAGTACTCCTTCCTTACCACATCCGAAACAGAATATTCGCTGAATAGGAGCGGGACAGTCCATAAAACCATGACCCAGGTCACGACAATTCCAACACACTCGGTATTCTCCTTTTCCCTCTACTTCACGACCTTTATTCAGGAAGGTGCTGGAATTTGTTTGTACGGCGTGCACTTCCCGTTTTGTCAACATATTTGAGGGTGTGGAACTTACAAATTCGGGAGAGTAACGAGGGGCTGGTGGATTTGAATCTACGTGAGAATAACTTTCACCATCAGGTCTAGATTGATTTTCTTGTGCAAACCTTGCATTATAATTAGACGGTCTTAAATTAGGATCATTAAAAGAGACACCTTTAAGACCCGATTGAATCACCTGCCCATTGTTTTGTACACCATCATCAGATGGAGCATATCACTGATCCCATAACGGATGACGAGCGCGCAAAATGGGTTCAATCAGTTGACTATTGTTAAGGTAATCCGAGTCAAAATGCACCTCTTGCACTTGACGAGGCCGACGATTGATGTCTCGGTCTGAGTTCATTCTCAAAAGTCTCCATTCGGATTCCACCAGGCAACAACGTCTGACTAACTCTCGAGTTGAAGCGAAGTCCACTCCAGCCAAATGTGCTCTAAGAGCAGGAGCCATATTTCTAAATACCACACATTGAAAATCTACATCTGATAAAGGGTTATTTAATTGTAAAGAAATATTCTCAAGGGCGTCAAAGAACTCCTGAAAGCGCTCACCGGGTTTCTGCAGTCGCCCATCTAGCATTCTTCGTACATCTACATCGGACCTAAATGAGCTAAATCTTTCCAAAAATTCTATACGCAATCTATTCCACAACAGTGGATAATTCATCTCGCGGAAACGCCAGTACCAGTCGGCAGCTTGCCCCTTTAAGAGTAAATGAAAGTCTGTGGCAAGTGTGGTATAAGAAACGCGATAATCCTCTGCCAAGGACAGCACCCTGAACATAAACTGTCTGGCCGTCAGCCCAGAAGTTGAGCCATCAAATACTAAATTCCATTTCGAAATGGGCAGCCTTACAGATGACCGCTCACCTGAATCCATCTGCTTTCTAAAAGTAACTCGTGGTGGTTCGTTATCATTTGGGTGAGGTGCTCGCTCCTGGTGAATAAATGAATTTTCTCCGTGAGTAACCCGTCTCCTCGATGATTCCGCGGCTGAAACTTGGGTTTCCGATTGACCTGGGGATGTGGCATTAACTCTCATCGACTCAGAAACTCGAGTGGCTTGAGCAGCAGAAGGCGACAGGCTCAGGCGTTCTAACTGATGCTGGAAAGGGGTGTAACTTGGATCCCAGCTATTTGTTCTGCGACGCATCTTCAAATATAGTATATGGTTTCTTATGCAAACCAAATCAATCCAAAACTATGTTTTTTTTTTCTCCAGATAAGTATGATTAGCAACCGAAAGAAAGCACAATCAAAAGAAAAACCATCAGCTTCTTTTCAATAACGTTTGATTATAGCACACTTATGTGCAGCCAGAAATAATTAACTACCTTGTGATGTATCAGGAAAATCTAATTACTTACAATTTAATGATTATAATTTTCAAGTCATAAAAAAAAATGATTCTTACGGATCCTCTGCGTGACAGGAATTAAAGACAGGAAGGGAAAAGGTATAAAATTTGACACTAAATGATGAAATGGGAAAGGGGGAAAGCAGGAAGATACAGCTCTCTTATAGTTGCTTTGAAATGACCCAATGAACATCTGTCTTGAATGCTGCTCAAAATAATTCAAACGATTGAATAACAGCTTACAGATGGACAAGGATCAAGAACAGCTCATGGGTCATTTCAGTGGATACTTTCTTCCAGATGCGGCAAACTCAAGCCAATCTAATTACAAGATTAATTCTGTTAACCAGAAGATATTGCGCATCTTATCTTATGTAACTGGAGGTAATCCCACAACCACAAGAGACTGGTCAGCAATTAAGGAGACAAGCTCTGTTCAACACATAAAACGAAGACAATAGCACGAGATGGGCGCCAATGCTGCATTGACAACCGCTCGACAAAATGATGATAGAAAATTGAAAAAAATGTCAGGTATATAACTGCAACCATAGCCAAAGAAAACAAAACAAAATGGCTGAGGCAACAAGATGCTCCTATTAAACATTTGCCACCCCAGCCGAAAGCACAACTGCCAAAAGAGAAAAAAAAATATATAAAAACAAAAGCATCAAGCCAAGTTTGGGCGCCATATGTTGCATCCGACTAAACTCTGCCGAGCCGTCGTCAGTGCAGCATATATTTATTTAGAGATCTTCCTTTCTCTTGCCCGGCGTGCCTTTTCCCAGCCAACTAGCTCAGCCTGGCGTGGGTTTGCGGGCGGAAGATCTCTACGTGCTATGGCACGCAGACAACACGACATTTAAAACATTATAACGCACATAAAGCAGACAAATACAATGAGAAGGAAACGAAGAGATTTCGCAAGAATCATTAGAATTAACCTTTATTTACAATTCATTATTACCTACAGAACTTTATTAACATCAAATTCAAAAGAAAGAAAAAAAAATTCGAAGAAGTATCAAAAAGGAGTGTATTCAAAAGAATACTAAAATTACTTGGGTGGGTACCTAACCCCGGCCGGGATCAGTTTACACCGATCATAACAATCATATAGCAATTCAGAGAAATCCATTCAATCAAATTCAAGTAAATATCAAATAATGTACACTGTCTGACCCAGTTCAAAATAAATACGAATAAATATCAAATAATGATCCACTCCAAAATAAATATGAATAAATATAAAATAATGTGCACTTAATGATCAACTCCAAAATAAATATGAATAAATATAAAATAATGTGGACTTAATGATCAACTCAACATACAGAAAACCCACACCATGAATTTAGCGAAATTACGGTGAAAATAGCAAATGTAAGCTAAGTAAAGTATTTATATTAAAACGAATTCAAAGTTCTGTACCATATCCAAAATAACTTGTTGTCACTTTTCATAATTTGATCACGCCAAGGCCTCGTGCACGTGTGCATTCGCATCCGTTAATTGTCTCATAAAACCATCTCGCAAATTGAACCAAGAAGCATATATTTATGAAAGATACTTATCTGGAGCTTCCATTAGCCCCTGGGATTTCCAATTACACCAACACGCTTTTTCTTCTTCCTCTACTAACCCAACATGGAACAGTTCTTAGCGGTCTCCTGTATAACGCCTTCTTACAGTTTTCATGGACCATCCGGGTTCCGTTACAAAAGATCCCCAAGTTCAGCTTTAAAATTCATTCATATTATCTATACCATCCACGTTCCGTTTTTGGTTTCTTTATTCTTTTATTCGAATAAATCTGCAACTGGCACTTTCTTCTTAATAAAAGTTCTCAACTTTCACTTTATTTTTAATAAATGTTCCACTTTTCACTTTTTTCTTAACAAATGTTCTCACTTTTACTCTATTTTTAATAAATTTTCCACTTGCACTTTCTTCTTAACAAATGTTCTCAACTTTTACTTTTATTCTAATAAATCGGCAACTTCCACTTTTGGTCTTAATAAATACTCTCAACTTTCATCCCATTCTAATAAATTTTCAACTTTCACTTTCTTCTTAATTTTTCACCAGCCCAAAAATACTTTCGATTTTCTCCTTCAACGCCTAATACCCAAGTCCCCTTTTCTTTGTTTCGAATTTTTTCACAGCACCGCAAGAGCGGTACTTTTCCAATTTCTCATTCCTTCTGATTCCCCACACCATTAGGGCATCACTAGGCCTGTTGCGTAATTTTTCAAAAGCTTTCGCTGAACAGCTGAATCTGGGCTATTTGGTGAGATTTATTGACATTTGAACAGTAATAAATTATATTCTCGTCGGTCACAAAAGATTTGTTTGAGTGAAATTCTGGACGGGGGCCTATACTAGTTGGATAAGATGTAAAATTTACTACTAACGGAAAATTCAATAGAGAGACGAAGAAACCAATAATAATCAAGTGCATATGCTCAAATTCTAAAGTTATTTGTACAGTAGTAATTGTGGAGGCGATATGGAATCGTCGGCCTGTGATGATTTGAAGGCATTTGAAAGGGGACTGAAGTGGCAGCATCACACCGTCCAGCGGCAACACGATCGCGAATTGTTCTTGTTGCCATGTCCATTCTCACAGCGATCGGAGCCTGGTTCTGGCTAAGAGATGTAATTATCCAGTAGTTTTTGTGCGTGACACTAACTTTCATTATGCTCTTCAGGTTCGGTATTCATAATTTATGCATTGCACCGTAAATCATCACGTCACGTTTGCACGTATCACAACAATATATATATATATATATATATATATATATATATATATATATATATATATATATATATATATATATATATATATATATATATATATATATATGTTTATATATATATATATATATATATATATATATATATATATATATATATATATATATATATATATATATATATATATATGTTTATATATATATATATATGTTTATATATATATATATATATATATATATATATGTTTATATATATATGTTTATATATATATATATATATATATATATATATATATATACATATATATATATATATATATATATATATATATATATATATATATATACATATATATATATATATATATATATATATATATATATATATATATATACATATATATATATATATATATATATATATATATATATATATATATATATATATATATATATATATTGTTGTGATACGTGCAAACGTGACGTGATGATTTACGGTGCAATGCATAAATTATGAATACCGAACCTGAAGAGCATAATGAAAGTTAGTGTCACGCACAAAAACTACTGGATAATTACATCTCTTAGCCAGAACCAGGCTCCGATCGCTGTGAGAATTGACATGGCAACAAGAACAATTCGCGATCGTGTTGCCGCTGGACGGTGTGATGCTGCCACTTCAGTCCCCCCTCAAATGCCTTCAAATCATCACAGGCCGACGATTCCATATCGCCTCCACAATTACTACTGTACAAATAACTTTAGAATTTGAGCATATGCACTTGATTATTATTGGTTTCTTCGTCTCTCTATTGAATTTTCCGTTAGTAGTAAATTTTACATCTTATCCAACTAGTATAGGCCCCCGTCCAGAATTTCACTCAAACAAATCTTTTGTGACCGACGAGAATATAATTTATTACTGTTCAAATGTCAATAAATCTCACCAAATAGCCCAGATTCAGCTGTTCAGCGAAAGCTTTTGAAAAATTACGCAACAGGCCTAGTGATGCCCTAATGGTGTGGGGAATCAGAAGGAATGAGAAATTGGAAAAGTACCGCTCTTGCGGTGCTGTGAAAAAATTCGAAACAAAGAAAAGGGGACTTGGGTATTAGGCGTTGAAGGAGAAAATCGAAAGTATTTTTGGGCTGGTGAAAAATTAAGAAGAAAGTGAAAGTTGAAAATTTATTAGAATGGGATGAAAGTTGAGAGTATTTATTAAGACCAAAAGTGGAAGTTGCCGATTTATTAGAATAAAAGTAAAAGTTGAGAACATTTGTTAAGAAGAAAGTGCAAGTGGAAAATTTATTAAAAATAGAGTAAAAGTGAGAACATTTGTTAAGAAAAAAGTGAAAAGTGGAACATTTATTAAAAATAAAGTGAAAGTTGAGAACTTTTATTAAGAAGAAAGTGCCAGTTGCAGATTTATTCGAATAAAAGAATAAAGAAACCAAAAACGGAACGTGGATGGTATAGATAATATGAATGAATTTTAAAGCTGAACTTGGGGATCTTTTGTAACGGAACCCGGATGGTCCATGAAAACTGTAAGAAGGCGTTATACAGGAGACCGCTAAGAACTGTTCCATGTTGGGTTAGTAGAGGAAGAAGAAAAAGCGTGTTGGTGTAATTGGAAATCCCAGGGGCTAATGGAAGCTCCAGATAAGTATCTTTCATAAATATATGCTTCTTGGTTCAATTTGCGAGATGGTTTTATGAGACAATTAACGGATGCGAATGCACACGTGCACGAGGCCTTGGCGTGATCAAATTATGAAAAGTGACAACAAGTTATTTTGGATATGGTACAGAACTTTGAATTCGTTTTAATATAAATACTTTACTTAGCTTACATTTGCTATTTTCACCGTAATTTCGCTAAATTCATGGTGTGGGTTTTCTGTATGTTGAGTTGATCATTAAGTCCACATTATTTTATATTTATTCATATTTATTTTGGAGTTGATCATTAAGTGCACTTTATATTTATTCATATTTATTTTGGAGTGGATCATTATTTGATATTTATTCGTATTTATTTTGAACTGGGTCAGACAGTGTACATTATTTGATATTTACTTGAATTTGATTGAATGGATTTCTCTGAATTGCTATATGATTGTTATGATCGGTGTAAACTGATCCCGGCCGGGGTTAGGTACCCACCCAAGTAATTTTAGT